>OY735204.1:25283885-25303885 GCA_963457665.1 Thysanoteuthis rhombus | reverse complement strand
AATATATCATGCACGCAAATATATATATATGCACACACAAACATGCACACACTATATACGAATTTGAAGATGTTTTATAATAAAAGCATACATACATACGTCATATATATCATGTATGAACACATCTCATTTATACATATATATATTATATACGCACATGTCATATGCATATATGTAATATATAGATTATATATACGCATATATCATCTATAACCATGAATATATATATGCATGTTTATACATATATTATATACATATACGCATACATATATTACACATACACACACATATATTACACATACACACACATATATTACACATACACACACATCTACATATGTATACATACATAAATACATACATTTATGCCTATATATATTATACATATACGCATATATACATATATACGTATTACACATATTTGCATATACGCATATGAATACACTTTATACATATATGCATATATATATATACTTTATACATATATGCATATATAATACATATATGCATATATATATCATACATATATGCATATATCAGAAAACATTAACAACTTTGGGACAATAAGCTCACTCAACTTCATCCACAATCTTTTCACAAAAATCATCTCCAACCAGATCACGAAAGCACTAGATGACAACCAACCCCGGGAACGAGTTGTTTTTAGAAGAACTTACTCCATCGTGGACTATCTCCATTTGATAAACAAGCTGAAGGAAAAAGCAACAAATATAAAAATGTCACTTGCTGCAGCCATTATAGACTTCAAGAAGGCTTTTGATTCGTAATGACTTGTATGAAAATTCTCATGGTCATGAAGGCCATATTTCTACAGGGTGTAGATCTTATATTCGTCAGAGTTCCTCAAGATATATACAGTTGCAGCTGCTCTTTTATCATGCTACAGAAAGACTGATCCTTCCCAGCTTCAAAAAAAGGGTAAGACAAGGTGATACCAACTCACCCAAACTCTTTACAGCCTGCCTCGAGATGATCCTCAGAAATCTGGACTGGGAGAATAAACGGATCAAAATAGACGTCTAATGTCTGAGAAATCTCAGACTTGCAGGCAACACCGCCCTTTCTACAGAAAACCTATACGACCTCCAGCTGATGCTAGATGAACTAAATGGAGAGAGCAAGAAAGTTAGCCAACACAGTCGAGCAAAACGAAGGTAATTTGCAATAACCATGTCGGAAAAAAACACAACTAGGATAACGAATCTCCATGAAACTAACAAAAGAAGAAATCAAGCAAAGAATCACTCTTGGATGACAAGCGTTCAGCAGAGCAAACTCAACTTTCAGAAAAATGAAGATCCAATTATTCCTCAGAAGAAAATATACAACCATTGCATCCTCCCAATAATCATCTATGAAACATGAAACCAGTTAAAGAGACAGACCGGCAGACTGTGAAGCATGGAAAGTGCACATGAAAGAATCATGCTCAACTTCACATGGAGACATTACAAGACAGCATAGTATATCAGGGAGAAAATAGCTGTCCGAGACATAAGATAATCCATTAGAAAACTCAAATGGCAATGGGCTGGTCATATTGCAAGAATGGCCAACAACCAAAGGACATCATTATTCAAAACATGAGAATCCAGAGATCACATGCAAAATTGATGCTGGCAGAATGCAAGATGGCGAGACGAACCAGACAAATTCAGAAGGTATTAGCTCCGCGACGCCTACGATAAAGAGGTGTGGCTGATCCTGGGGAAGGTCTCCGTCCAACGACGGACATTAAATACTAATGATGATGATATATATATATATATATATATATATATACACACACATATATATATACGTTATGTATACATTCATCTATAAGAAAAGAAGGAAAATAGCGATCTCCATCTACTAAGTTCTAACAGTTCATACGATGTCATGTCTATCAGTGATTGAATCAACTAATATTAAATAATCTGTATTACCATTAACACGTCAGTTTAGGAAGAAATTCAAGAAAGGAGAACGCATTCTTATTTTCAGATGGGAGTTCTTGATTCTTAAGAAAAAAGATTATTTTACTATAAACCTGTTGTGACTTCTTGTTGCCATTTTGACTAAAGAAAACGCAACTTGATCTTTGAGAACCCGTGTAATCAAAGTTATTATTCATCTGTCATATTTATCACTCCGTATATCATGAAGTTAGATATGTTACTTGACACGCACGTGTTTGTGTGTGTCCGTATGAATGTGTTACAGATTTTACTTGTAGATAGGCGTTATACAACACATTCGTATATATATGCATACATATATCTGTATATAATCAACGTCCATTTCCTTCATATGTGCACGTCTCAGCTTGATATCTACGCAAACATGTTTTTTATTTTTAAAAAGAGTTGATATTTTTTCGAGGTTTATTCACATCGTATTCGGAACGTAATATACGTTCGTACCTTTTCGATGCTACCCAAATGCATCTAAGATTTGACCATGAAAAAATTACCCTGAAACTGAATTCAATTTTCAACATCTAGTTTTCTCTCCAACACAAAAATTACAACTCAGGATTATTATTGTTATTTCAATTCATGCACTTTTCAAAATCCAAGAATCCATATAAGTAAGTTATTATTTTACGGTAAATGCCCTAGTCAAAACATCACAGGAAATTTCCCCCCGTTAAAAATTAATTACAGTTTTATAAAAAGAAACGTGAATAACGAGGTGCCTAGAAGTTTGTATTTTCCTAAGAACGAAACTGAAAAACGATAACTACATATAATTTGGAATAAACTAACAGCATTTACAGAGAATTTCTCAGGGGATTCAAATATATTCTCCTTATCTACCTGTCTATTAGTGATATAACATGCCGTAGATCAAATCCGTCAGACACTAGAGACGTAAGAAGTCTTAGACTAAACCCACTGAACGTTAGTGATGAAACGGGCCCTAAACTAAACTCCTAAAAGTTACGAATTTATGGATTAATGAACTTGAGTGCGTATCGAAAGATTAAATTTTGTTTCGCAAGCCTCCAGAAATGTTCAGAATCTATGATAACCTCTGCGTTTTCAAAATCACCTTTTTTGTACATTTCTTTCGTTTGGAAACATTTTGATTGATTGGAGCTTTGCAACATTTTGATTCTTGGTAGAGCGCACAGATACTCTGATCCTAGGTTGAAGTACCGGTTCATACGTGAATAAGGGCCTTTTTTTACGGGTATTACTGTATTATAAATCCGGAGAGGGTTAAAGATTATCCTTGGCTCGATGCACCTCATGACATATACTTACATCACTTAATGTCTTTCTGAGCTGAACTTTTAGATGGATATATTTCTTTCTCTCTAGATCATAAACTACTTCAATAAGTAAAAAAGAGGGGACAGGCTCTTTTTAGAAATTGTTATTCTTTCTTTTTGGTTCCAAATGAGGTAAAACTATGGGTCGTTTTATTTCTCAAGGAATCTACCCGCCCTCTTTCTCCACGGCTCATTTGCAAGAGGCTCTAGTTCCAAACACCCGCCGTCCCGACTCTTTTATATGTATATTAATAGAAGGGTTTTCTTTTTTACAAAATGATACCATTTTTTGAGTTTTCATTTGTAGCGACGAGGTCACCAGAGATATGAAACAAATGGCAGAATTATTACTAACCGAAGTTTATATCCAAGGTTTCATTTTTTTTCAGAATTATTGAAGATAAAATGAGAGACATGCGAGATACGTCATTATTATACAGCCAGCTGTTCGTATAACTTGTGATATCATGGATTGTATTTGATATACAAGAACTTTCCTTCAAATCAATCACTGCATATTTATCAGCATAGCAAATTCTATTGATTGGGGCGAATATGATAGAATAAGTTGTATTCAAAAGCAAACTAGATTTGAATCTGGTATGTATCGGAAAGGCTTTTGCATTTTTCGTCAATTCCCACTGTCTTTAATGCTGGTTCACTGCTAAGCTTCGAACATTTTCTGCACGAACAAATTAGATATCTACGGCAGTAGAGAAAAAATTGAGGTTTAACAGAAAAGATTTTCTCGAAAAGTTTGTTAGAGTAAGTTTCCCCAGCCAATCTGTAGGTTGTACATCGGAAAGAGATATAGGAACATGTTTGAAAAAGGACTTCATTACAGAAAAACGATTACTATGGAGCACTGAGTATACGTTCATGGTATGTTGGAAGAGATTGTCAGTGGCAAGGAGTTGAGGCAAGCGTTACTGACACCGAATCACGGAATCAAAAGGTTTCCCCGCGATCCGATAATGGAGTGTTTCTATAAAAGCCTTTCCTCGGTGGAAATGGCGTAAAGCAAAGAATAAACTACCATTAGTTTTTACGAGAAAATGTTTGAGCGTTTCCCGACTCTAAAACGGTGAGGATGATACGTCAGAATGAGTCATTGGAAGTTGTAGTCGTGGGACATACACTACTTTGGATGTAGAAGAGAGTTTGCACTGACTCTATAACAGCTCACTGCAATGAAAACATAAGTTGAACAATGATTTCGCTCTTTCACACTGTATTCAAATTCTGTTGGACGATTTTTTTTACTAAGCTTAGCTTCACCACAGGTTTACCTCAATGTTCACCAAGATCATCTCCATAAGACACATCCAGATATTCAGTAAATTTAGCTTTTCCACGGGTCATTCCCAGATATTCACTCAGCTTATCTTCTCAACAGGTCATGCCCAGATATTAACCAAGTTTAGCTTCTCCATGGGCCATGCCCAGATATTAACCAAGTTTAGCTTCTCCACGGGTCATGCCCAGATATTAATCAATTTCAGCTTCTCCACGGGTCATGCCCAGATATTAACCAAGTTTAACTTTTCCACAGGTCATGCCCGAATATTCAATACGTTCAGCCATACCCAGATGTTCACTAAGCTTAGCTTAGTCTGGCACATGTCAACAAGTGTGGGGCGGCCAGTGAGGATCAAATGGTTGGTGAAACTACCTCTGTAACCATTGCCCACGGTGAGACATGAAAGATGAAGAAACCATTTTATGTAATTCATAAAAGGCTGAAGAATATAATGATCGAAACTTTGAGTTACAAGCAGTAAAATAGAGAGAGAAAAAAACGGGGCAGATCATGAAAGTGCCAAATCTGGCTTTCTGAAAATGTCTTCCTCGGATCTTATCATGATGCCCTGATCTACTCAACGCCCCAAAACTGAATTCGAGGTTTGTTTCTTCCTATCAGTCGCGTATACAAAACAAACCTATCTTGTCATGTTCAGATTAGAGTCAGGAGCCTCTTCAGGCGTATAAAGGAAGTTTTAAAGCAGCTGAATGTTGGTATTGTGAGGATCATGACTCTTCCTGGTGTCTACAGTTATCTGCCCTTGACCCAGGCGACTAGTCTATCTTTTTAGGTCCAGAATTAAACAGTTTGCTTTATCACTGTCATCTCATCACCTTAGCTCCATACACACCCAGTTATGCTGAGGCACGTGCAAGCAGTGCTGTGGTCCACAATTTACAAACTGGAAATAGAGAGTTGGTTTCAAGCAAGCGTTTCCAGTACCTTCTTTAGGTCAATATGAGGGAAATCTCAATGGAACTTATTAAGTTTGTTTTATTTTGTTTGTATAATCAGCCAACAGTGGTACGTCATTTAACCCTCTCAATAATAACCTAATACTTAATCTCCGTGAAAAAAAAATTACGTATGTGTTTGAATTTCTACGAAACGATCTTCTGATAAAAGCAAAATAGTAAATTTGTTTCAGTTGGAGAGTCCATAATTTAAGATGTTGGGTAGGGGAATTATTTATCGGCATAATTTTTACACTTCTGAGACAGCAAACTAATAGAATCAAACTGTTCATTACCGGAGTAGATTGAAGTGCTTATTGTATGAATTAAAAATAACTATATCCGATGTTGAATTAAGACATAAAACAAAAGTAATGTTTTCTCACTTCATTCACATCAATTCAATCATCAATCATGAATCTAGAACATGAAAATTGAAGACAATTTGCTCAACTTTAGGAATCGCCATATCACTTCTTCCACACCTATTTCCAGTTCAGACGTGTAATACGGACTAATTTCTGAGTGGGTTTCATACGCAGTAGTCAACATCATAAAATGGGAAAAGCTGGGAAAAGCCGGGAAAATCTCATTGATACTATTTTACGGGATGTATACGTCCCAGTTGACTTCTACGGGACGTAAGTTCCACGGAAATAACCTAAGTCAGCGTTCAAACAACTTTTTTTCAGGCTCAACACCAAAAAGAGGAAACCTGCCAGCTTATTCTCTCAACAGAAACTGTTATGTGACCAACGTCTTTTGGCAGCATCCCATGTTGGAAGTGATTAATCAGATATTTGGAATAAGGGTGATCAATTAATAAGTTACTCCACGCACTTTTTATTGGGCGATTGATCAACAAAAAGTTTTGAATTTTATGGAGAGATCACAAGACAGCAAAATATATCAGGGAGAAAATAATCTGAGATATCAAATCCATCAGAAAACTCAAATGGAAATGGGCTAGCCATGCAGCAAGAATGACAGACACCCAGTGAACATCACAACTCAAAACATGGATCCCCAGAGATCAAGTGCGCAACTGAGGCAGGTTGAATACAAGATGGAAAGACGAACTAGACAAATTCAGAGAGTATTGGCTCTGCGACGCCCACAATAGATAGGTGTGGCGAATCCCGGGGAAGGTCTATGTCCAACGACGGACGCTAAAAGACCGATGATGATGATGATGATGATGATGATGATGAAAGTAATATTTGAAAACAGAAAAAAACTACACATAAAAAAGTTTTGTCGAGGCCAATTAATACATTAACCATGTAATGACAGTATATTTCAAATAAGGCTATCTACATAACAAAAGCACAATTTATAACCACGCAATAAAAAGTAAATGTTCACATTTCTAGCCCTTTGGCTCCAATGGTGCAGCATATATATATATATATATATATATATATATATATATATTCATCCATCCATACTTAAAAACTGGAAAAACCTATATTGACGTTGACTATGTTGATATTGACAAAGGGTCTGTCGTCTCGTTCCTTTACGTTCACACACTATTTCCAGAGTTCGCTAAAACCAGCTTTTTACTTGCCGAGAGTCACACTTGACAGTCAACTCATTATATCGTTTCTTTTCATCAACTGATCGATTGTTTTTCAGCGTCCTACTTAACAAGTTTTGATAATGTATACATACGTCAAGTGCCAAGTGGTTCTCCTTCGGGTAATGGTTGACGAGCAGACCTCTACTACTTTGTATTATATAGTATTATAATTGTGGTCTGGCCTTGTGACAGACTAATATAAGCTTCGCGAATACTTATGCGTCAATTTCCTCGGGGAGGAGAGGTCATAACATATATAAGCCACATTAAAAACACTTTTCAAGTCAGTCAAGTTTATGTTCAGCTTTCATTAGAACAGTCATAATGTCTAAACCTAATTGGGGGTAGTGTTTTTGGAGTTCAACGATGAGATGCTTCCCAAGAACTGCCAAGTTTCATACTCTCTTCTTCCAAGTAAGTTGTCCAAAGAAATAGAAAAGAAGAAACAGAATAATGAGTTCAAGGTTTCAGGAAGCCTAAATCCGCTAGTCGAAGCGATGATTGATAAATCAGAAGATAAGTTTTTAGGAACAAAAAGTAAACTCTAACTCAACAGGCCAAGAGGTTTAAAATTGTGAGCGCTAGTTACGAGATTGTCTCAACATCCAGAATGAAAAACGTCTCGTGTGCCCCAATGCCAGAAATAGTAATCATCAACTAAGTTAGAAGACGGTTTTTCTCGTGTAATCTTCACAGATAAAAGCAGATTTGAGTTGGCCAGCGATACCCCTGGTACGTGTTTCAGGAGATCCGCTGAGAAATATCATCGACTATTGAATATGGAAGGGGGCATTTTGGCTTGCTTTTACGGCCAAAGGTAGGGGGACACGGATACTTTGACAGAAAAACGACAAATACTCAAAATACAGGATATTTTATGTTGTGGATTGCTTCCCATTTCCCAGAGACTCTATCCAGCCGGATATGGTGTTTTCCAGCTGGACTCTGCTAGATCAACCGCAACGTGGCTGATAGAAAACGGCTCTGAAATCACGTTTCGGCCCGATCGATCATTAGATATAAACTAAACTGAGAACGGTTCGAGTTTTATACCAGGTACATTAACATATAGAGAACTTTACCAGAAAGGATAGCTCGTGATATACCGTCTAATTGGAATATCCTACCATATGACTTTTTTAAAGAAACGGAAAGGTTCAATGATTACTTAGACTAATGATTTATTGTTACTTAAGGTGGTCGTTCGTGCTCATTCATAACATTATTGGTGCATTAATTTCGAATTCCACAAGCCAAATGGATCATTTTGTTTTTGTATGGATGTACATGTTTGTGAGTGTGTGTGATGAAATGCCGAGCAGTGTGGTTACAAGCTCCGGTGTTGTTGTCTTCTAACCTCCTTGCTTTTATGTGTCATAGCTGGAAATAATTAAGTGCTTAAAGAAAAAGTCAAGTTCGGTAAGGTTTTGGATTAGATTTCTACAGAGAAACTAGTGAGAATGAGAACCTGATACGGTGTTGTCTCAGCATTTCTTTCAAAGGGACCCCACATGGTCTCCGAAGGTCTCATCTATTGCTCAAAATTACGTTCCATCAGAAAAGGAAAAAAAGCGAAGAAAGATCTAAGGTGAACTAATGAATAAAAACAACGCTTCTTGTGAAAAGACAACTGACAAAACACAAACTTGAAATTTGAAGATTTTTTCACCAAGGTGCTGACAAGAGAGTAGCCTCGGCAATTTGTTCAAAAACATGTCCCCTGCAGGGGTCACAGGAGGAGCATCTAACCTTGTTTATAGTTCATTAGGTTTTGAATACATCAAATTTTGTGGAAATGTGCCTTAGGAATCATCGATGTCTGGGGAGACTGACACAAGATTTGATGAAAGGAAGCAAGAAAAGGAATAAATAGTGACTTTTTCGAATGTTAATAAATGGTGCATGTTTCAGTTTCGTGAGAGGCTCGAAAGATGGATCGCGTCGAAGGGATGATGACCATTGATTGATAGGCGTTACTGCAGATTCACTTTTACCAACTTGATTAAACATGCCACACACAGATACTCATGGTTGGGAGTGATCTATACTAAAATGCGCGAACAAACACACACACACAATATATATATATATATATATATATATATATATATATATATATATATATATATATACTTGTAGTTGATATTTACCTGAAAAGTATTTATATTGTATTGCATTGCATAAACATTGTTTTATCTTGCGGTTTGGTTATTCAAACACGCATTATATATGATATACCAAGCATATGTATGAACAAAAAAATTACACATACACGCACAAGCACACACATATCTCTCAATCTCTCTTTCTCTATGTATAAAAACATTGTTTCATCTAAAATGTTGATTATTCCGCTCACAGGCCCCGCCATCTATGATCTTACTGCTATAAGAAACCCTTCCGAAAATCTTCGTTCACGGAGCCAAGCCATTTATTCATATATACAAGCACACCTTATGTATAGTATACCTGGGTATATGCATGAACAAATAAATTACGCATATACACGCACAAGTACCCACATCTCTCTCTCTCTCTCTCTCTCATATATATATATATATGTGTGTGTGTGTGTGTACATACATATAATTACATGCATACCAGAGAGAGATCATAAAAGGGATTCAAAACGGCAAATATCCATGGGCTGGAAAGCATTTGGTATGAATAAAGACATACCGAATAGTACGCTGCCAATATGCTCAAGATGCCAAGTATACAATGAATGCAGAACACCAGCGGTATGGACGTAAAATACGGATACTGACAAAACAAATTGAAAACCAACTCAGTATTGTTCTAAGAGTCATAGAATCACGGAAGGAGACGAGTAAGATGTGAATGGCTGCTGATATATATATATATTTCATATGCAATATCCATTGCCCCCTGAAATGTACCATAGCATCACACATCCAATTTAAAAATAACGTATTGGGTTCGTAAAAAGCAAAAAAACAAAAACAATCGAACCATCTTGATATCAAACTAAGCAATCAATCAATACAAATATTAAGTTGGTCCAACAGCATCCACCATAAGTTAAGGTTTATTCAGATAAATTCCTGGTATCATCATTAGAAATTGAAGTATCTTCCCTGGCTTTTCGTAATCTTCTAAGAATCCTTTCAGCTAAATTCCATCTCAAAGAAAAAACAAATTCTTCTATGAAGTTTATATCATGAACTTATTGGAACCACTGGCCAGATAACGAATGTTGCATAGAACGAACAAGTAATAATCTGATGGTAACTGGTAACTGGAAAATACGCCATATGGGGAAGAACTTCCTAATCCAGGTACATGATCGTTCTTTCCTATTTACAACAAGGACAGGTGTTGTGGAGCAGAAACACCGATATACTTCATTGTTCAAAAAGCTCCTTTCCTGTTCTGAGGACCGGCCTTTGATTGAATAAATTACTTACTATAACGTTGTACATTTACAGCATGTGTAAGTTTCAACAGTTCGTGATAAAGAATACCCTTTTAACCCCCCCCCCCACATGGGAAATAACTTTTCATCAGTAAATTCCGTTCAAGATAAGATTAGAATCATGTAAAGAGATCTGCTTGAAATTCTCAGAAGGGAACTGAATGCAAGGAAGGCCGATATGTACAGCGACTGAAATGTTGTCATAATAAGAAAAAACAAACAATGAAACAGATCTGAAAGAATAACACCGTGTCTCTGAAATTCAGACAAGAATTCTTCAATCAATGCATCACGAAATGTAAGAACGCAGAATTGAAATAAATACTTCCGATCTAAAGATTTACTGTTTCCTCATCTCTGTTACTTCTATGTTGTTATGCCGCGTCTGAAAATAGCTCTATATCTAGTCATTAAACTGACCACAAGAAGATATATCTGAGTTTCAGGTCCAAGATTTCTGATAAATGCCCATACGTGAAGGTAGACAAGGCTGAACATGCACTGAATAACGTCATCGTGGTCTTTAATGCAATAAAACTACTGCGGTTAGGTTGATTAAGTCAATTCTTGGGATACTGTTAAGACAGGAACGCATAGAGAGAGAAAAAAAAAGAGATAGAAATGTGAAGTCAAATGAGATCACCGGCTAGTTTGAGTTGGTCACGAAAAGTTGAAATTTGATAGAAACTGACGGAGAAATTGAATTAATTCGAAGCAAATTCTCCTGGAACACTGATTCACCAGCACTGAAAAGCCAAAAAAGATTGAATTCGAAATTATTTCGGGAGAATAAGAGACGGCGCAAGAATCCAGATGTCAAAGATCAATACTTTTATTTGGAACTTCATGACTTGGATAAAACGTTATGTATTACATAGATATTAACAAAGTATAGTCTGTTATAAAGCTGCAACGGTGAAGCATCTGGCGAGGCTCGAACTCGCCACATACACAATGGCCAATGAATCATACATGTTGACCATTTTTCCTTTACAAGCACTGATATATCAAGCTCGTCGATTATGACACATAGTCACATGATAATCTACGCGATGAAAGCTTGTCTAGAACTTTTTCTGGGACTTGAATACCAATTACTTTTACTTGGGGAAAACATTTAGCACAGTGAGGTTAAAATAGTGGAGCGCCTCATGATGATCAGAGCCTTTACATACATTATAGTTTGTGGTGACAGATATCGGTGCTCAAGCCCAGGTAAAAGGTATGATTCCTAATACTGATACATAAGGGAAAAATGTCCTCCCAACATAAAAGAATCACAATCCACCTATTATCCTTTCTTCGGTACTAAACTAAGTTCAGTAAATACCAATAATTCAATTTTATCGAAGTCAAAATTACTGTTTTTCATCGCTCAGATATGGCAATTCATGTCACCGCGTATGTGCCAGTGATGACCATGTCGTTATATCTCGGAGTAGTGGCCACAGGAATGTTTGGGTTCATGTCTTTTCCAAGAGCATTTGCACAAGACTTATACGATAGTTGCATGTCAGTATTTCAAACAATTCATAGGTTTCCGTTTGTTACAGGCTTTAGTCGTTGTGCTATTTCGTACACCAGTCGGCACAGCTTGATGATTATGTTGTTTCTGAAAACCGAAAGCTTCTAGTGGAGGGGGGGATATACGAAGATTTTCAAGAATTTGCCTGCTTCTCTCATAATTCCTACGTGTTCTTATGATTATAAGACATTGACAAGAAACAATGCTGATACACCCTAAGAGGAGGAGGGTGAGAAAGCAAGAGACACCCGAGGATGAGGAGTTCAAAGTGAGAGAGAGGGAGGAAACGAGAAGGATTTAGGGGAGATGGTGGGGAAGGGAGAGAAAGAGAAAAGACGGGAAATAGACAAACAAGAACAGAAAGACAGGAAAGATGGGAGAGGTAAAAAAGAAGAGAGAGGCAGAGAGGAGAAAGACAAAAGAAGGGATAGAACGAGGTGAAGGGAGAGAGAGAAGGTGGAACGGAGAGAAAGCGGATAGAAAAGATTTAAAAAAAAACAAAACAAAAATATAGACCAGGCAAATTTGCTTTTGTAATAATCGAAACAAAAAGTCAAATTCCTTGAAACGAAAACAATAAATTGGTTTACAAACCAATATACAACACCAGGTCATATAATGGGCTTCATTCAAAGACAATAGTTCTTTCCGACATGTCACGAGCGCCATCTATATCAGATTCTGTTCAATCCACTCAGAAAGACGAAATCTCCGTTCATCGAAGACCTCACCGTTTCCCAGCACTTTATAGTGCCTTAGCAGCGGTCTGCTTTTTATAGTACTTGCAATGGACAGCGAAGCGACCTAATGGAGAAGAAAACAAACTGTGTGTCGTGGCACTTATGTAATTTGTCGCCTACTATCTCTAAGGGTTGTCGTGATCTCAAGTATAATGTTGGACTGCTGAGACGACATTGTGTAATTGGCTAAGCAAACGAAACTTATGTAACGTGTTGCAAACAAATTATTTCTAAAAAGTTTGCCGCCAATGTAAAATGTTCGGAAATCCCTGCTCCACAAGCTTGTCATATAACAGTATTTACACTATTTGCCGACTGATAAGACGTCTGTTTACAAACTACTCAATACAACTAGTCTCAAAAGTTATACAGCTAGTGCTTTTGGTATCAGCTTCCTATCCAAAATAGTCCAATTATATGATAGCTGTATACCTTTCTTCTAGATTTCCTTTTCTTGAGTAAAATCATTTACAATATATATATATATAGTGATCTTATTCTGTCAGTACCTTTTGCTGAAAATCGCTCTCTTCTTGATTTCCAATGCATAGCATAACGAGAGACAGAACTTACTAAAACAAATTTCAGGTAAAAAATGTCAAAATACAGCATCTGATCATCAATTTTTCCAAGCACCTAAAATATGTATTTGTTCGTTAAGTAAATGAACCCAACTAAAGGGTTATGCAGTAGTAAAAAAATTAATAGGCAGTGATAGATGCGTTATTACAGGTACGAATGAAAGCAATAATGTATTAGTTCTCAAAGCTGAATCATCATGTCAAGGAATGCATAAACAGCCTGTACTTGTAAAATGTAAATGTAAATTATGAAGGCGTCTTACACGCTTGAAATATGCATTTATTTGGAAACTATTTGTCTAATGAACCACAGGATTTTCTACTTTCAGTTTAATAATCTTACTGTGAGAGATGTTAGAAATCTTGCTTTTTAAAGTGATTTGCTAATGGAATTGGAGCCGCTGAGAGAGAGAATGCTACAGGTAATTCTGCTGAGCTCTCTTCTTCGATCGTTGAATTATATTACACGACTCGAGTATCAAAAGGTTTCCACGGAAATTGTTTCAAATAATGTTCCTTTAATTAGATATCAGAAGAAGAGACCAAGCGAACAAGAATCACTGATATACTGTTGCTGAGAGGTGAATACAGAGAGGGATATATTTATATATGGAGAGAGAGATAGAGAGAGATAGAGATCATTAGACTAGAGACTTAGATGTCCCTGGTTCAATCACTGGTTTCGACATAGACAGCGAGTGATATTTTCTGTAAAAGGTTATTACTTCATATTGCTCGGACAGAAAAGAGCGTAACTTCATATTAAGATACTTTGACTGCTCGGGGGGAAAAACGCTGAAAACACCGGAAAATAGACATTTTATAGAGATTTCTTGAAATAAAATGAGAGGGTCGAGCCAGGAACCCATCCTGAGGAAAACTTGGAATTCATGTGTTCATTTTGGTGTTATTAGTTTGCATGTCTAAGCTGTTAAATCCCATGTTTTACGGTTGCATTTGGGCTTGAAATAAGGTTAGAAGACGGGTTAGGATTTTTGCTCCGTAAAAAGCATGTTTTATTTTCAGTTTAGGGTTGGATTCCTTGAAAAGAAATTCTGCCAAATTGGTACATGCACAGAGAGAAAAAATATCCCATCCACGGTTATCTAAGACATGTGGAAAGTAAGGATGCGATTTAGCATTATAATTACATTGTAAGTAGAACTCCGTCTTATAGAACTTTGAATATTCCTTTTCTTGAAAGTGAAACATTCCCAGAAGGTTTGAAGGCCTAATAGATTGAAAGCACGTGTAATTAAAAGAGAAAAATTTTCAATTACAAGTAATTTTTTCTCCACGGAACTCAGTCCGTTGATTCTATTCATCTCGTTTCTAAACACTGATATACTGTTGCTCTGATTTCTTCAAAAGTTCGACCTACAATATGTAATGTAGGTAAACTGAGACCTGCTGATCGTGGTTATGTCTTTGTTTTTTCTCCGTGATGCGTGGTTCTCGATTCGGTACTTTATTATATGTGAACAGGCGAGCTGACAGACTAATGCACTTACTCAGTGATGCACATACGAACAAATACATTTCCATGCAGACTAGTGGGAGAAGGCTGAAGAAAAGTTATATTCCGTCAAAATCTAGAAAATTAATGAATTAAAAAAAAAAACCCTCGAAAATTCAAAAAAAAACCTCACTTGTCATTTGTATTATTGAAGATGAATTGTTGGTATTTGAATCGTACGATGCAAACTTCTGAGGATTGCGTTCATTTCTTATTACATACGCCAGAACTTATATACAACCCCAAAAGCAAGAAAGAAAGAACGAGAGAAGAAAAAGACATCGACTGAAACGGAGTGGGAAGTAGGGAAAGGAAGAAAAGAATTAGACAAGAGAACCCAAAAAGCCAAGTAAGAACAGTTGAAAAAATGAGATAGAGGAAAAGAGTTAGGGGGGACAGGGGGGATAGATAGGGGAGAGAGAGAAAAAGGGGGGAAGAGAGCATGGAGAGTGAGAGGGGGGAAGAGGGCATGGAGAGTGAGAGGGGGGAAGAGGGTAATGAGAGTGAGAGGGGGGAAGAGGGTAATGAGAGTGAGAGGGGGGAAGAGGGTAAGGAGAGTGAGAGGGGGAAGAGGGTAAGGAGAGTGAGAGGGGGAAGAGGGTAAGGAGAGTGAGAGGGGGAAGAGGGTAAGGAGAGTGAGAGGGGGAAGAGGGTAAGGAGAGTGAGAGGGGGAAGAGGGTAAGGAGAGTGAGAGGGGGAAGAGGATGAATGTACATAAGAAGATGACAGAAAGTGCAGGAAAATCAGAGAGAGAGAGAGAGTCAAAGCAGAGTGGTGAAGTGAACAGTGAGAGAGCTCATATTAAGAGAGAAACACACTTGCAGAGAGAGAGAGAGAGAGAGAGAGAGAGAGAGAGAGAGAGAGAGAGGGGAACGGGATTAGGAAAGACATGCAGATAAAACACATTGAACCCCGGAATAGAGAATGGTTGAGTGATGAGTGATAAAATTGACAGCTGTAAAATAAGAAAACAGATCGCAAACCCCACCTCGAACACAGTCCTTCTCCGTCCCTTTGAGAAGGTGAAATAGAGGGGAGGGTTTTCTTATCTGCCCTCATTTGCCTCTCATTTATAAATGAATCACACTCGACTGAAAACTTCAAGCAAGGCAAAAAAAAAAAAAAGAAAAAGCAAAAAAGTCTTCGGTCGAGAATTGGAAACACAAATACTAGTCACACTGATAAATAAACCCCTGGGACGCCCGAGATGTACACCTGTTGGGATTTCTCGGCACAGCAGAACTTCTCTCCTTGGAGAAGACTTTATCACTGGAGAAGCGAACTCGATCCTCACTAGGTGCCCAATCAGCGTGGATCCTAACTGGACTAAGCCAAGTTCAGCAAATATCAAGAATCTCATGATCATACCCTGGTTTCCCTACCTTCCAGCCTAACAAACCAATAATGATTAATATACTGCTGGTGTCCAGTGATCGATCCTCAGGACAGCGCCTCTATATCGCATTGGAGGGTATAATTAGGGGCACGCTCTGACGCATGTAACAACGGTTGAAAGAATCTGCCAATTTCTGAATGACCAACCATGCAATCAGATGTAGTTACCCTATACCGGGAAGACCCAGTATCACATTTGTTCACGTGATATAGCAAATGAATACCTCCGTGGTGATGCGGCAAATTCGGGCGGTCAGAATGGTTAGAATGAACTAACTACGACTGTACTTTAACATTTTGAAGGGTTCAGGTTTTCTTGCCGCTGCCCACTGATATCACCACTGCTCAACCACTTCCCTATTTTGCTTTGGTCATTTTCTGCACTAACGAACTACATATTTCAGATAGAAGGTAAAAAAAAACAAAAAACATTGATGATCAAGCTCTAAATTAGAAACCATCAACCGAAACTGTCAACATCAAGTTAGGTCTCTTTAGTTTGCTTGTTTGGCCGGTTAGTTATGTATATACCAAGCGTGCAGTCTGCAATTATGAAGCTGAAAATTAAAATATTTACTCCTTAGATCTAAAAAAAAAAAAAACAAACTTTTTTAAAATTTTTTTTACTTCAAACATACACTTACACTCAGTATTTTGGGGTGTGTGATTGTTCAATGTAATTTTATGCTAAATTGGTCTCTTATTTTGCGTGTGACAGTGCACATGCTCTTTTTTTTTCTTTCTAATTTTTAATTTTTTCCTCAAGTGATCACCGCTCACCAAAAAGCAAGGGAATTAACTTATTCGTCAATCACCCTTATATTGAATTTTTTTAATTGATCACCAAAAGACCTTGGTCGCGTGACGGTTTCTGCTGAGTGACTCATAAAACCCATCTATAATATCATTTTGCTGGGCCCTACCTTCCTTCCTGTGTTCAAATATTACGCTCTCAGTAATAACATTTGGTACTATAATGAGAGAGTTGGAAGTGAGAAGGAGAGAATAGTTGGATAGTTTACTGGAAGTAAGGAGTGAGTAGAATTTTCATGGATTCACAAATATTTACAATTTATATTGTAGAATCATTAGCAATGCACTTACACTGCATACAATAGCCGTATTCTGTCAGTTTTGCTTGCATTAATTCATTCACCAATAACAATACCCTATTCCCCCTGATGTTGAATTTACAACATACAGACTGAGTTAATCGAACAATTTTTAGGTAAAAGATGGCAAAATTCGACGGCTAAATCATGATAAATCCTCCTAACCACCAGAGATATTCGGGTTTTTAGCACATAAATTACTTAAGTTAGGCATATGAATGATTGAGTAAAGATATAGACGAAGATCAGCGGAGAGTAAAGCCGGATCTTTGCCTTCACATGGGTTCAAATGCATGGGGTTTCTTTGGATTCAAATGCAGTCGATGCTAAAATACAGCCACGAATTTAGAAAATCCAATACATAGCAAAAAAAAATATTTTGACGTACTTATAGTTTCAAAATCGACAAAATTCAGACTAAAGATCAACATTAACGCATTGAATACAAAATTCGAACACATATTGAAAGACCATGTAAATAGAGCAGAAATAGAATGAGCAACATAAGATAGTATTGCTAATCGGGGTGTTAGTCACCTAATCGAAAATTTAGTACTGTAGTAATTGCAAACACGTCTGCTCTGATGGGTGATCTTATCGGCTGTTGATAGAAGTAGTCCAAACCTTATAACGATCCAACAATTATAATTGTTCATAGAGGTATCCCCACTTTATGAAAATTTGCTTCTCACCGCTTCGCTTCCACGGGAAAACTTGGGTCAACACAGCCCTGAGCTGTGTCCCTGAGCAACTGTGTCTCATAGTGACTTATTTTGCGCATCCACCAGTAAAATTTTTCTAAAGGTATCAAGAATGCTTAACAGAGCTCGCAGAATTGTCACTATTTGCGTAAAACTGGCAGATATAGAAGGTTATTTAAGGGGTCTGGGAAAGTTCGAAAATTTTCTTCGCGTAAATTAATGGCTATTACTATTTTGCTTATCGCCATTTCGACTTACGAAAGGTCTTACAGGAACGCTGTAATTGAAAAAAAACAAAAAAACCCCAAAAAAACTACCCCGATCGTGTACACATATCACTTATATAAGAACTCAAATAACAGGCCAATTTTATTCATTTTTCTCTGAAATGTTTCCAAAAACACCTCTTCAGCCTCGTGGTCTTTTATTTGTAATTATGATGAATTCTTTCATTTTTTTAAAAATAAAATTAACTTTCGCAGAGATAAAAATCTCATTAACTCCATCTTTCGCCCATGGCGACCACATGAGTCATATGGAGATGACGTTTATATGAAAATAGGAATTGTTGGCTGGTTGATGTTATATTGAATGTGTTTAAAATATTTAAAAAATGCTTTCCATGTTTACATACATATTTTCCAGGATAGCCGTGGGTATTTAGAAGCAAAGTTTGAAAGTAAAAGTTTGTTAAAAGAATCCTAACACACACACACTCACACACACACACACACACACACACACACATGAGCTGAAACCCTCCCCACGGCCGTGATTTCCAGTCAGCTCATGTGGAAGGCCTAAATGAGTCTTTTAGTCCTAATGAGAGATGAAAAAATACAGCCTCATGCAAATCTTTATTTGACGAAGGTGAAACCGCCGCCGTGTGGGAGAAAGACTTGCACGCCGAGGCTTGATTTAATGAAAACGGTATTAATAAAATATGATTATTCAGTTTTGCCAGACAACAATAGAGCTATTGTAAGTATCGCTGGAGCTGCACTCTTACCATAGAAAACTTGAGGCCAAGTAAAAATTATGTTCTTGTAGATAAATAGTGAGTGAGATAATTTTTGAATTGTAAGCAACGCCGCATTAAAGTCACTCAGTTAAAGGTACGCCTTTAATATAAAGATTAGTGCCGTGATTAACACAGAAACGTTGATTGAATTGAAACCGCAAATAAACTTCAATTTTAAATGTCAAGGAAAAGCTTTTCTTTACATGACGACTATGAAAAACGACAGTGTAGCCTTTATTCCAAAACATCGCTCAACGAACAGCGATTATGCTTGCAGAGCATTGTTTTGGAATACGTAGAAACAGCCTTGAAAAGTATTTTTTATTAATTCATTTACAAATTCGTTCTTTGGGCAAAAATCTATTGCAAATTTTAATAAATCTATCGTTGTCCTTCCGATTGAAAGAATCTCCTATTGAAATAGATTTGTTCTTATAAAAAAATGTGTACATAATTCCTTGAGGGAACACAATAGGCTGCAAAACAAATAAGTGCGCTGCATTTTCTGCTTGGTGGATTTGATAGAATAATCACGTATTAAAAATCTTGAAAAACTTATGTACGGAAAAACAAAGATTTCATAAAATTTCCAAATATGCCAAAAAAAACAAAAAAAAAAAAAACAAAAAAAAACAACAAAAACGAAACAAACAACAAAAACGAAACAAACCCTGGCAGATCTCGAAACCTAGCACTGTCAGCCAAGAATATTACCTCTTGATTTTTACGGGGTTTTACCGTGGAAAAAGTATTCAATTCACTAAATCCTGGTATTGAACATTGAAGGTAAGGACAATGGATATTTGAGCGACAGTGACTAAAGATACGTCACAAAAACTTGAGATTGAGTATCGC
>OY735204.1:25238885-25281385 GCA_963457665.1 Thysanoteuthis rhombus | reverse complement strand
GGAGAAAAATGTGTCCATTTTAGGGTGACTGCATGTTTTTCGTAGAAAATTTGTTCTTGTGAATGATGTCCTTGCTAATGTTTTTTTCATTGTACATTTTGTGGAAAAACTTTTGTATATGTTTTTCGAGCATGGTTTTAGAAAAACATTTGCATGGGGACGTAAAGGGTTACCATTGAAGAATTTGTTCATGTCGAATTGAAAGTTCTTGACTTGATATTTACTAAAAATATAACAAAGTATGGTCCTGGGCTGCAAATGACGGGCATGTAGTAAAAAGAACCCTCATAATACCAGCAATGGTCTTCAAGAAAGGTTCGTTAACCCTTCCAAATTCCACTCCCATTTCTATTGGGACTGAATATGATAGCTGTAACATTTATATTGTACATAGAATTTTTAAAAAGTTATACGAATATATTTTCCGTTCTTTAGTATGAATCTATTGTTTTATTCGAATAAAATAAGCCTTCAATTTTTTCAAATATATGCATATCAGTAAGAGAGTTGCCTTCGAAGAATTTGTGATTTCAAATCACGGTAGGGTGAAGCTTGATTTTATAAATAGGTTTGGTTTAACGTGACAGCTCAGTCAAACGATAGAGAGTTCACTCCCCTGAATTTGTTGAGGATTGTTCCTTGACCTTGTTCCCGTTGTTGTCAATACAGTAGATAAACAAAACAAACTCCAGACATATACTGGAGTTGGACAATATATTTTTAGAATGTTGATAAATATAACAATACCAATTCCTTTTAGAGTAAATAACCGAAATGTTCAACGTCTTGATTTACTTTTCGGGAGGCCTTTCGGTGTAAGCCTCTCTAGCTAGCTCAACCACCGTTTGAATATCCAATTGAATGTAATGAGTGACGATCGTTAGATCGTTGCCCCGGGGTTAACATGACATAATAATCTAGTCTTTCTTTAAATAAAGACTACATTTCACGTGTACTTCTGATCACTTGAATTTTTTTCTCTAACAGTGTCAGCCATCTTCAGAGGTGAACAACAAATGAAAAGTACAGACTTCTTCTAAAAAACCCCACACTATCATCCCGACGTCTTGCAATGTTATTTTAGGGCTAATATGTGCACACCTCTCAGACTCTCTGACGGAAACACTAATCAACCACACCTTCACCCTTTAAATAAAGACGCATTAGTCATTTGTGTGTGTGTTTGTGTGTGAGTGAGTGTCTTTGTTAAGCTGGGTTTTTCAAAACCTTACCAGGACCCTAATAATAATAATAATAATAATAATAATAATAAAACAAGTGGGCTGCGAACAAGGGGGACAAGATTGTAATGGGCTTGTGATTATTGTAATCGTGATGTGTAGATGTGACATGATGTCGGGTAGCGGCTGAACCAGAAGGGAAGCGGGTGAACAAGGCGGACTTTAGTGTCTACCCGTCCGTCCGCCTTTCCATCAAGTTCCTTGAATGTCTCAAGCAATTAAGGGACTCTAGTGGTTGCCTACTGCCCCCAGGCATTTTGCTTACAACCGCGAACCAATAAAAAGAAAAGAAAAGAGAGAAGTAGCGCTAACGAAATTTGTTACATGGATGAAATGATGAAGTGGCGGGAAACGGCCATTGAAATACCTTGAGACTGACAAGGATTCCAAGTGGATGAAGATATTTTGTTTAGTTTTCACTCACTGAATGTTCAAGTTGTCATTCATCGGTTATTCTAAGATGGGGAGAGAGGGGGAGAGAGAGGGGAGAGAGAGCTAGGCGAAGTAAGAGAGAAACACAGAAATGGATCGAGAGATGGAAATCAAAGGGGAGAGATAGGGGAATGTGGACAGACAAAATGGGAGAGTAGAGAAGAGAGAGAGGGGGGGGATAGACGTAAAGAGAAAGAGTGAGGCAGGGATATATATATAGAGAGGGGGAGATAGGGACAGAGACGCAGAGAGCGGGGACAGGGAGAGAGAGAGAGAGAGAAAGAGAGAGAGATAAAGAGGTAGACAGGCAGAGAGGGAGAAAGAGAGGGAGAGACAGGGACAGATATAAAGAGGCAGACAGACAGAGAGGGAGAAAGAGAGGGAGAGACAGATATAAAGAGGCAGACAGACAGAGAGGGATGGACTGGGAAAGTAGACAGAGAAAGTAGAAGTGGAGTTTGACCTTTTACCAAGCTTATCCAAATTAACCTTGATATAAAGTAATTTTGATAGTATTGTAACATCTTGGAACCATTTCAACAGAATCCATGGTCAGCAATCATATCACCTTACTTGCAAGCCAATGACCAACGCACAATAAAAATAAAAAGAATCGAGAGAAATTATTTTCCTGCATATATGACTAGATATTAAGTTTATCAAAACCTCAATGTATTTTCTTCATCAAAAGTTAACTAGTGTGATCCTTGTGAAAAAAAAATCTGAGGATGTGTTTGCTCTGCGGAGCATCGAAGTGTCGCACCCTATCACCTCTATCTAAGAAAAAATGCATTCCCACAAAATATGAGTGTGGATACATAGTGTGTGAATTACGATATTGTCTCACACAATCATTCTGTTTAAAACAAAGTTTCCTATCTTTCACTTGGATATTTAGTTGGTCATAGGATCATATAATATCATTGAGGTACCACGCTGGACTGGTTCCTCTCGGCATATTTGAGGCAACGGGAGTTTAGGCAATGTCTATCTCCTCTCCAAATAATGCTGGAGGGGTAGTACTGCTATACAGGGTACCAGTAACTGGTAAACAAATTTTCTCAGTTTTTTTTCCCCATTCTCCTCTGTTCACCGTTGTGGCGAGCCAGTGACATATGGCGCAATGAGAAGTTTATTCAGGCATTTTTGTGCATTCCGTTTTCCGCACCTATAACTGTTCCGCCCCAACACACTTCTCTGTAATTGTTAAAATATCCCCTCTTAAAGCAATTCCGGGTAATCAATTATTGGTTCCTGTCAAGCTTGATGTTATTAGGGGAAACGTATTTTCACTTCTATTGCTTAGTTAGATAGAATTGTTATGGGAGAGTGGTTTGTTCAAGTTCTCATTCACTCACTTCCCCATCGACCATCGTGGCATGTTAGTAGAATTGGATTTCCCTCCAGATACCTAGAGAGAACAGTGAGGTAGTGAATTGTGCCTCCCCAAAAAGGAGCTGAAAATGAAATCTAACCAAAAGATCGACTCTCTAACTAAAAATCATGCAACGAGCATAACATTACATGAAGAGATCATGAAACAGCACGTCATATTAGAGAAAAGAAATCAGGAGTCAGGGATATCATAAAACCCATTAGATAGTTCAAATGGCAAAGAGCCAGACAATTGGTGGACATTAGGACTCATGACGTTGATACCAAGAGATCATATGCGAAATTGCGGTCCTGATGATTCAGACAGGTTCTGGAGATATTTGCACCGCGTCGCTCACGCTATAGAGATCTGGCGAATCTTTGGGGATGTTTACGTTCTGCAATGGACGTTAAAAGGCTGAGGCTGATGAATAGCTCCGACCGTCATGTCAGCTAGGTTGGAGATCAGTAAGTTGTTTAAATACCAGTTTTACTTTACCATCACTGCGTTTTTCCTACAATTTCACCAGGATATATATATATAGCTTATATTACATGGGAAAGTTTATTTACAAAGTAAATAGATGAATGAATAATGATCCCCTCACATCGAATCGTTCGTTCAACTGAATTTAACCCCATGTTTCATACGAGACCTGACCACTACACCGCCCATATAAGGCTCGAACTCTTTCATTATACAGCAAAGATGGCCGACCCAGCTGTTGCATATAATCCATAAGAACCGGGGAAAGTTGCCCCTCTTTCGAAATGCTAGCAAAAAAGGAAGAGAGAAAGAAGCTGGGTAAAGAACTAATGTTTATCAAGTAGATGAAAACAATAAAAAGAGTCGTCGACCGCCGCTAGGTCTTTCTTTGTAGCCGTGGCTCGTTTACTTGCTATCAATACGTCTTGAGGAAACAACAAACGAAACGAAAACAACGTTATAAAAGCAAAAGAATAAAGAAACTATAAGGCCGTCCACTGATGTATGTGACGCAAAAGGAAATTCGAGTTTTTATACCAACCGCTTTCCCCTCTGCTCTTGTATAGAAAACGACCTTATGGCACGACCTCAAGGGTTAAGTTCCTGTGAAACTTCGTGTTGGGTAAAATTGTCGTTGGTTCGTTAGTTGGAAGGACTAAAAGTTCAAGGAGAAAAGGAAGGATAACAAAGAAACAGAAAAACAAAAACTGGAATGGAGTAGGCGGACCGCACCACTTGTCGCGGTGGGGAAACGGCGTTCGTCTCCGTACGTTACAAAACTGTTAGGCGGCATTAAATAGTTAGTGGCTATATACAATAGAAGGAACGAGAATCCGAAATGACAATGCTCGCAACTAAAATTCAACAAAGCTAATAAAGGAAAGAAAACGAATGAATAAATAAATACCATGGGTAGAATTACAAGGAAAAATGAAAAGGGGAAATATGTAAAACTTATAGATAGTAATGAAAATAATCAAATCATGTTAAAGGTTAGTATCCCATAAACAGCCATTTGATTTATCATATTCCCTTGATTTTGTCTATTTTCATTTGTATCAGAATCTAAAACTATTCACCTCTTCACATCATTCTATCTACCCACAGCAGCGGATAGATATTTGTCTGTCTGGTAACCTACCTCTGTTCATACCACCCGTATATGCCGATATATAACCCAGACATTTAATTTGAAAAAAAAAAAAAAAAAAAAAAAAAAAAGGGAAAAAATAATGCAAATATCACTCTGCGGCGTATTACGACTTAGGTGCCGCTTACCAAAGCTAATGGATCTTTGGGAGAGTTGCAGTGGTGTAACGAGGGTTCTCAGCACCTAGGGGCAAAGAGCGCCCGCTGCCATGTGCGTGATATCTTACGCAGGCATAATGATTAATTAACAGGCATCATAGGCCAGGAGAAATTTTGTGTTCCTTCACACCAGCACCCAGGAGCAACTGATCCCCTCCGGCCCCTTTGAGTGCTATGCGTCTGAAGAGTGGCAGTGAACAGTAGTCCCCCAAATGCCCTTGTCAACAATTCGTCCTATAGTTCGGCATATATAGTGAGCAAGGTTATATCTACTTATCACTCTGTTCAAATCCACCTCCCTCTGGCCTTCCCGGTGGAATTCCGGTTGACCGGAAACTAATTAGTATAAAAGTTTGATCCCCGAAGACTCCTCTACGAAACAGCATAAATTCAAGAATGACTTTCTTCCGAACGGTCAGTTAGAAATTGTCAACCGAAACTGTCAACATAGGTTTCTTCAGTTTTCAAGTTTGTCTGGCTGGGTACGTATCTATCACGTGTACAGGTCGGTCCAATGGAGCATGAGGGCTGAAAATTTCAGCATTAACTTCTCATTAGGTCATGAAAAAATTCCCCCGGAGTGTGTGTGTGTGTGTGTGTGTGGTGGAGAGGCTCAATTTGAATTAACCTTTTAGTTTGTGTCTGATGGCATTCACACTTGTTTGTTTTTTTTTGTTTGATTTTTTCACATTCAAACTTCTTTAATGATAAATGCCTTATAAGAGACGAGAAGAGAAACTTATCCATTGACCCACGGAACTTTTGAATTCTCCGACACCCTATTTAGATTTTAAATAAAGTTTTAAAAATGTGTTCAAGTTTTTTCTTGTTCTTAGTAGAGAGAGAAAAGTCCGAATTATCGTAAGAACAATTCATTAATTACAACGTGAAATTACTTTTCAAAATAAATCTTTGCTTTTTTAATTGATGAATCGGTCACTTTGGCACTATTTTATGGACAGGTCGTAGATAAAAAAAAAATGAAATTCTGTAATTGAAAAATCTGCTGAAGAGGGTTGATATAACCAATAATCGATGATCGATAAAGTGATCGACAGGTCATGATAATAATAGCTGACGACAAGAATGAGGGGGGGGGGTTGAAGCGTTGAAAGACTAGATAAATAGAATGTGGTCAACAGTTTCATTGTAATAACCGGAAGTCACTTGATTGGTACATAATTAGTTACAGCTATCCATAAAAAATTGTCTAATAAAAAAAAATCTAAAAAGACAAAATCATAGATGAAAAATTTCCCTAAGTAGTAATTCAAAAATGATTTATTTTCAATATTTTTCAATAATTCAAGATTGCTTTGTTATCAGTAACTGGAAGAATGAAATAACCTTAAAAATTTGAAAAATTGAATGACTCGAAATGAGAAAAACAAATCTCTATAGAGAAATTATTGTTAATATTTTTTCTCATTTTGTAGAAAATAAATATAAATATAAGTTAGCAAATAAAGATAAAAACTAGCCCAGAAGGGTGATGTTTCACTCTATTTACAGTTTTTTTAATTCACAAATAATGCTCTGCTACCGAAGCTGCATTTTCAAAAAGTTAAACAAAATTCATTTGCTATTGATCTAACTCAATATAAGTGTAGAACTTATTATTCAACTGCGATTGTAGATTAAAAAAAAGATCAAAATCAAAAGTAATAATTCTTTTTTCCCCGAAATTTAGAATGAAAGTTTTCTTTTGGAAGTATTTGTTGTTTGTTTTTGTTGGTTTTTTTTTTTTCGAATAAATACTTAAGATTTCATCAAAATCCAATGAGCATTTGATTTTTCATGAAATTTTGATACTATGTATTTTGCTCGTGGGAGCTTTGGAAAAAAAATTCAGGCGCAAATCATCGCTCTGATGTTTTGTTTTGTTTTTTTTTCACAATCCTTCAGCTTTTTTTGTACTATTTGTTTTCAAAATATCCCCTTTTCTATGAGCTGTACACAAACAAATTTCATCACTGAATTCCCCTAATCTTTTTTCCTAATAATGCCACAAATATCCAGACGATAAAATGGATATTTTCCGATTTCGATGTTCTTTTCCCGTAAGGTGTCTATTTCTGTTAAATTTATCTGCAAAGTCCGTGGGCCTGCCTACCTACTTAAACAAACTTCTCCGTTTGCTTCTCTGTCCGTAACAATGAACTCTTTCACTTAAAGGCCACAATTTCGCTGATTAAAATATCTCCGACCCACCATTTGAACGAGTTCAGCCACCTTTTAAAAGAGCAGGCAAGACTTTTCATTTACATTACAAGCAGTTTCAAGTAATGAACAATCAAATCTCTAAGTAAGAAGCGCTTTAACAGCACTAAAGTAAAAAAATCAACTATTACTTTCAAGCTATATTCTTTATCTCTCCATAAATATTGTAATACTGTTCTATTTACGATATTGAATTTTTGAAGTAAAATATTTCTTCCAGCCAAGCAGATTCCGATTACGTTGTATTGTTGAAGGTCGTTCTGTATTTGATTACGTTTTTCTTTCATTTGATTTCTTGTGACGAATCTATTTTTCAACGTCAATGACCATCTTCTCCAAAAAGGATATTTTTCGGTATCGAGCAAGAAGAAAATTTTTACAATATAATTCTACTAATAGAATCAGTGAGCGTAAACAAACATCACAGATGACAGCGCCGGACATTTGGGAAAATAAGGAATATGGGTATAAGCTTAGATTTGATCTTTTGCAAACAGGTTTTCTGAGTACAAAAAGGTGTAAGAGTTCGAGTCTCACTTGAAGCCTATTCTAATATTCCTGATCAGCGCTCCTCACTGAAGACTGACATTCTGCGTAGTTGTGATGAAAAGCAACTGGAATTTATACGAAATGAATCCTAGTAAAAAAAAAAAATTAATAATCAATAAAAGACAGGAGTCCGAGATATCATAGAATCCATTAAAGAACTCAAATGGCAATGGACTGGCCATGTCGCAAAAATGGCAGACAACCGATGGACTCACAACATGGATCCCAAGAGATCACATTCGCAACTGAGGCCGGCAGAGTACTAGATGGAGAGACATGCAAGACAAATTCAGGAAGTACTGGCTCTGCGATGCGCACAACAGAAGTGTAGAGAATCCTGGGAAAAGTCTGTCCAACGACGGACGTTAAGAGATTGATGATGATGATGATGATCCTAATGAAATTCAAGACTGCCATTTTCATAGTTCCATGATTTTTCCTTGGGCTTATAAAGGACACTCAAGAGTTGATCGATTCATCAACCAATGAGGAGCTTAGTAAATCTTAAAGACACCTCCAAAGTTTCTAAAATATCGTGCAGAAGATGACACTGATGACTCTTGCATTAACCTAATTTAATTGGAAGGAAATAATTGTTTTAAAAATTATCATCTTTTGTAATGATAAGAAAGAAAAAAAATGCTTCTTTTAAAAAATAGTTACTTTTGGATGTCCGGCTCAAAAAGTAACGTTCATTTCAACAACAGCCACCTCTTCCCTGTCAGAGACGACAATGAGAGAATCAGCTTTTTACTTTTGCTACAACTGCCTCGTCAGAAAAGAGAGATCACTTGAGAGTGGTTTGCCCTAGTGCCCCTTCAGCCACTCAGCAACGTGACACCCCAGTCGATGAATGCCTTCCCCAAGATTAGATATAACCTCAACGATGTCTTTGTTCATGTAAAACAAATAGGATTTTCAATGCTGATTTTCTAGATAGGTAGACTTTCCCTACATGATGGACTGGCGTAATACTACCCCACTCAGCCCTGTGTTACACTAGATCTAGCCAAGTAGATATTATGAGACGATAAGATTAATTACCTCTGCCGACAAAGTGGGAAGGGATGTAAGTATTCCGTCTTTCCGTTGGTGTGTTAGAGCAATGTATGATCCCCCACGTCGTAGTTTTACGAACACACCACATAATATCGCTAAACGTTCATGTCTATCCACACGATATCTTATTAAGTTCTAAAATGAAATTTTAAGGGGGGGGGGTGGCCTTGGGAGAAATGATTATATTTTTGGGCGGATCCATGCTCAATTATTGCCCCTGACAATGGCGTTGGCAGGGGTATGCGCTACGTGCTTTCTAGTCATTGTACGTAATTGTTTTTTTCTTAGTTTGTGTCGTTTGTCTGTTTCTACGATTATACCCGTCCTTTATTTGGAAGAAAGAAAAAAAAAAGAGGCGCATGTACTTTTGTTAGTTATCCACATCCCGCACCAACAACTTATCTCCGCACAGAAAATTTATGAATGAAAACTCAGAGCGTGTAAAAAAAAAAAAATGGTGGAGTGAAGAAGGAAATGCTTTAGTAAACAGACTGTATAATTTATATTATGAATAGTTTTACGCATCGACTCGTAATGATTGGACAAAACCCAGCGAAAACGATAGGCGTATAATTATGAGGCGTCGTTGTGATTGCAATTTAATGTACCGCTCTTCTTTCAAAAGACATAAAAAGCAGAAAGAATTAACGATTTTGCAATGATTTTGCGTATCTGACTATCAAAAGTAGCATCCAACAATAAACTAATAAAAAAAGGAGAGAAAAGAGAAAGAAAAAAAAAAGGAAAAGACCGAGAGATAGGGAGAACGGAAAAGGGAGATAGGGAGAACGGAAAAGAGAGAGAGGGAGAACGGAAAAGAGAGAGAGGGAGAACGGAAAAGAGAGAGAGGGAGAACGGAAAAGAGAGAGAGGGAGAACGGAAAAGGGTGAATGGAAAAGGGTGAATAGAAAAGAGAAAAAAGGAAAAGAAAGGAGAAATTAAGAAAAGGGAAAGTAGAAATTAAGAAAAAGGAAAACGAAGAAAAAATGAAAAAGAAAAAGAAAGGAATATGTTTTGTCTTGTGGCAAAGGTTTAGTTCCTTATTTTAGCGTACGAGCTCGGGTAAAAGTCAATTTTTGAATCCTGGTTTTCAAAGGCAGTTTGCCTCAACAACTGAAAAATTGGCACGAATCAATATTCCTCCCCTATCCTTATCGTTGTGCTGCATAATACTAAACATCGTAAATATAATGGCCCCCAGTCAAAGTTGACAATGAGCCTTTTCTCAGGTCATTAACTAGGTCTCGAAATCGGTTCACTGACTCGGTTTTTCCATCCCGAACAACGTTACGCCAAACAACGAAAATAGTGTAATTCGGGTGTAAGTCAAGTAGTGCAGTCTCTAAAAAGAACTGCAGTGTCTTCTACAGAATAAATAGTTTTGCTTTGAATTCGCATCTCATATTCAAATGATATGGTCCCGAATTACTTGAATCTACCCCTATCTCATGAAACGGAGAGTCAGCCGTATACGAGAACGACATGCGAAAGTATACCAATACTACTAGTTCAGCAGGAGGGACCGCACTTTCATTTTATGGATCATAATACTCACTTTGTGTCGTAGTTAAATAATCGAGTAGATAGGTAGCTTCAAAGTTCTCTTCGACTTGATCAGGCATGAAACCACGAGTGTGGGAGTGTTCAGGGAGAATTGTCAGCTACACTAGTTTGCTAATAATAATATAATTTGTCTTCTAAAAATAAAACCATGATTCTTCATTAATAATACGCTTGAGTCCCCCTTAAAGTTGTTTTTTTTTTAATACCGTTAATACAAGCTTATACCCTCAAGAAATGACGGGGTTATTTATTTATGGATGCGCACCAAGGAACATATAGCTAATTTATCAATTTATTTATTTAGGCAATTAATACTTCAAGTGTTCTAATTTTAATTGTCTCAACTTTTAAAGGGTGATCGGACGTGAAGGTCTTAGGACGAAATGTTACGTAAGAAAAATAGGAGTGTAAGTAGTTTTCAAAAAAATATCATTAAATTTATTAAGAAAAATAAACGGAAGAGAAAAAAGATATCGTATGTGTTTTTTTTTATGTAAAAAGATTTGACAGGAGATGAGAATATCTAAGTATATTTACATAAATATATATTAGCATAAATGTATTTATTTCAAACAAAATATTTTCTTTTGAATTAAAAAAAAAAAAAAAGAAACTTTAAATTCCAAACATTAATGGCAGACGGGGTTTGTGAGTACAGTCTGAATAAGAGATAAGGACAGGGGGCATAGGGCCGAAAGGCAGGGTCTTTTTCAAGCCCCCCTTCCTCTCCCAAACTAACCAACGAATAATCAGTTTTCAAAATTCTGTTATTTTTCTTGAAACCCCGGCGTCTGTTTGGCCAGTCTATGCCCCCTCTTGTCATAGCAACAGACGATATGATATTTTCACAACCCTTTTATTTGTTTACTAACATATACCAATAAAAAAAAGGACGGGTTTATTTATGTATAGACCGGCAATAAGGAGCCTAAAGCTATTTTGTAATTAGTTTTTATTCTCATTTTTAATAATACAAGTATCCTATTTTCAAGTCTCAATTTTACTAAGGTTATTTCAATGTGCGATGATCAGACAGCGTTGCAAGTTTCTATGACGTTAAATTCATTTGTATATAATAATGGGAAGGTAAATTAACCAATGAGATGCGTCAGCGACAAACAGACAGAAGAAATTTGCACAGATACTCATTACATGTATGGATTTACATTAAACTTGCAATAAATAAATAGAAAAGTAAAATTGCATCAGTAAATCTTTTACCGTTAGCATTATTTCCTACGATATAAAAAAAAACAAACATATCAAGCGTAACAAGAGAAAGCCACATAAAACATATTTATTCCACTACGTAAAAATTGGCAATCAGAACTTTGAAATAACACCCGAACTGTCTGCGTCTGGCATGTCTCCAGCGAATTTGTTTTGACCCTTGAGTTCGAAGCGTTTCAGAGCTTTTAGTTATAACGAAGTTAGGAATTGTTCACGAATATCACGTATCCCCATGATGAAACATTGGCCAAAAGCAATGCTGATTTTTTCTCTTTCACTCTTCGTGTCAACGTGAGGTATTTGGTTGTTTTGCCATGCAAATAGGTTAAGTGGTCAGACTGACTTGTCATGTAGAATCATCTATGGCATCGCACGCGGCAGGACGGCTAGGTTCTCAGCTCGGAAGGCGAAATCTGCAAATCTGCTTCGAATTTCGACTGAGGCTGCTTACGTTCACATAGCATTGATACACTTAGTGAGAGATATGAACCCACATCTCTTGCGTTCTTTCTCGTAGCTAATTATCTTGACAAAAATGATTCGTTGCTGGCATGCCACGAAGGTTGACGGGGAAGAGGGAGTGAGCGAGTGAGTTAGTGCGTCTCTGTACGAGCTCTTGGGCAAACCGCTTCCCCATGACTACCCCACCGCCCATGCACTAGTAACAAAGCTGATGAGGTGATGGAGTAATGGAGATAGGAAATCAGCGAACATGCAAGGGCTGTTTATAATCACTTCGCACTTCATAACTTTGGAGAAGGAATGGAACCATTTCTCCATTATTGCAGGCCCATCGCTAGATCTTGATAAAATTCCCTCGGTATACCACGATGGTTGACCGGAAATGTGTGGGCAGGTGATCTCACTTTCATAACTATGTACTTGCTCAGGCAGAAGCAGCAAAAATGTTACCCTAGTAGTAAATCTCGACAGGGTTCCATCTTATCAATGCTCTGAAAACCATTTACTTAATGATGAATATAAGTCAACCGTGATTCCATATCAAGTTCAGAATCAAACACAAAATTTGAGAAAAACTACTGATTCGAATATAATCTAAATCCTTCATTTTGTCAAAACATGAGTCATGAGTCTCGTTAGGGGTACCTCGTTAACAGCACTTGAACAGCTGTCATTGAAACATGGATTTCTTTCATCTTCAACACATCAATTGCTGTCTCTAGGTAGTTAAAATGATATTCTCATCATCTACATGAAACAAAATGATTTGAAATGGATATTACATAATACTCATCGCATACTATCTGCATAGCATTTCAGGTGTTCTTAATTCTAACAACGGGCATTATCGCGACCTAATATTCACTGTGTCTATTGACGTTATTAAATTCATATAGGCAAAATATTACCCATTTTTGTACTGACCTGAGTATGAATCGAACCGCTGATTTGGGGGCCCGCCCATTATTAGAACAGTTCAAGAATATAGGGTACATAAAGTATTCTACCGATTTATTTGGCTGTACCACAGTTATATGAAACTGACGATTCTTTACCATCGAACAACCAAATCATTGAAATGTAGTCATATGTTGTTTAATACAGGTTTCATCAAGCTACCCAAAAGTAAATAGTTCCTATAAAAACCTTTCGAAGCCGAAATTACGAAAAGCAAAGAAACAATCTCCATCAATTTATATAAGAAAAATCGTTTAGCAATCTCAGACAACCCCTCCCCAAATAATGATGGCATTATGTTAAGCAGATACCTTCCATAATTTAGAGAAGAGCCATTATTATTCTAAGAGCTGTTTGGACTACTGAATTCATTCTCTGCATTGTTTGTGTTTATCACATTTTGACCGTTCCATTCTACAGCCTTCATAAGGTGTAAAGTGGCTATTATATACCAGCAGGCACCGAGAAAAGGTGGAGCACCAAGGAAGATCAGGTTTGCTGACTATCGTTTCTAGAGAGAGAGAGAGAGAGAGAGAGAGAGAGAGAGAGAGAGAGAGAGAGAGAGAGAGAGAGAGAGAGAGAGAGAGAGAGAGAGAGTTAAAAATTCGTATCAGTCTTCATGGAACCAGAAATGCGTGTCGTGGTATGTTAATGACGATATGTTTAGCAATGGGACAGAGTGCACAGAGAAGCCTCTTCAAAAGCTGTTGTTACAAAGAGACCTTAAAAAAGCCAATCCAAAAACTCGTACATTGTTCGCCGACTTTTCTTTCAATCTATAATTCCAGTCAGGGTATGAAACCTGCCAGTGTAACGAGTTCAAACCTAACTGGGTGTCGCAATGGCGTGAACCAGTGTCGAATTAAGCTAAGCGATGAAGAATGATTTTTGTTCGATTCATGTATATTTTTGGAACTGTTTTAAGTAACGCGCATCCTACATCGGTCACTTTTGACGTCTGATGCTCTAAACCTATACAATGATAACAAAAGCAATTTTGAATTGCGTCTTAATCGTTGCTGGTTGGAATTTGTTTACCAGGTGCATTTGACTTTGCCAGTCTCATTCTTGGGGGTCAATAATTTGAAGCCAGGCGTATTTGGCATCTCCACCCTTATGAACACAGAGAAGTAGGCTAAAATAACAAGACAGGGACTAATGCGAAGTAATTTATTGAGGGATTTTCGGGTCATTCTCTCCTTCACATATTCACATCTACATCCATATTAATAAGCACAGACAGTCAGACAGACACACACACACATTATATATATATATATATATATATACATATATATATATATATATATATATATATATATTGAGAGACATAGATAGATAGATATACGCTTTTTGAGAAAAAGGACGCACAGTCACAGCGGTAGTGTGGCATACATATACAACATGCGTATATTTAGTCAGCTTAGTCTGGCACGAGGGCATAAGTCAGGAGCAGCCGATGAGAATAGTAATGGACTCTGCCACACTACCTTGCAAATAACTTTCCCTGAATCTGGCGCAAGGCCACACAAGAAAAGCATTTTGTGTAGATTGAATTCCCTAAACTAGCAAAATTGAGCAGCGGATTGTGCTTACTAGCCATTGTTATACGATAAATATCTCAATAAGACTGGTGTCTACACGAACTCCACTTTCTAGAGAAGATGAGTTCTACAACTTTTGTATTGTATGCATAATAAATAAAAAAAAATAATGAAATTATATTTTTTAATAAATTTGATTATCTTTTAGAATCAAATAAGTTCGTGCGTATCCGTATGATAAATCTCGTTTACAAGTCTCGTAGCAATTAGTTGATCGTGTGTTCAAATCACAGTTGGGCAATGAGGATTTAACATATCGGTTTATAACCTTGATTTAGCGAGGATTGTTCTTGTTACAATTGCTAAAGTAGAAAAATAATGTCAACTCAAGTTTCAAATGCAGACAAGTATTTATTCTGCTTAATCAGGCACAAATCTCGACGAATTGAACTCTCACTGAGAACTGAATTCGTCATAATAGTGAATTAGTCTCCAAAACTAACTTAGCGTAAGGTAAGCACCTTGTTGAAATGAAATGGATTGGATACTGACGGAAACATAGAACCATTACTATTGTAGTAAATTGGATATTCATTGGGTGCTCCAAAATCTTGACCTTGCGTCAAACCAAAGTAAGATGAGCAAATATTTTGGAATAATTACTGTAATGCCAATATCAACAAATTCGTCTCACAAACTGATTCGCTAGTGTAATGATTTGATTATCACACGAATCCCAAAACATGTGTCCTTGTACCGGATTTAGTTGGGCTTAGTAAATATGGATACCCCCCCCCACTGTGGAGCAATGGTAAGCAAGCTTATCTCACACACTTACTACTATATTGAGTTAGATCCTCACTGAATGCTCAACACTTGTAGCCATATGCCAGACAATGCAAAGCTTATTAGATATAACAGAAAAGTAGGGCACCTCGCTGTGGAGTAGTAGTTAACAAATTAGTCTAGCAAACTGTTACTATTGTAGCTGGTTAGATCATCACTGGGTGACACGACTCATGGCCTTCTGCCAAACTAAGATAAAGACACACTGTCACTGAGTACCCATCACCTGTAATCATAAGTGAAAAGAGAAAATAACAGTCAACTCTTTTTTTTTTTGCAGTGATCCATTATAGCGGCAGCGACCTAAACCCCAATTGCCAGTCCCTTCCAGTCCTACTGACCCAACCTCCAGAGACTCAGCCTAACATACCATCTTCACCATTTTAGAGGATCTAGGGAAGTTGAAATCGTTCCTCATATAAATTAATGGTAATCATTTCTTCGCTTTACACCATAGTGGCAAATGAAAGGTTTTTCACAAGGACGCTCTACTTTCGGATATCGAGGTGAAGGCGTACGTCTCATTCATATTGATTCTATCGATTCATTTGCATATATGTAAGCACACATACTCACACCGATTCTGTTGATAACTTAAAATTCTTTTCTTGTGAACATCCGGTGTATTTTTGGTCTAATTCGTTTCTTTACCCTTCCATTCTTTCTTTTCGGTGAATCTGACACCAATTATTTCGTATTTTGCAATAACCGTTTTGATAGAAAGGGGAAAGCAGGGAGAAACAGTCCTCCCTATCAAACTTATCAGTCACTGTATTTATTGGGTCGAAACGGACTTCGCCCTAATCTTAATTTTATGATCAACCTTAGACGCGAGCCCTTTCTGTGAATGTTATTATTTCCCTCAAATTATCTTCTCCGCAACCATTTGAAGACGTTACAGATTAGCTGCCAAATATACATGGCCTAATTACATACTGGAGATAATATTTTTAAAAAAAAGTTATTGTGGATATATATGATACAGAATTTATAAATAAATATCCAGAACATGAATACAGATTTGGTTAGACCCTCAATAGAAATTCTAATATGGCCACCGACTTTTGGCAGCAGGCTGTTTTTGGTTGTTCTTATAAAAACTTGGATAAGGGGGTGATCAATGAATAAGTTACTCCTTTTGCCCCAGTGATTACTAAAAAGTCTGAACCTTCTGGAGACAAAGAACAAAAAAAAAAAAAGCAAGCGTTGACATCAGACACAAACTTGAAGATTGCAATGAACTTATATTGAAGAGCCGATCCCCCCTCTACTAAAAAACCTATTAAAAGGGACTATTTTGAAAAAAAAAAAAAGAAAAAAGAAAGACTGATTTTCTACGCATAAAACGTTCATGATGAATTTTTCAAAACTGGGGGTCCATTGGTGCGGCCAGTGCACATTATAATACATAGCCAACCAACCAGCCTGACCAACTTGAAAACTGAAGAAACCCACGTTGACAGCTCCTATTACCAATCATATCATATAAAACCTGTACACTCACAGTATTCATCGGGTATTAGGACGCATGCTTTACAAGGGTAATTCGGGATGTGCAGCTTACTGAAACTCATCCAAACCCCATAGCTGTACATTCAAGTTTCGGTAAACGTCCCCCTGGTCAAAATACCTGCATATTGGACGCAGTGTATTACTAGCATAGTTCTTATTTTCTTAATTTCATTTAAATGTGCATTTATATGCAGGAGTAGACCCTCGGTATCCGAAAATTGTCTTCACATGACCAGCCAACAAACCGCTTTATAGCACCTTGATATTTATGGTAAATACTATTTATAGACAATGAGGGAAATAGGTGAATATGTATTTACTAACTGACGTTTCGTAGGGAATGGCCCCACATTATCAGCGAGATTTTTCCCCATTTTGCTGATGATGTGTAGTCATCACCTATGTCCGTGAATGAATACCAATTCATTCTTTGTTTTCCTTATCGTCTTTCAAAAGCTTTCACCATAACATCGGGTATAACTTATCCGTCCAATAGTCAATGATTATATATATATATATATATATATATATATATACATATATATATATATTTGAAGGAGGAAACAAAATATCCGGATTTATTGCATATTTTCTCGCCCCCAGTCACTACTTAGGAAAAGGAATGTTTCGTTCAAATTCAAATGATAGTTTACTTAATTCCCTGTGAGTGAACCGGGTACAAAATATTGCAGAAACGGATTTCATTTTCAAACCTTCAGTTAACATTCCAAGACAAAACCGGTCACTGCAGACACGTCAACAAGGGTCCAACGATGATTAATATTTTGGAGAATTTAAGATTTTCGTCACTCCGGCTTGTTGAAGATCGGCCAAATTGTGGTTGGTCGTCAAGTGGCATTCCACCACGAGTAAAACGCGAATACCAGACACACACTTGTAGTTTACGAATAGCCTCTCCCTTAAAGGCTTCTCGAAGCATCATAGCAGTTCCAGCAGCAGGTTTCCTCAAATGAAAACAAAACTTGACGCACATTCAGAGTATTGTCGACTTTTTTTTCAAGGTTGGGGCCCTTCGTGTATGCGTGTATGTATAACCTTTTGGGGGAATCGAACACACAAGTATTGATATACGAGACTAATTTGCCGCTAATCACTCAATGAGGGCCATTCCAGGTATGTGCTGTTTATCTAAATTTAGCACAGGGCCACAATAGTGAGGCATCTTTTGGGATTCGGGTCCACAATACAAATATTGATCTACTAGACGCGTTTGCTAACAATCACTATGCCATGTGCCCAAGAAATGTGCTATTTATCAAAATATGTCAGAAATAATGTCGTAGAAACTGTTCTATTGAGCTCACAGTTTTCCAAAAAATAGAACCAAAATGCTTCAAGCCTGGAAAGAAGTGATCAGACAACCATGCATCATCTCTCCACTGCACTAAACTTCAGGGTTTAGACTTTTAAGCGCTAATATTGACGGTAGTTATGAGAGAGTTTGTGAGCGAATGCCAAACCACTCACCCATAACTGCCACGTTGGTAGTGTAAGCGGCAATAAGTAACTACACCTATCGTAAAACTTGACTTGAACCAGCATACGGTCTGTTGTGGTCTCGCAAGTATTTAAGCTATTTTCAAATACTGGCTCCCGAGACAGATAAGTCCTTCCCTCATTGAAGCAGCACAACCCTCATCTCTATTCGGTCTTGTGCCAGATTGATCTAAGCTCAATCCTGCTGGTTGGGTGAGGCACTGTGAATTCCCTACTCGCACGATTGGTTCGTTTTTAAGATAAGATTTGAAAAAAACAACCCCCCCCCCAAACAATAGAATTTTGAATACTGATTTTTTAGGTGGATATGTCCCCGGAAGAGATCGGCAAAACACAATCTTCATATTTTTCAATAACCCAACCAAAAATTGTATAGGACTAAACATAGCTTACTAATTATCTATGTATTCATGAGTAATTATAATGTCCGGACTTTTCTTCAGAAAGCCCATGCAAGGCTATGCACTAATAAAGATCATCAGTTTTGACCAACAACATTACGAGAGGAGATATGGTTAGCCTGACGGTTATCGGTTAGCCGAGTTCGATCCCCGGTTGAGAAGGTTGGTGTTCACTCTGCACTAATACTCTTGGGGAGTGCATGAATTCCTTCCCCTGCTCACATCTATCAACAAACAGTAGGATAGACTGTATTCCCCAGTCTTGGTCGTCTAATAATCTCGGAGATTGACAACCGATTCCAAATTAGGAAAATCTAATCCTTAGCCAGCCTCCTGAGATACTGGCAACGAACTAAGTAAGGAACATTTCCCCAAAAGGTAAGCATTGAACGGGGCTCTGGTGAGGCCTGGGCAGACCTCGCAAACCAGAAGTGGATTTTAAAGAATTGCTCAAATATAATAATGTAAACGATAAGAACAGACCGACGAAATAACGTGATTGACGTCTCCAGTTCTCCACGACATCTTGAGTAAAAGTGGAAGATTACAAAAGCATATTCAATGCAGGCGAAAAAAAACTCTGTGGCGAAATCGGTAATAATTTCGTTATTCATTGGTCGATTGTAGTCAAACTATCTTTACTTTGGACCATATGATAGAATTAAGCTGCTGTGTTGAAATCTAAAGTAGACAACGATTTATGTGATTGTCCGGTATGGCCTTGATAGACCTTTGCAGCAAGCCCGCTGGTACATTGTCCCTAATATGTCAAATGCACTCCTTCGGTTGATTCAGAGTCTGAAGTTTGGTGTGTTACACCTTTTCCACCCCCGACCCTCCTCCCGAAGAAATTACGAAAATAGAGCCATATTTACAAAAGTTACGCATAATTTCTAATACAGTGTTAATTCTCACCCACCCTGTATATGATGAACACGCAATCGAGCGAAAGCGATAGTTTCCCCCAACTGCGTGGTCACAAAGGGATACATATCCGTTGTCACTATCAGGCAAATATCGCGGTTATGGGGCAAAGAAAAAAATATGTGTGTTTTACAATCAATACCGCTTGTTCCCTATGCTCACTTACTTCATCCTTGTTTATTACCCACCCGAAAGTCGCCACGCCCAAACAACAAACACTTCCGCCTTCTTTTTATCACAGTTAGGAAACAAACAAACGAACGACATAAATGTTTTTATGAAATATTACACAATTTCTCCTCGAAGTAATTTTCCCCTTGAAGTATATATCTAGTTTCCACTACAAGATTCTGTTACATTTATTCATGCTAATGAGTTCCAGCCAGGTAATCTGAGGATCGGACTGAGGGGTTTCAAGGATTGTGACTCAAATTCTCCGTGAAGTCGGAGAAAATTTCAAAACTTCTTTTACAAGTATATAATCTGGCAAGAAATTCTAACAGTAGGGAGGAACGAATTAAAACTATCACGACAGCAATTAAACCAGGCATACAAAGGCAATAATTCGGTTTTTCTTATTTTTGTGCGTTGACTTTATCAATACCTGCCTGCTTAACTTCAATCATTTTCTGGATTGACAAGCCAAATCTTCAGAAAATATTAACTGTATACACATTAAATCTTGCATTGTTTTTATTACCTGAAATTGTTTTTTATCAAGTTTCGCAATCTGTTCTCCATTGAAATTAGGGTCATAAATTAAAAGAAACATTACTGGCGAAATATGGCTATGTTAAGTATGATTTAAGTGAATTTACTATGAATGTGCGTTGTACATAAGGGGAAATGTATTGTCAGTGGTCATGAATTAAGGCATACATTACCGACAGAATATGGATATTATATGTATAATGCTAGTGTTGAAACTATTTAGTCACTTATTTCCCAGCGGTGCCTGTGGTCGGTGTCCGCAAGCAGTTAAAATCTAGGATTTCGAATGCTGATTTTCAAGACTAGAGGATCCTTTCCACAGTTTGCATTAGACCTTGTGATGTATCGATCAAAGCTTAAACAACTTTACAATATAATATCAACCAGTGTGCATGTTTTCGTCCTATCTCTAGCAGTATCACAAAATACATGTTGAGGTTGGCGCCCAACCAAGGAATAGTGCTTTGTAAGCTAATTACAAGCGACCGTTGAAAGTGTGCTGTAAATTGGATCCTCATACTATGAGTGTTTGGATGCACTAACAGTATGCAATCTTGAAATTACACGTGCAGGGAAACGATTTATTAGCGTTTATGACTTCCATAAAACTTCTGTTCTTCCCTTCTGCACTTCCCAAGCCACGACAAAGTAGAGAGAGAGAGAGAGACAGAGAGAGAGGCTGAGAAAAAGGAGATAAAGAGAGAGAGGCTGAGAAAAAGGAGATAAAGACATAGAGAGAGGCTGAGAAAAAGGAGATAAAGACATAGAGAGAGGCTGAGAAAAAGGAGATAAAGACATAGAGAGAGGCTGAGAAAAAGAAGATGAGAGAAGCTGAGAAGAAGAAGAAGAAGAAGAAGAGGAAGAAGAGGAAGAAAAGACAGAGAGAGAGGCTGAGAAGAAGAAGAAGAAGAAGACAGAGAGAGGCTGAGAAGAAGAAGAAGAGAAAGACAGAGAGAGAGAGAGAGGCTGAGAAGAAGAAGAGAAAGACAGAGAGAGAGAGAGAGGCTGAGAAGAAGAAGAGAAAGACAGAGAGAGAGAGAGGCTGAGAAGAAGAAGAGAAAGACAGAGAGAGAGAGAGGCTGAGAAGAAGAAGAGAAAGACAGAGAGAGAGGCTGAGAAGAAGAAGAGAAAGACAGAGAGAGAGAGAGAGAGGCTGAGAAAAAGAAGAGAAAGGTAGAGAGAGAGGCTGAGAAGAAGAAGAGAAAGGCAGAGAGAAAGATGAGAAGAAAGAGAAAGATGAGAAGAAAGATGAGAAGAAAAAGAAAGATGAGAAGAAAAAGAAAGATGAGAAGAAAAAGAAAGATGAGAAGACAATGACAGTCAAGCAAACTGGAAGTGCGCATGCGTTTACTTGACTAAATAAAAGTCATCAGGCGCTAACGATGTCCGAGGGCGAGAATGCGATCGCTGCGAATTGTCATCCAGTGAACTACGACATTGCCTCATAAACTATTATCATTTCTCATAAAACTGTAATATTAGTAGTCAGTCATCAGCAAAATATCAAACATAGTTTACTTATAGCATCACTTGTTGTCGTCCTGATTTTTTAATCGAGGTAAGCTTTATTGTAGTTATATCAGCAGCTTTCTGAATTAGGTTGATCAACTTCATTTTGAAATGACGCAGATTACTCTTTTACATATCATACGTATAACATGCAATCTATGTAAATCATATCACGGGTAGGATGTATTAGAAAATACGCCACAACTTTGATTACCCTGATAATTATGCGTACAGAGAGAGTAAATACTCAAGGTATGCTAAGAATTAGAAAAAAAAAGTTGGTCAATTAATAGGTATCCATCTTGCTAGAAAACTTATGCAAAATACTAACTTTAGAGGGATACCCAAAGGGTAGAAAGTGTACATTTTAGCCCCTCCTCAAAGAAGAATTAGTAATAGCCTACTCTTGATGAGTATTGCTACAAGAAGGTGAATGTCAATCTTGATAATATAAACCAAGGAAAATCATTAGAGCATTATTGGCACTTTGAAGTGATATTCGATGACGTAACTTGAGCAGATTTAGACACTTAATCTGTATGTTATGCGTACCCAAAAACGCTTACATGTTTTGAATAATCTGGTTTCAGGAACGCTGGCGATAAATAGGAATAGCATTCCGACGAAAACTACATGACCCCTGATTGTGAAATACACAAAAAAATATTCATGAAAACACACTCTGGATTGTAAAATATGCTCCTATCCTTACTCAGCGTTTCGTATCTGCCAAGAAAATTCAGCAAAGATTTTTTGTTGAGTTTTCAATACGTCTTATTGTTCAGTTCTCAACGGGACTGATCTGAAACCTAACTAAGAAGTTGACTGTTTGAAGGGTTGGAGTGTTCTGATCATCCACGATCAAATTGCTGTTAGCTCAAACTAACACTACGACTTAGGTTTCGAGTCGACAAGGAAAAAAAAGATGCAACTTTATTCTTCTATCACTTTTCATTCTTCAATGCTTTAAATTATGAGAATCACCTTTTAGTTGGGACTAACGAAAAATCCCTGAATTCCAACGTCGATTAAAGTAAGGTCCCAACATATTTACAATTTTCGATCGATTTCTGTTCAAGTATAATAATTGGTGTATCCAGGGTCGTAAGGTAAATTGCATCAGAATGGTCGAGGTGTTGTGAGATAGAATGGATAAAAAGAAAGAGCAAGGGAAAGAGGGAAAAGGGGAGAAGGCAGAGTGGAGCGAGAGAAAAAAGAGTGAGGGGTTAAGCGGAGCGAGAGAAAAAAGAGTGAGGGGTTAAGCGGAGCGAAAGAAAAAAGAGTGAGGGGTAAAATGGAGCGAGAGGAAAAAGAGTGAGGGGTAAAATGGAGCGAGAGGAAAAAGAGTGAGGGGTAAAATGGAGCGAGAGGAAAAAGAGTGAGGGGTAAAATGGAGCGAGAGGAAAAAGAGTGAGGGGTAAAGTGGAGCGAGAGGAAAAAGAGTGAGGGGTAAAATGGAGCGAGAGGAAAAAGAGTGAGGGGTAAAATGGAGCGAGAGGAAAAAGAGTGAGGGGTAAAATGGAGCGAGAGGAAAAAGAGTGAGGGGTAAAGTGGAGCGAGAGGAAAAAGAGTGAGGGGTAAAATGGAGCGAGAGGAAAAAGAGTGAGGGGTAAAGTGGAGCGAGAGGAAAAAGAGTGAGGGGTAAAGTGGAGCGAGAGGAAAAAGAGTGAGGGGTAAAATGGAGCGAGAGGAAAAAGAGTGAGGGGTTAAGCGGAGCGAAAGAAAAAAGAGTGAGGGGTAAAATGGAGCGAGAGGAAAAAGAGTGAGGGGTAAAATGGAGCGAGAGGAAAAAGAGTGAGGGGTAAAATGGAGCGAGAGGAAAAAGAGTGAGGGGTAAAGTGGAGCGAGAGGAAAAAGAGTGAGGGGTAAAATGGAGCGAGAGGAAAAAGAGTGAGGGGTAAAATGGAGCGAGAGGAAAAAGAGTGAGGGGTAAAGTGGAGCGAGAGGAAAAAGAGTGAGGGGTAAAGTGGAGCGAGAGGAAAAAGAGTGAGGGGTAAAATGGAGCGAGAGGAAAAAGAGTGAGGGGTAAAGTGGAGCGAGAGGAAAAAGAGTGAGGGGTAAAGTGGAGCGAGAGGAAAAAGAGTGAGGGGTAAAATGGAGCGAGAGGAAAAAGAGTGAGGGGTAAAGTGGAGCGAGAGGAAAAAGAGTGAGGGGTAAAATGGAGCGAGAGGAAAAAGAGTGAGGGGTAAAATGGAGCGAGAGGAAAAAGAGTGAGGGGTAAAATGGAGCGAGAGGAAAAAGAGTGAGGGGTAAAGTGGAGCGAGAGGAAAAAGAGTGAGGGGTAAAATGGAGCGAGAGGAAAAAGAGTGAGGGGTAAAGTGGAGCGAGAGGAAAAAGAGTGAGGGGTAAAGTGGAGCGAGAGGAAAAAGAGTGAGGGGTAAAGTGGAGCGAGAGGAAAAAGAGTGAGGGGTAAAGTGGAGCGAGAGGAAAAAGAGTGAGGGGTAAAGTGGAGCGAGAGGAAAAAGAGTGAGGAGAAGAGGAAGAAAAAACAGGGAAAGGGAAAGAAGGAGAGAGTTAAAGAGGAAGAGCAAAGAAAAACAGAAAATAAGTGCGCATATATATTCACAAATACACGTAAATATTTACGCTTTCGACCGCAGAATAAAGAAGTGAGCAATCTAAATGCTTTCTCAGAATTGCTGATCTTATCGGATTGGCAGAGGCAGGGCTGTGTATGAGCTGCTTCCTTGAGGGACGCGGGTTCGAGTCCCGCGCGAAGCTCGCTTTTTTAAAATATTTATATGGTGTAGGGATGTTCGATTTAGACAGAATGTGTGTTTGTGTATATTATATGTAATATATTGTTGTATTTCCTAAAATGACCGATTATGCATTGTCAACATAAAAATGTCGAAATAGAGATCTTAAGCTGTAAACTTATCTGATAACAAAACAAAAAAGTAAAAATAGAATCGCTTCTTTGTACTGACCGAGATTAAGTATCAACGCCTCTTGTAAAAACGTGAAATTCCGTGAATATCTAATATAAACTTTCACCGAAATAATCCGAGTTGCTCAAGACGCATAAAAAAATACTTACGCAAAATTACAATTAACTTCCAATACTGGTCGTATTTATTGGAGATCATGTGATAGCAAGTCTCCTCATTACTGAAGCATTCGTTGATTTTGACAAATTCCGCTTCAAGTCTGGATTTGACTCTACTTTTCCACCGTGACGAGAACAACGACAAGGTCGATCCTTATTACATTTTCGGGTGAACCAATTGTCTGTCCCATCACGTTAAATCAAAGCGATATGTATAAGGAACATACTGTGGTTTGAAATCTCGACCAACTGATTAGTAGGCAGCTCCCTTACCGACTGGGCTGTACTGATAAGTCTAACCTATTTATAAAAAAATATCTTACTCATTGATACGCAACGGCTTATTTCCTTCCAAAAAAATAAACAAATACATCTAAATCAAATTAACAATAGAAAAGTTGCAGAAAGTATCTTCAGTCAGGAAAGATGTAGAAGTTTCACCGACCCTGCAGCAGCCAGGCTTGTTTGTAATATATTAATCGGTATGGTTCCGATTCTTCCTCGGGTCTAAAGTTCTTTCAACATGCAGGGTTCTCCAGGAAATTACCAAGAACATTGATAGTGAAAGATGCAACTGTGGTCTCTATTTCACATTTCTTTCAGCTCTTTTCGCTAAGTAAAGATATTTTTGAAGCTTTTCACTTTCTTCCAATTCTATTCCGTGATCTGCTGAGCAGCGACATCTAATATCTCACATTTTCTACTCTCCTTGTTTACGATAACTGGATCTAGTTTGAATTTCAAAGCCCAAGGCGAAAATCGCTTTTTAGTCCAATTCTTTTGGACAGCTTCCGGTTTGTGTACATAACATTGATCGAATCCTAGTCACTCACACAGTTCTCAATGGTTTCCCGTTCCCTTCTAGTCATGTCTATTTTTGTACCACTTCTGAACAAATTTATATGACTGTATTATTATCATTGCTATGATTATTTAATGCAAGCACCAGCAGACTCACCCAAAGAATTCATTCTGCATTATTCTGCACGTAAGAGCAACATTTAAGTAGCACTTTTTTCTTTGCTTTTAGCTTATGATTATCACCAGATACCCTTCATATCGGGCCCATGAGTATTGACATGAACAAAATAATAACGATAGTTTTGCAGGCGCCTGCAGCTACTTTTCCGGGTGGTGGGGGGTCAAAAGGATATATTTCCAGGAAAGGGGGACAAAGAATACATTTGTAATCTCTTAGCGGCTACCCTGTTATCATCAAAGAATAATTGCATCTTTTCATAGGGGTACATTAAGTTTGGATTACATAAAACAATTGTGCAGCACAGTTATCGTTTATTGACAAGACAGTTCGAACTTCCAACCTCCCCCATCCTTGGTCTAATATAGGGGGCAATATTTTCTAGGACAATAAGCGTGGCATACACGCACTCACAAAACTATATCAGAAATGACCTTCTTCCTTTTGTGTAGTGAATTTGGCAAACGCGCCGTGAAAAGAAGTTTGAATTCCGATTGAGACAGTTTATACCCCTCTTGTATCAGAGTCCATCTCTAGTCACTGACAAGCCACGACGAAACAAGGAGAGAGAGAGAGAGAGAGAGAGAGAGAGAGAGAGAGAGAGAGAGAGAGAGAGAGAACAGTAGCAACCCAGTATCCCACAATTGGTTCAACTTCCCAGAACTACCTAGTTCTATTCATTGTCAATCTTCGCAGATAGAGATCGTGTTTCTTGGATCCTGACTTAAGGTGTGGCAACTATCCATACGCCTTATAAGGGGGAAAAGATGATTTATGCTCAAGGTATCCTTTAAATAAAACTACAGTTATTTTTTTTTCTACTGAAATATCAACTGAACGAGTTACGGTATACCCACACAAAATTAATTATAACTGGTGTCGACATTTAATATAGGGTTGTCTCGATATAGTATGAACTGTGTATTAGCTAGTGTCATGATGGAAATAATTGTTTACTTCCTACAGGTGCTAGAAGTTAGCGTTCAAGATCAGTTGAAAAGAGGCAGATTTTAAATACCCTCCCTTTTTGGAATATCGATGTAGTATAATCTTCCTTCACCCATTCCATCTTACTTGGTTTTGTGTTGTACTAAAGTCTGTTTAGTAAATATCGGGTATTGGCTATCATGACGATGTGTGTATGCAAGTCACATATTCCGTGATAAAGATCTTGGGACAATAATTTCACTTATCTGATAAGGTTTACAGTAAAATGTCAGCAGTTGTTGTGTACTTAAATCTGAGAAGCTCGAGGTCTTTACGGGAAAATAATTCCCTTTCACGTCTTAGGGAAATCGATCAATTCTTGAAACAAACTCAATATTCATTTCACGTTTACTGAATTAGCATATGTTACCTTAAAAAAATGAAACACAGGTTCAAGTAAGCATTTCCTAGTCGCAGAATGTATTGCTTCACATTTAATGCCACAGATTAAAAAATAATTAAATGTAAAAAGTCAACCCTTATTGGCTGAAAACAATGAGAGAATTTTCTAATTATCTCATGTAATGAGCTCGTCGTAATTATTTTTGCATCAAATAATTACATAAATAAGAGATGCACAATATTATTGTTACGATGAAAATTCAAAATAAACAGATAAACGGATAATTAATTGGAATATCACATGAATATCTTGTAAGCTGTCTTCTGGCTGAATTAGTTGTGTATCGGTACTAGAGGCAGGTGTTCGAAGTTCAGTACAAGCTTGGTTTTCAAATGTTGTTTTTCGAAGCAGGCAAGCCCACCCAACCTATGAGAGTGCTGTAGCACAATCTCCTTCACTAAATATGTCTATTTATCGTACTAAGCCAATCTTAGTAAATATGAAAATATCACCTGCTAAAATACTAACACTTTCTCTCTCTCTCTCTCTCTCTATATATATATATATATATATATATATATATATATATATATATATATATATATATATATATATAGTGCACCACAAACCTTCGAACTTCTGGTAAAAAGGTTGAATAAATTCAACATTATCAGGAATAATCCATTAACGTTTTACATCTTTTGAGTTGGTTATTTAAACAGTACTGTGCAATTGTAAAAAAGCTGAGCAGTTTTAATGGAATTTCAATCATAGGAAATTTGCATTACAACTAAATATTTATCTCATTGATATTCGATGTTGTATGAATGGTTCAAAATTTAATTAATCGGTTATTGTTTCTGATTAGAATGGTGTCAGGTCTACAGAGTACGAGTATAAAGCTGTCCGATTTTTGAACTCTAGTTTCAGAAACTACCGACCTGTGCAATAACTGAATATATTCATCGCAGTCAGACAGCTGTGAAGATTGTTTGCGTAATCCAGACGATTATGGAACCAAGAGCAGAAGTAGTACACCCCTCCCAAATGTCCGAACCCGATGGTTGGGGGGGGGGGTAGTTATCTGGGCACTGTGGCAAACCCCAATCAGTCCGTGGCTCGAATAATTAAGAGTTCAGGATCCGGACGTAGAAAAAAGATAGCAGCTTCAAGTACTGAAAATGATCCACTAACAACACAGATTGTGATTAGTAAGACTTGATCAGCACAACTTTCAAGAACCAGATGATCCCGATAATCCTAAAAAGAAGAGTATACAACCAATGCATTCTTCCGATAGTCACTTATGGAGCTGAAACATGGAACCTAACCAAGAGACAGACCTACAAACTGAGAAGTATGCAACATGCGCATGAGAGAATCATGCTCAACCTTACATGGAGAGATCACTAGACAGTACAGTATATTAGGAAGAAAACAAGAATCCCTGGCATCATAGAAACCATTGTAAAACTAAAATGGAACTGGGCAGGCCATGTTGCAAGAATGAAAGACAACCGATGGACGTGATGTCTCACAACATGGCTTCCCAGAGATTATATAAGAAACCAAAGCCGACAGAACACAAGATGGAGAAATGAACTGGACAGATTCAGGAAATACTGGCTCCGCGACGCCCATGATAGAGAATTGGCGAATCCTGGGGAAGGTGTATGTCCAACGTTAAAAGACTGATGATGATGATCAGATGTGGGAAGAAGAGCGGTGAAGGGTCCTCTTCTCGGACGATGGATGACCCAGAGGGTCTTCAGTATTTCTGGTATGACCCACGATTACCAAAGAGAAGCTTTTAAAAAAGTGTGCCACTGGGAGTGGTAGGCTAGGTTGGGGTGCTAAAGAATGTGGTAGAAAGATGACACCCAGGTTTCTTGACAGGTGTTCAAATGCGACTGAATAAGTAGAGGTTCTGCTTAGAAATACGTATTTAGTAGCTGAAGAATTGGCAGTCCATAGTTCAGGTTTCAGCATGACGATGCATGAATAGTCATGTTGCAAGTGTCTCCCGAAGATTTCTCCAAGAGCGACGTGTTAATGTTTTGGTCTGACCTGCCAACAACCCTGACGTCAATATCATTGCAAACCTATGGTGATGGTTGGCAAGGAAGGTATTTAAAGGAACTCAAAACTGCCATTCCTGAGGAATCCCATTGTCCTTTGGTTCAAAACCTGCCCAATCGGATTTTTCAAGTAAATAACGACCATGATGGTTCAACAAAGTATCAACCAGTTGAAATATCTAGTCAAAATAGTTTATTTAAATCCTTTTTCAAAATAGATATTACGCACGCATATATATATATATATATATATATATATATATATATATATATATATATATATATACTTGCTGGGGTAATCAGCATTGTCCGGGGGGGGGGAATAGAATATAACATAGGAAAGCATACTCCTGAAAGGTCTGCGCAGACCTGAAACGAACTTTGGACAAACTGAGAATTTATATGCTCACCTTTAGCGTGAGAAGTTCGTACGTCAGAGCAGACCATACGATTTATATAGTGCCCACGTTCTATTGTTGGGTTAGGCTCAAATTCTTTGAGAAAAATTCTGCCAACTAGAATGAGCACTAAAAGAAATTCAAGTCCGTGGATTTCCTCCGACGAATGGAAAGTATGAGTCCAGTTCAGTGTTTAAGTTACATAGTAAATGGAACTACCCTCTCTAAGACCTTAAAAGCGCTTTTCTCAGAAATAAATGGATTTTTAGGAAAACTCCAACAAATTATGGTGACAGTGATTTATGCAGTGTTTCGTAAAAAGGTGGCTTTTTTGTCCTTTGGCCGGACACAGTAATTTGGATCCGAAAGGGACTTCGATGCTCAGCATCATCCATCATATGTTAATCCCGGAGTCCAGTTACTCTTAAAGACAAATCTTTAGCCGTTCTGGAATCATTAACATGCAACATTCATCGTTATATATATATACATATATATATATATATATATCATGGAAGAGAGCTTCTGCAAAAGGCAATTTCTTTCATCTCTCTAAGCTTCATCTCTGTAAAAAAAAAAAAAAAAATGAAAGAACTTTAACCGGGATTTCGAAGTCTTATTGTCATTGAATGTCGTTTTTGTTTAGTCTTTTATAAATACGCCTATTTAATGTCATTCTTAATCCTTTTTTTAAAGGCTAATTCGGGAAACTCAGCCTTCTTTATACGTGGACATAACGTCTCCGTTTCAACCATCTTTTTGAGGTTTATGGCGAATCCATGGACAAATAAATAGTCCAGGTAACGGTTGAAGTAAAAATAACACCTACCACCAATACAGAATAGAATTTCGAAACACTGAAGCGTTTCACGCTCAGCTGACGAAGCATTTGTTCAAAGTTTCTGCGCTTTGAGATCGATAATAATTGTCGAGCTTTAGCAGGATTGACTGTAGTAAAACTATTGGCAATATTTTTCGCTGCTAAAAATGTTCGGTCTCTAACCTTGTCGATGATCAAAGCCCCCCCCCCTCCCCAAAAGTAGAACAGTTAGTCACTCAATAGAAACCATCACGTGACCAGTGTCTGTTGGCAGCAATCAATGAGTAAGTTACCCTCGCCTCTTCTTGGGCAGTGATCACTAATGAACACCAAATTTAAAAAAAAAAAAAAAGAGTGGATGTTGCCAGACGCTAAGGGACAAATATAGCATAAGCTTATATTGAAAATTGAACCCCCCCCCACTAAAAATCCGTGTAAGGAGTGGGATTTAAAAAAAAAAAAAAGATACCAAACACCGCCTTTTCAAGACACAAGTAATGAATATTCAAATTTTCTGCCTTCTAGCTCCATTTGTATTGCCTGTACGCAACTTAAAAACGGGAGAAACAGTTTCGATTGTTTTAGTACGTCAATACGTGTAATATCACTTCTAGTTACGATTAAAATAGAGTTAATGATAACAACTATAAAATAGTGATAATAATGTGAAAATTGATCAAAATAATCATAGTCCTAATCCAGACCGCTGAAAATCCATCTCTGTAGTGAAATCATTTGCAATGCATTGACATTACACCTATAATAGCTCTATTCTGTCAGTAATGCTTGCATTGATACTGGGTCACCGGCAACCCCAGTATCCTTGATATAGGGTGCACAACATATAAATTGAGTGCCGAAACTTGCTAAACAATTTTGAAATCGAAAATTGAGAAAACAAATCTGTACGTAATCTAAATTTAGTTTGTGCAGTGGTTGCGAAATAGCCAAGTGATTGAGTAGCGGTAAAGTCAGTGAGCAGTATTGAAAAAAAAAAAAACGAAATTACATTTACTTACACTGGGTTCAAATGCAGTCATCGCTAAAATACAACCGTTATTATTGTTTCATTTTTCACTACCGCCAGAATTTGCTGTGTCACTGTATATCGAAAGTGAACGTAATTATTTGTTATATAAATCCTACTCGCGAACTTTGAGATATGAAAGTGACAAGTGTATTCATAATCATTCGCAAGCCTACAAAATTCCCGAGGAGTCCAGCAAAAAGATTGGAAATCTGCGGAAGACTTGAAACTATCCAAATGACAGCATAACTACAAATCAACCAGAACACTGAGGAGACTTGTTGGCACTTGATCTATAGGAAGTATAACGACTATAGCAACAACAGTATTAACATCATCTGGGACCACGAGATTCAAAACCAGGGTAGCCCATTCAAGCGATGAGAGCAGATCTAGAGTCCTTTCCGCTTGTCCCCCCCCCCACAAAAACGAAAAACTCCATTCGTTATTACCGAGACCAAACTTTTCATAATCAGTTGGGGGTTGATGTGTCAAGTTCATGTTATCAAAATAATAACCTAGGATTAGGGATAAGGTTTTCGTTTTCGTGGTGGGAGCTCTAGATCTATCTAATATATATTTGAGGGAGTGTACGGCTCTGCTCTTCTCCTCCCAAACAACAAATTATACTCCGAGGTATCACAAATAGGATGCAAAAAAACTCCCCCAAAACCTGGGGGATTCGCAACATGGTAGCATGGGGTCTGCAATCGCCCTAATCCAAATAATAATCATATGATTTCTACTATCTATCTAATCTAATATACATATGATGAAGATAGCCGGCGTGTACATTTTCCCTCCCAAACGGTGAATTGTTGGTTGGGGTATTGGATAAAGATGATCCCTAAAGACGCTATCTTGGAAAATACAAAAGAAAACCTGGGTGATTTGCAACATAATCATAATAGTGTGTGGTCTACGTTAAGGCTAATCTCAAATATAATGTTCTAATTTACATCTATCTATCTATCTATCTAATCTAATAGATTATTGAGGGTTTTGGTATTGTCCCAAAGACCCTCTGCGAAGAGGTTGAAATATTAAAAGACAGACTTTTAGTTCTGTGATAATTCTGAGGACAGTGCATATATTTTAGGAGATGTGCTGTCACTTGACCCATAATTTATCACATTAATTTGCGAATAATATGGAGGGGAAGAAAAATATCACGACACACGTCGTATAGTAATGATCAACAATATAATCTTGCACGTCAATGTTCGAGGGTTCAATCCTCGTTGGATCAACCAGTATGATGGTCTGATGTCAACGTATGCTAAGTCACCGTGTTTATAGAATATGCAGTGTGACGTTTCCGTTGTTCTGTCTGTAACACGGGACTCTTCCCCTCAGAGAAGCAAGTTTTGCTGATAAAATACCTCCTACCAACCATTTGAAACTATGGACTTTTCAACTGATACGATTTCACCATTTTTTGTAGAAATTCAAATACATCCGTGAATATTTTCCTTGGATGTTAACTAAACATATTGACATAGATAATATGATGTTATTCCAGCTGATCAGAGGGTGAACTTGAAAGAGTAGTGATGAGCTGGATATGATCGGAAATTGCTAGATAACTAAAATAAAAAGCGGAATATTAATATAACTTTTGAAACGTCCCGAAAAGGCATTGGCCATCTCAGTTGTGTGCGTGCGCGCGAAAACACGTTTCGTAACCACCACACAAACGAAAATAATGTGCGCTCAAAAATTTTTCTAATTCTATAGATAGCACGTGGAGTTCTTATTGAAAAGATACAGATCTCCTTCGTCGAAATTTATTAAAACGTATACACACTAGCTCAGTACCCGTAAAAGATGACGGGAATATTTACGCACAGATCGGCTAATCCCACTAGTTTTAATAAGAAGGGTCCACAATCAATGCATTCTCCCGATAGTCACCTATGGAGCTGAAACACGGAACTTAGTCAAAAGATTGACCGACAAACTGAAAACCTTACAACGTGTGCATGAGAAAATAATGCTTACGCGGAGAGATCACAAAATAGCTCAGTATATTAAAGACAGAGAAAAAACAACAAAAAACAAAAAACAAAACAGAAGTCCGATTATCATAAAAACCATTAGAAAACTCAAATGACAATAAGCTGGTCACGTTGCAAGAATATCAGACAACCGATGGACATCACCACTTACAACGTGGATCTCCAGAAATCATATGCAAAACTGTGGCCGGCAAAATATAAGATGGTTTGACGAAATAAACAAGTTTAGGAAGCATTGGCTCCTCGACGCCCATGATAGACAGGTCTGGCGAATCCTGGGGAAGGTCTATGTCCAACGACGGACGCTAGAAATATGTAAATAATCCCGTCATTTTTCACGGTACTACGCTTAGTAAATTATACAGTAATGTTCATCTTTACGTAAGATTTTTAAACTTGGAAAAAAAAAAGTTTCATTTCCATCGGAGGATAGGTGCACTGCAAGTTTTGTTTATGAAGCTGACGGTTAAACAATCAAGAATTCCAAGTCGTAAGTGAAAAGAACATTTTAAAGCTGGACTGCAAAGAAATTCCAAATATGTTTGTAAATGCTTGTAAAAGCATATCAGCATTAGAAAACAGAGTAGAGTGATATATAGCAGTAGTATTACTGCTATCAACCGATTTTATCTCACTTAAATACATGCATCGTACCTATCAGTGCAATACCAACACGGGGAAATCCGGCAGAGATGTGACTCGTTACATTTCGGTAAGCAAAAATTACCACGCAATTTTTCAAAATAACATGCGTTGCGCACATGGCCAGGTAATCTACATATGTTTACAACCATAACAATTACAGAGAGAACAAAATAACCCACAGCGGGACTCACGAATAGTCGAGTACACGATCTATTTCAATTAATAAAAGCGGAAGACCTCTCTCTTTCTATAGGAAGATTTATTTACTCGGGCACTGGGCCATAAACGTGGTGTACTTTGCATGGGTCGATCTCATTACTACAGTATTAGCAAAACTATCTTTCTCATCATTGTTTTTACGGCTACGCACTTCTAAAAAATCTCAATAGAGAAAGCTTAGTATGACCAAAGGCCACTCTGGTGAACATGAGTGCAGCAAAGGATCTTAGCGCCCGGGAGCAAAGATAGCACCCGGCTGCAGTTGGGCTATGTCCTAAGGGAAGGCATAATTATCAATTAACATGCATCATAGTCCAGAGGATATTTGGCGCTCCTTCACATCTGCGTCCAGGGGCCGGCTATCCCCTGTCGGCCGTGTCTTGCTACGCCTCAAGGCAATGGGACACCTAGAGAGAATCGAACCCATCTTACTAGCGATTTCGATTGTGAGACTAAATCATAAACTATCGCCCTTTCGGCAGATGTTCCTCGGTCTACCTCTCACTCATGTGTTCCTCGCCTTAGACTAATGGTTCGAGAGCTAATCTAGCAGACTTTTATTGCCGTGTATTGAGCTCGATCCTCACCAGGTGCACCACACTTCTGGTCTTGTGCCAGTTTTTGCTTAGCTTAGCTTAAATACACATCAAAATGAATGAGTGTTGGAATATTTCGCTGTACAAACAGAAAAGTGACTTCTTGAAGTTGTGGTCGTACAAAACTATTTCAACTTTCTTATTTCGGGACGATTTCAAGATAGTTATTTACAAGTGATGTATGTGAATTTACCCGTGACTGGTAAATATATCACGTAGATAATGAATAAAATCAAATCAAGAATCTAACAGGAAGATTTCGTTGTTTTAATTTAGAACGGGACTAGAATTTATAATTACCAACAATAACGACTCGCTGTCTTGTCTGGAAAACGCAAGATTAATAACAAAATTATTCAATAATGTTATTTTGAACGTTTATACAACTACCCTAAATCAATGTTTATAAATCCAGAAGGAGATTAGTATTCTGAACGTCTGTCTGTCTTTTTTATATCAGTTAATTTCTTATATTTTTGCTATTATCAACAACAATCAATTAGACAGAAAGTGGATATATTTTACAGGCATGAATTTTTTTTCTGTACAATTAGATAACACAGTGACACGCATATGGACGAGAGATTAGTTTTGACACTGTTTTGTTGTTAAAAAAAGTTAATCTTGTTTGTGTCGTTGTATTATGTATACGATGTAAATGTCGAGAAAGGCTTTTTTTCTTCTTTTTTATAGAAAAAAAAAACAGTAAAAATTAAACTGTTAGAAAGAAATTTCGTACTTAAATTTAGTATAACTTCCCAATTCTCTTATGTCATTCTTAATATTATTTCACGCTAATTATTTGAGGAATGCTATTTTAATTGAGTGAGTAAATGTTTATAAGGGGTCTACAATTTGCCAAATAATTTCAACATTTTTTTTTGGTCACTTATCAGCGTATTTACCCTAAACCTGACAAAAAGACTGGAGAATTATTCCTCATCGAAGGATTCATTATTCAATCGTGAACGTTACAATAATAACATTTAAGCAACAACAATCGGACAGTCGCTAGTTTAAGAGGAGGGAAAGAAATAACGCTATATAAGGGGGGAAAAAAGAATAACTTACCTGATCCTGTGACGAGAACCGTCTCTCCGGATATATCCTTGCCATAAACACTGGCTGGTAAAACTGCCCGTACAATCCCATCCAGAAAATAATAGACGAAAGCCAAAAGCGTAATTAGTATCTCCTTAACGAAATCCCAGTCTACCATGGTGAACGGATTAGAAAAGATGAGAAGAATCTTCACGGAGAAATAGAGAAAAAGAAAGAAAAAATTGAATGAGGAAAAAAAAAAAAAAAAAAAGAACGAAAAAGCTTTGAGAGAAAAATATAAAGTTCGATTCTCAGAAAGAAAAAAAAGAATAAAATCTTACATCACAAAGTTGATTTTGGATAATGCTTTTTTATGTGTTCATTAACTACGAATTGTTGACATTCAGCAAATTAAGCGCTTGTTATGATTGAATGGATATATTTCAAGTCTAAAATTTAGTATAAAGCGTTAGCGTAATGCGTGAGTTACTAAATTCTTTACCAAAAATATTATGAATGAAAAGGTGGATAGAGAGATCAAGTCATGAATGAATTGAAAGAGGTGTGGACGAAGAGCGATTTTTTTTTTTTTTTTTGGGTGACTGGTTTCGGTACGGGTGTTTTCAAACTGATGTTCTCGGGTAGAAAAGAAAGAGAGAGAGAAAAAAAGAGAGAAGATTAAAGTTGATAACAATAAGAAAAGCAGGAGGAAAGATAGAAAGGAAAAGAACAAACTTTTTACGTATGTGTGCTAAACGCGGACGATGTGTAAATGGCGCGCGTGTGTGTGTGTATACACGATTTTTTCTCTCTATCTACGCAAAGCTTTTTTCTGTCTTTCTCTCTCCCTCTCCGCTTTCCGGGCCCTTTTTAAAGACAAGAGGATTAATTTTTTTTTGTTTTCACCCTGCAAATAAATGAAATATCCGCTGATGGTCCTGTAGTGTCAATTAGTCTTTTTTTTTTCTCTTTTTTTCCCTTTATTCTTAGTAAATGTAAAAGTCGATATATGTTAAGGGCGGCGATGTAGCAGTATTTACACACTCTATTATTACTACTATTACTGCGGTGTTCCTCTTTACAACCAGTGCCTGGGGTGCAGGTGACGGGGGCGGGGTGGTCGGGATGCGAAATACTGGTAGATAGTAGATACAGAAGTAGTAGTATTAGAAGTTAATGCTAGGAATGTTATCTTTAAAAAAAAAAAAAGTAAGCTAAAAAAACAACATCACTTTTCCCTGGGTCTCCCCCCCCCCGCTCTCTCGCTTGGGAGACACCACCCCGCCCCACCCAGTATCATATCAACATGAATAACCACGTGGCCTTTTCTCTTTCAGATTTTAATAGACCACAGAAAGGGGCGAAATAATTCCCCCCTCTTTCTTTCTTAATCTCCCCGGAGACTTCGTAAACATTTTTTTTTAATGCAGAAGTTACACGCGTTTCATTTTTAAAAATAAAATTTCGAGCAGATATATATAAGTTTAACTCCTATCTTCGTAAACCTTGACAAAAATCCAATCTTTGGCTTTGTCAGGCACAGGGCCATAATTGTAGGGCGCCCACTGAGGATCAAAATCACCACAGTAATAGTCTGCTAGACTAGCTAGCTAGCCATTGGTGTAACAAGTAACAAACTCACTGTAGTTTAGCACAGGGTCACCATCTTGGGGCACCCAATGTGGATTGAACTCCCGACACAGATTTGCCAAATTAGCACGTTAACCATTTCAGTGATTTATTTAGGAATGCGCCTCTTTCTTTTCTTTAAGCTTTGATTATTTCTCCTTCTTGGTATTAAGCTCGGCTTCGTACTGCACAAAACGAAGTTAAGAAGAATGAGTTACGTCAATCTTCCAAATGAAAAAAGAACCTTTCGAGATCCCGACTTTTTACCTGCACTCGAACACCGACCTCTGGCACTGGCCGGAGAAATACACGACTTCCTCAACTCTAAGGTTCTCTGCGTCATTAAGATATAACTTCTTTCTCGTACCAGATTAGAAAAAAAAAATAACGAAGAAAGAAAAGAGACAGGGTATCATCTTGTCTTCACACCTTATTTTTTTGAAGCAGCTGAGACTAACATTATGTAAGAAGAGGCAGCTTTGTGGTTAGGGATAAAATATTCTAAGCTGTTAGATAATAAAAAGAATTTTATATAAAAACAAAAAGAAGTCTTAAATGTAAAAATAGCAAAATAAGTAATGAATAAATAAACGAAAAAAAATTTTAGTGTAAAACTTACTTTGAAATATGTATTCCCAAAACACTTTTATGCTTCTCTGGGTCTTATTTAAAACGAAAGTCCGAAGCTTGTGGGACTAATTGACACTCGTTAAATTTAGGGTAGGGGTTCCGATTGAAATCAACGAATAATTGTGTTGCTTAGAGTACGTTGTCACCTATACAAAAATATCCTATTTTATCTCCACTTCTTTACGGTCAAGGTACAATTCGAGGGGAAAATAAATAAAAATTCAGTTGAGATTGTTTTAAGGTTTCAGAGATTTTTCTCATTTGTGTACTAATCGCACGATATAAATGCCTGTAAACAAGAGTATCGTGGTACAAATTTCGTTTGTTTTTTACTGTTTTAATCCCCCGTGGTCAGCAGACGAAACAATTCCCAAATACGTAACGTGAACGGGCCGGTGTAGAAAATTAACACTCTGGACGTTGTGAAAATATTTGACAGACAGGCGTTGTGAAAAATGTAGATCACTTAAAAAGTCGAAGGCGTAGAAGGGGCGGGGGCACACGGTGAGAAGGGTCGGGGGGGGGGGGAGTACAAAGGCCTACCCCTAACAGTTGTGCTTCCCCGACAACTCGTTTTACCGAACTATGTAACTCTCAAAGGGTCGGAAGGTGGGAGGCAGTAACGAGTCGGGGACCCCACATCGTAGACAGGGCTTAATCGTAAAGCAACAACACGTGGGTTTTGTGGTTCCCTACGAGAGGTGCAGAACATTTGCAAGGAGACAAACCTATCAGTCTCTCTCAACTGCCACGAGCCATATCCCATCTTCGGACGAATCAGGGCATTCACTTGATGCATAGTTACTGTCTATCCGTCTCCCAGACAACACCTCCCCATGGATCGGAGAAATCTTTGTCATAACCCACGCGCAAATATATATGTAGGATCCCATGATTGAACACTGGTTGAGTGTCAGTGTCACGTCAGCGTGGCAGGACGACTAGAAACCCCACCACGTATAATCATGTAGGCATGCTTACTTGGTGGCTGAGATAGTTGCATATTCCTCGCGGGCGCTAGTTTGATTTTGATTCCCGATATCTGCAAAAAGCGTGGATTTCGAATGCTGATTCTTAAAGCAAGCACACTGTTTTCACTAGGAAAATTGGCGTTACACAGTTTTCTCAAACCCATCTCCCTCCCTGGTCTAGCCTTGGGCCTCACTGAACTAACAATTTTGAATAGATATTATCTCTATTGCATATTCACCACATCGGCGTCAGTAGTGCGTCATCGAGTCCGGCTGGATAGCTGATTTTGAGGGCAGGCAGGTCTTTCCCGCTCTAAAGACTGGGTCAATACAATCTTCTTACGCAATATACGATACTAAGATAAGCTTAGCAAGCTCATAAATCACAACACACACACACACACACACACACACACATACCCCCACATCATCATCATCATGAATATAAAGCTCAGTACCCACTGCCGTCCCGACTCGAAACCTTGGCGCAACATAATCCTATTACCCCTAATTCCGTATTTGGACAATTGCCGAATTAAGCCTAATACATATCTCTCTATCTTTGAAATAGTATGAGCAACTGGTTTATGGTTGTGTTCGTATTTATGTACTGTTTCTCTCTATTCCTGAGTTTTTTTTTTTCGTTTTTCCTAATTGTTATGAATATTTTGGTCAGGTTGGGTCGGTAAAACACATGATACCCCTACAATCTTCTGGTTATGAGATTTTCAGGTTGGTAAAAATAGACATCAAAATTGACTTTATTTAATGAAATCCTAACTTGCTTAAGCGGCAGATAAAATCCATTAAAATTAAAATCATTAAATTCCACGGTATCCAATATCCGTTATTCAACTATTGCAGGGTATAATCTTATCATAATTATTTATTAGATAAATTGTTGTTGACATAATCCATGTCATCTCAGGTGTGATTTATTAAATGAACAACATCGAAACTTCAATCCAACCGAATTCACATACATGAAACACAATAAATATCCGCGTACATAATACTTGTACATACATTGTGTGCACGTGCATGACACTTTCAACACATACTACACTCTGATCCCAGGAGTGCTGGGAACGACACTTTGATCATAGGCAGAGCGCTCATATACTGTGATCCTAGGCAAAAGTGCCGACCCATACATGAATAATTCCGTTATTTTTTTTACTGGTACTATGTTAGTGATTTGATAAATAGTAACATAGCCCCCCCCCTACATAATCACAACTCTTATTTAGTGCTGACTGCATTTGAACTTGGTATTAGTAGGCAAAATTTTAGTTTTTTTCTAATCGCTGCTGTCAGACTATACATTTATGATTTTCTGCACTGACAAACTAAATATTTGTGGCTGTAGGAAGAATTGATGATGAAGAATTCTGCTAATTTTACCAACAATTTGTTTTCGCAAGTTTCGACGTTTATGTTGTACATCGAGAATCGGGAAGTAGGTTATTGTCATTGTACTGACAGAATAGGGCTATTTTATGCATTATGTAAATATGGAGTTAATGATCTTACCAAAGAAATGCATCGCAAATAACATTAGTATAGAAATCTATTGCAAATGATTTTACTGTAGAGACGCATTGAAAAAAAAATATTTTGGCGGTTTTTCAAAGATCACTAAGATTACTGGCTTTTGGTATTTCTTTACGCACGCTTAAATATTGGGTTATCAATTGAGTTATACTTTCGCTGGATGTATAAAATTTACTCATGTATATGATGATATTATACCGTCAGTAGCAGCCATCAACCGCTTTCCATTCTTATTTTCTTTTTCAAACCAGTTAACTTTTTTTTCTTTCATTCTTACCCTTTTATTCAACTACCTAGCTTTTTTCTCTCCCCTTCCATCTCTGTTATTAAACTACCTAACTTATTTTCCCTCCCCCCTCTGACCGTGTCTGCAACACTTTTAGTATCAATAGCAACCATCAGCTGGGCCTGTTGTTGTACACTTATGATAACCATCAGCTACGCAACGGGTCATGGATTAGTCATTTAAATTTAAAGTAGTCTAATTTTCTGCAAAAGTAAACTAAAATATATCGTAAGACAGTGCAGTTTTATCAAAAATCCAATATTTTGATATCAGTAAAAAGAAAAAAAGAGGAAAAGACTGTCTTTTTCGTGATCTTTTTTTTTCAACTCCCAATGATTGCCGGGTCTTACCGATACTTCTAATGATAGCCTCTAGGATACGTTGTAATTAAATAATTATCTGTTAATCTTTTTTTAAAGCGGTTTATTTTGTAGACAGGCTACTTAGTAATCCAACCCTGTACCCTTACCATTGTTCGTGTATCAGATTTTTAACTGTGTCAACAATCGATGCCAAGATTCAAGGCACCCCAAAGTCTATTTTGTTGACGGAGCACGATTTTTGAACTTTGACAGTTCATTTGAGAACAATATAGCAAGAGATATCTATTTATTGATCATCCACTTATATCGAACTTTATCCCCACTCAATGGCAGATTTGTAAAATAAAAGTAGAAGAAGAAGAAGAAGAAGAAGAAGAAGAAGAAGAAGAAGAAGAAGAAGAAGAAGAAGAAGAAGAAGAAGAAGAAGAAGAAGAAGAAGAAGAAGAAGAAGAAGAAGAAGAAGAAGAAGAAGAAGAAGAAGAAGAGCAACAACAGCAGCAACAACAACAACAACAAAAGAACAAAAACAAAAAGAAGTGAAGTTTCCTATGGGCCAGAGATTGGTGTTCGAGCCCAGGTACAAACCTAATATTTCGAATGCTGATTCTCAAGGGAGGCTCTCTTGTGTAACACAGTCTTTCTTCCTTTCTTCGTTTCATACTATTTAGCCTTGCTTCGTACCAAGTTAAGCTTAGGAAACACGAAATGTTTCTAGGGCCTGCTCCATGGCTAAGATAATTGTGTATCTCCTGATCGCGGCAAGAGGTTGGTATTCGAGCCTCAGTGGAAAAAAAAATGTTTAAAAAAAATTTCAAATGTTGATGTTCAAGTCTGTCATCTAGCACGACCCTCCCCACTCGGAAGATTGAAGTAAACAACAACTTTTTTCATTTCATCTAAATTGGTATTGTGCCATATTTTGCCAAGCTTTGTGAATATAAAAAAAAAGTATCCTGTGGATGCATTGTGGCTAAAATAGTTGCGTATTTCCCCACTAGTGCCACGAGTCAGTGTTCGAGCCCTGGTAATATTGTTTAGGTGATATCGTAATCCCTTCTCT
>OY735204.1:25221385-25236385 GCA_963457665.1 Thysanoteuthis rhombus | reverse complement strand
TGTGAGCGAGGGTAACCTGACCTCAAGGTGGGCAGAGGATAGGTGACGATGCCTACTGGAGTCCTCTAAAGGTCAATTTGGGGTCAGATCAATTTTCTTCAATTTTGCGTGAAGAGGGGTGAGGGTGCTCCCTTATTTTATTCGATGAAATCTTTATAAAATGTAATTTGCCTTCTGTTGTTATATTTTAGAGTTTTTCCTGGGTAACGCCGGGTACCCCAGCTCCTATTTCAGTAGCAATGGGCAAGTTGTCTGGTGGGCAGACTAAAGCCTATTTTAATTGATAAAATATATGGTTACTGAAAAATAGAAGCTTTAGTAGCTTTTTTTTGCCTGATTTCAATTATCAACTGTCCCAAAAATATACTGTGGCCCACACGTGATACGAAAGATTACATATATTACCAGGAAAAAAATCACATATAATGTATCTTAGATTTACTGGTCGAGTCGAAAAATTGTAATTTCATCCAAAAAACCGCACAATTAATCAAATAATTCGAAAATATGATACATAAAATATAATACATGTTTATAATTTTCCATCCTTGGGGTTGTTTTGAAAAAAAATATTTTTGATGTACATCGCATTCTAAAGACAGCCATTCTAAAGACATAACCAATCCAGTTCACTAACCCATAGCAGCAGGGTAGACTTAAATTGAAATGTCTTTTTTTTTTTTTACTGATTTTAAATAGCCATTTACTGCTCTACTAAACAATGAACAAATTAGAACTTTCCACAGAAGATGAAGCCTTTGCACTTCGAAACATGTTCGGAATAACTCCGTGAAAATAAACAACTCCATGTATACAGCTCTGACTCTGTCTAAACTATTTACTATATATATGGTTGCATTCGTATACATTCGTGCGAGGTGACATAATCGCTTTTAACAATAGAAACGGAGTCGCTGAACCAGATTATAATTTCGGTTCAGGATATTCATATTCACATCCCACATTAAACCTCAGAGACGGTTTACAATGACAGCATTGTGTAAGTGAGTACTTGGCCCAACTGCACCCAATTTAAACTCTTACAATTCTCGACTGTGAGATAAGGAAATCTGTTACATCTTTTCTTCCCCTTGACAAGGGCAAGTTATATATATATATATATATATATATATATATACATTCCTTATGACAGATTTGTTTCATGCGTCTCTGCGATTTTCAAGAGACTTCTATTGAAAGAAACATAGCGTGAAATCATATATACCCCGTTTTCGCTTTATGCAGGTAATCATTTTTTATTCCTGATATATATTTATATGTATAACACACGCACACACACACATACACACAAACATACGCACACACGCACACATAACGCTCCCTTATTCAGGGTTGAGCATTCTCTAAGTGAGGTAACTCGTTCATTATAAGCTTATGCAATGCTCTTCCGACGTAAGAATAGAGCACTCTGGTGGATTGGGAATATATGCGTGATTAAGTATATCGCTTAAATTCAGCCTTACTGACCGTCAGTTCCGTGTGACAGAGAAAGATGCGAGCCTTTGGGTCTGAAGCGAAGGTTTCGATCCTACCTCGTGGCGCTGGATGGGATAATGGATAGTCTATAGCCGCACTGAAGAGTTGTAATAATAATAATAATAATAATAATAATATATATATATATATATATATATATATATATATATATATATATATATATATATATATATCAAATAGGTGCGTTTAATGCTCTGCTCTTGAACTGGGTAAGTTGAGTTGTGAGCAACTTTCTTTAATTACCCCGACTCACAAAAATTGCTTTGGTAAACCCTTGATGCAGATTTTTAAGCTACTATTACTTCAAATTTGATGGACGTGTAAAACGTAGAATTGCATTATACTCTCCATATGCCCTTAATTTGAATTCTCGAATTGGAAATGTTGGAAATGTGAAAGATTTCGAAAATTAGGCCCAAAAGATTTATGTAAAAGATTTAAGTAAAAAGAAAAATTATTATTTCTATAAATGTGTCCGCAGTGCAGTTGGCTGATGTGTTCGTTTTGTGAACGAGAGGTTGGTGGTTCGAATATCCCCGGAACCACTTAGCAAAAATAGTAGTTTTAATTTAGGACGTATCGTGTATATATCAATATAAAAGTAAATGGTACAAGTCAGAGGGATGTGCACCTGCACATTATGTTATATAATTTCTAAAGATTAAAAATACAAACAAACACTGAATAATGACATTTCAACATGGAATAGATAAAAAATATGAATGCAATGGCAAAATTGAACAATTTTATTTTACAAAGTGGGTACATGCCACTTCAAATAGCTGCTTTGTTTCACTGCATTGATATTTTCCGTCTTTTTCATGCTAAAATATTCTTGTTCTGTGATCTGTGAGTTTTAATATTTTTTATTGCATTGCGCAGGAATGAGTTTTTCTTACTGTGATGTATATATATATGTATATATATATATATATATATATATATATATATATATATATATATATATATATATATATATATATATATATATATATATATATATATGGACGGTAACTATGGATGGTACTGGCAGTATAACATATTATAATATATCAATAATATAAAGCTTCTGATATGTGATGGATTTATTTCATGGAGTGCTCGATACATTCAACTTTATTCTATGAAAGTCAAGTTGTTTTAGAGTAGAGCTGAAAATGAATTTTAGAATGTGGATTTGCTACACAAACTAGCTCATGTTTCTGAGGCCCGGAGAGGGCAGAAACATGAGCTAGTTCGTGTTGCGAACCTACATTCTGCAGTACATTATATATATATATATATATATATATATATATATATATATATATATATATATATGTATATATATATATGTATATATATATATGTATATATATAAATGTATATATATATATGTATATATATATATATATATATATATATATATATATATATATATATATGTATACCTGTAGCAAAAATGCGTATCAGCGCAATGTATAAATGTAATTTAAAAAAAACTTTGAAGAAACACTTTACAGCAATATTCTAACATGGAATTATTTTACGCATTTTTCTTACATATTCTGTTTTCTTTAAGATTTTATGTTTTTTTTATTATTAGAAATTATTTATAACTTCTACGTGAACAATTTTAATCAAACATAATGATCTCACTTCTGATTCTTGCATTTCTAGATTTTAAATTCGTTCAGTAATATCATGACTGCAGCCAAAAGTCGTAAATTGAAACCCATGTTTATGTTAGCAACCAGTCATTTCTTAACTACTCCGGAATTTAACTATGAACGTAAAAATATCGTGAAATATATTTTATACCCTAAAAAACAAGTTACCCCCGAGTGCATTCGAACAACTAATCTTTCTGTTGACAGTCAGACGCACATGTCAGTTGCGCCCAGAAGGCATAAGCCTGATACACGTTTTTTTCAAATTTTCTATTTTTTCGAAGTTTCTCAATTCAAATTGATATCTGTCCGACGTAAAACGTAGTTGATTTTTTTTTTCTCGAATTAAAATTTTTAGTTTCAGAAACTAAAAACGATTTCTATGTAATATCAATGTGTACTTCCAGAAAATTCGCCCTCGACTTCAATTACGTTTATTTAAAAAAAAAAATTGTCAACCTGGTTTGGATTCGGACATACCTTGGGCTAACAGTCAAACACATTTACTACTTGCGTCATGAAGGCATATGCCTAGAGCTAAAGCTTTTCTTATTTCTATATCTCCAATTCATGTATGCCAGACTCTTAAAGTCTTCTTCATTTGTACTAAATATTTCAGTCTCGGAAAATAAAGGCAATTTCAATTTGTTACTGATACACTGTTATCCATGGCTATTGGCTGGGGTTATGAGGCACTGGGGGGACCTTGCGAATATTTTTTTGCTAACAACCCTAAACCCTTCAGGTCACCAAAACCCATAACTCTTGTACAATAAACAATAAATAAGAATTACCATTCCGTAAATTATAAATATACAAATGAATAAATGAATACAGTAAAGATGCTGTAAAAATATTAAAACTATGGCGGAATCGATATTTCTTTTTTGTCATGAACGTAAATTCAGCCTTAATCTAATCAGAAATTCTTCGTGAACACGCAAAAATATTTTTTTCTTCTTCCTACAATTAACTTTATGTTATTTTCTTACGACTAATTTTGCGTTATCCTTTTGTAGTTATAACTATTGCAATACGTTTTAAAAGATCGTTAAAGAAGTGTGTGGTAGATGGTAGTAAAAGATAGATTTAAGTAACAATAACCATAAATTTCATAATACTACAATGCAATTATTACTAACAGTTTTCTCCTTCTTATGCTACTATTGATATTCAGCTTATTTTATTTATCCAGTTTGAGTAAAGTTGCGATAAAAAGCAACAATGATATGGAACCCGAGATAAATAGAAGCATAAATATGAAAGAATAATGCTAATGTTTTCCAAATATGCTAATAATGATTTATGATACTTTATCTCGAAAAAAATAACTAAATTTATTTACAGCTCAGTGAATCGGAATTTCTTAAAATGCATACATATGGTGCATTCAGTGGGGACGTATATGTGTGTGTCTATCCGTCTATTCAAGACAGGGTGTGCGTGAGGGTGTGAAATGCACTGGCATTTAATGTTATTGATACCTCTCAACCTGTAAGTTTACTTTGAACCTTTTCTTTACGTTAAAGAATTTTTCCGCTCATTCAAGTTTTCTACGTTAATTTTTGTGTAAATAAATCTCTTCGTATAAAAGAGTTTTCTTTAAAAATGGGCAGAATTTTATTGTCAGCTGTTTATGTCTGTCATATTCATCTCACAGTTTCGGACTATGACAGAAATATACGTAAAGTGTTTTTGATTCAATTCTTTTTTTCTTTCTTTGGGACATTGTTGTATCCCTAGTATTCATTTGACGGTACTTATATGAATACGTAGATGCATACATGTATGGATGTGTGTACGTATCGGCAAGTTTTTCAGCGTGGAGGCTGTATTCAATAAGCACAGCTGGACAATAACACAGTGAAATTCCTATGCTATTTTTTCAAATTCCCGAAACGGGTCCATGGTAAAACAGCTGATGACCCCTACAATGAAATTAAGCGTATAACATAGGATCCAAATTTAGATAATAGTAATAGAATCAAATTCTGTGTAAAACGCTGACAACTCTGAATACTTAACTTTAACAGCGATTGGAAAATAACTGACTTGCATGATAACATCGTACAATGCTTCGGGAGTGTATGAAATTCCCAAAATTCAGAAAAAAAAGTTTCAAAGACAATATTTCGTGTTTGCAAAGGATGGCAAGCCTTTGGCAGAGCTAGCTCAACCTTCAAAAATAAGAAGATCCCATTAATCCTAAAGAGAAGGGTGTATAGCAAATGCATCCTCCCAATAGTTAATTATGGAGCTGAAACATGGAACCTAACCAAGAGACAGACACGTAAATTGAGAACCATGCAACGTGCACATGAAAGAATTATGCTGGGCCTCACATGGAGAGACCACAAGACAGCACAGTATATCAGAGAAAAGACAAGAGTAGGGGACATCATTGAATCCATCAAAAATCTCAAATGGCGGTTGGCTGGCCATGTTGCAAGAATGGCAGACAACCGGTAGACATCACGACTCACGACATGTATCCCCCGAGATCACATGCGCAACCGAGGCCGGCAGGATATTAGATGGAGAGACGAGCTGGACAAGTTCAGAAAGTGCTGGCTCTGCGACGCCCATGATAGAGAGGTGTGGCAAATCCTGGGGAAGGTCTATGTCCAATGACGTACGTTAAAAGACTGATGATGAAGAATGTAAGAGATTGTCCAAAGTTCTTCCAATACTGTTTCAAGCGCTTTCGGCCGTCATCATCATTTTCAGGAAGTATTCCGAAGGATTTTAAAGTCCAATGTTCATAGTAATAGTGATAAAAAAATATCTTAAGTAGGATTGAGCAATCCACCTCAACACTGTTTCTATTCTAAATGAATCACTTATTTTGGCATCGTTATTTCATATGAAAACGTGTTTGTTGTGAAGTGCATTAGATTTAGAATCTTTAGAAAGATTTCCTGAACATGACCGTTCTTGTAACACGGAGAGAAAACATTATATTCACCAACAAGAAAATTGATAAAAAAAAGTCAAATCGACAAAACCTATCTGTTGTATTCAATGGAACTTGTTTGAAAAGAAAACTGCTGCCAACACACACACACACACACTATATATATATATATATATATATATATATATATATATATATATATATATATATATATATATATTTAGAACTTAGAAATGATGGGTGAGATTTTGGCTGAATTCAAGAAACAAACCAATGAATATACAAAATTTGAATTTTTTTAATAAATTCAAACCAACATTTATTGTGCAATAAGCAGAAACTGCGTAGTTTTAGGGTTTCTATTCGGGTTTTAGTCTTTGTATTCAATGTTTTTTTAAATTTGTCGACATACAACAGATACATACTAAAAATATATATTTCTGGTTTTTAGCTGTATTGCAAATTGACCCCCAAACAAATATTTGAAAAAAAAAAAAGAGTTTCTTTAAAAACACAATCACAAGTCTTTTCACGTCCGTCGTTGGACATTGACCTTCTCCAGGATTCGCTACACCACACTGTCGTAGGCGTTGTGAAGTCAATACTTTCTGAATTTGTATAGTTTGTCTCTCCATCTTGTATTCTGTCAGCCTCAGTTACGCATGTGATCTCTGGGGATCCAAATTGAGAGTCGTGTTGTCCATCAGTTGTCTTACATTCTTGTAACATGACCTGCCCATTGCCGTTTTTTTAATGGATTCTATGATGACTTGAATTCTTGTTTTTCCCAGGTATATTGTGCTGTCTTGTGATCTCCCCGTGTGAAGTTGAGCATGATTCTTTCATGTGCACGTTGCATGCTTCTCAGTTTGAGGATTATTCTTTTGGTTAGGTTTCATGTTTCAGCTCCATAGGTGACTATAGGGAGGATGTATTGGTTGTAAACTCTTCTTTTTAGGATTAATGGGATTTTCTTGTTCTTGAGTGTCTTTAATAATTATTTTTTCAGCCATCAAGCTCTATCAGTGAGTCCTGTACACGTGATAAATACACCGCCAGTCAGCCAGCCAGCTAGCCAACCAGCTAGCCAGCCAGCCAACCAGCCAGCCTGCCAGCCAGCTAGCTAGCCAGCCAGCCAGCCAGCCAGCAAAACATGAAAACTGAAGAAATCTAACTTGACAGTTCTGGTGTCAATTTTAGTTGATGATTTCTAACACGAAGGCAAGTTATTTTTTGTTCAAATTTCTCGTTAAAAACAATGCCTGGCATCTCGAAAGCTTTTGTAAATTTATTGACTTCTGTGCTACTCCAAAAAATGGACTAAAGATAGAGAAAAAAGAATCACTTATTTTAAGAGAAATTCTAATGTCATTCCAAATTAGCATTGTTTTCAACTTTCGGTTACATGCTTTAAATTTGATAAATCATTTTCAACTTCCATGGTCTGCAAAGAAATATTACACACCAATGACATTCTCTTCCATAAAGAAGACCTTATGTGTGTAAATAAGTTCTTTTGTGTCTGCGTTCTCGTACGTGTGTGTGCAGCAAGCAAAACAAGATAGATTAAGCTGGAATTCGGCCAACTTGTTCTTATTGACCCTAGGATTGAGAAAGGCATATTGTGGTGATTGAAAAAAAAGTTCTTTTTATATGTTTCAGACGAACAGACAGTTTAGTATCCGCCATAATAATTTCAGAGTTACTTGCACTCCATCTCAGTCTTGATTTAAAAAGAATAAGAAAACAACTAAGAGCAGTCGATTTTTTAAATACTTTTTCTGTGAAAGGTTTGAAAAATTCTCTCATTCCAGACGATCTTCCAAGAGTCTTTTTTTTTAACAGAAGATGTTTCACCTTGGCTAAGAGTTCATTTACTGTAAGTATTGCCTGCCTAATGAAAGCCAAGGTTGTAGCAAATGATCTGGAGCTCTTGAAGGGCATAATTCGATCTATGTTTGAAAAATTCATTAAGGCAAATCATCACGAACTTTTGAAATCAGAGGACATATATAAACATGTTTTTCGACTTCTAGGTGATGACGTTTGCTCATTTCAAGAAAAAGGAGACTCTATTGGGTAGTTTGGACATTCATGAAAGCTACATTTAGCAAACAAACAGGCGAGAAGAGATCTTTCATTGTAAAATAGCTTCTCATGCTAAACAATATTTTGATATAAAGCAATGTTAAAAAATATTTTATTTTAGTACAAATTAGAATAACTTCGGAAATGTTGCCTAAATGCATATTTATCTCCTGTCGTTGGGCATATTATTCAACAAACACTTTCCTTTTATAAACACATAAAATATACTTATTCATTTTTTATATTGATTTTTCTAGAAGTTTTAAATGTATTCTTCTGAAATAAGATATCGTCACTGTTTATGGCTTCCGAATTTGAATCATAATCTTTATTTTTGTCCCCGGCGGAAAAAAGCCTTCGGGCACAATCATTCGTTATGAGTACCTGTTGTTGTCGTCGTTGTCTTTTTTCCCTTTTCTCGATTTGATAACTTCGATATTACTCAAAATATGTATATGAAATTTTGAGTGTTGGCTTGTAGAGAGATTCTACCCGGGGGATAGTGAGTCATGACTAATTCGATTGTTTGTGTAGATTTTATAAGCATGAAAAATCGGGTATCTCGGAGTCAACGATCCTAATAAACAACTTATTTTCCCCTTCTATCTCTTCCGATATATATATATATATATATATATATATATATATATATATATATATATATACCTCCGACTAGCACAACTTCTGACAACCATCATCATCACCATATATATATATATATATATATATATATATATATATTTTATCAAGGGAAGGGGATGTGGGGTTGCCGAACATGTAATGGCAGAGTGGATAGACTTAGCGGAGACAATTTGTGTTCACATAGCAAAGTCCATGGGAGAGGCTTGAATCTAAGGGTAAAATAGCACAGGGTAAAGCAAGTGATGTCACTCATCAAGTGACGTCACTAAGTCTGATTTGCTTATTGCAAATGTGATATTCGGAGAAATGACTGAAGTGGTAGCCAGCGTAAGAGTACCACTTACTTTATTAAAGGAAGACCCGGGCTATGCCGGAAGTTCCACTAGTTGTTAATAATAACAGTATTAAGTATTGGACCTGTTATTGCGTGTGTTAGGCATTGTTATTTCCATCCGACACCAGAGAATCGTACGAAGCGATGAAAGTTGGACTATTAAAATTACATTTTTTGAGCACCCAATTATATAACTTCCGTTCTACTTTCATTCTTTTCAAATTATTTGCTGATACTATTTTTTTTAGTCGGGCATTTTGTTGGCCGTCACTCAAGTTTAAAGCAACTCCAGTTTATTCGCCCCTAGTAATTACACACGCTATAATTAGAGATTACAAAAAAAAAAAAAAAAAATACAAGGCTTAGAAATTCCATTCTTTTTAACCGAATATTCTAGTTTGATGTCTTTTAAAAAATTTTATACCTTTTGTTTGACGGGGTTATTAATATTTTGTTTTTAATCACTCGTTTCTTTGTCGTATTTGTTATTCGTTTTTTTTTTGGTTTCTCTCTCTACTTCAATATCTCTCTGATAATTTTTCCGATCGCTCTACTTTCTCTATTCTTTCTCGTTTCCTTATTCTTCTCCCTTATATCTTCCCTTTCTTTCTTTCTTTCTTTCTTTCTTTCTTTCTTTATCTCTCCTCTTTCCAGCTTTGTTCCCTTCTTTTTCTTCCCCCTCTCCTTTCATTTCCTTTCTCTTGTATTTCTTTACTTTCTTTCTCCCTTTCCTTTAAATCTTTTCCCCTTTTCTTCCCGGTCTTTTCATTTTCCTTCGAGTTCAATCAATCAAAAAAAAAAAAAAAAAAAAAAGAATAATAGAAAAGAAGGCCTAGATTTCGAACGTTGATTTTAAAATCAGAAGAGCAATGTAAACTTTGAAGAATGGTGCAATACGGTCATCCTATGACCTTTCCGTCCTGAAATAGTTGACACTGCACCATAATAAGCCAAGTGTAGATAATATTACGTTTGTGTTCCCCATGGAAACGAACCCATAATCAATGGTCAGGAAACCACCAGCGACCTACTGTACTTTTGCAAATTCACAAAACAAGATATACACCTGAAAATTAGGGCGCCATTCTCACTGGGTGCCGTACCCTTTAGCCTTGAGCCAGACAAGCTTAGCTTAGTAATCATCTCTAGGAACGCCTCACTGTGAAGCAATGGTTAGAGAACTTGCGAGCAATTGCCATTTTATTGAGTTTAGCTCGCATGTAGAGCACCGCACTTAGTGCCAGTCCAAGCAGAACCTAGAAAATATTATAGAGGAGCTTCAAAATGAGTTAGTCTCAACACCCATCACAGTAGTGATCTGTATTTGCGGTCAAAGCTAAGCTTAATAAATATTTATAGGGATGTTTCGCCGTAGAAAAATGATCAGCAACCTATTGTAGCAAATCTTTTCCGTTGAAATAAGCTTAGTCATCATGGGCCCCCCTTGTGGCTTTTTGCCAGTCCGGGCGGAACTTTGCCTTGTTATGGACTAGTGATTAAGAAGCTAGTCTAGCAGACCATTACTCTTGAAGTCACTTCTATCTTCATTGAGCGATCCATGTTAGTGATCTGGCAATATAAGCTAAGCTTAGTGAATGAGATGTCTCATCGTTGAGATATGATTAGCAAGCTATATCATGAATATAATTGGGAGATCACTCTTCATTGGGAACCACGTGCCTATGGCAGTTTAGTCAATGTTAATAGATTAGTATAGCAAACCATCACTATTGTAATGAGCTCCATCTTCACTGGGTGACTGACATGCCAGTTTAGGCTAAGTTTAGTGAATTACAACAGAGTGTCTCACCCTGGAACAGTAGGTGGAAACCTAGTCTTGCAGAGTTTTATTACTATAGAGAGTCCGATACTCTCTTGGAGCTCTGAAATGTCGACCTTCTGACAGTCTTAGATAAACTGAGTAAAGATGAAGTCACCTAGCTTGGATCAATTGTTAGCTTGCTAGTCTTGCAGACTGTTGTTGATTAAATGAAACCTACACCATAAACAATAGCTTCATTCAACTTGAAAATAGGACAATTGAAACTACAACAATCAGAACCGTAGGGTAGACACTGGATTTTTCCATGACTTCAACCTAACCGACCATTAGTAATGTGTAATGCGTTTGATCCTCACTGAGTGCTTGATATTCATGGCCTTGTGCAAGTGTAAGCTATGCTTGGTAATTATTTGTACAGGTTTTTCCTGCTATCTATAAAAAGAGCGTTTCCATAGAAAAAAAATATTACACCGACTTAAATATCATTATTATATACGGACAAAACTTTTAAGTGTTCCAAGAACCCCAAATGGTGATGATGATGGTTGTCAGAGATTGTGCTAGTCGGAGGTACAGAAGACTGCGTGAAGGAGAAAAAGAAGAGGGTGCAAGTTGCTCCTGTTACGTTATAACGTTTTCGCATCTCACCTTTTCTTTATAAAAGAAAAATCTTGCGTAGAGTGAACTCTTGAAAGGCATTGGATACATACACACCCGAAAAGCATTCTAACGACCTTTTTTTTTATTATTTTTTTTATTAATCAACGGCGACGCGGTATTTTTTTCAAAACATGTCTTGACACGGCACTTTAAATCAACTTACACTGATATAAAACCCTGGGTAGGAAATGAATCTACTGCAGGCAATCGGTTGATTTATTTAATTTTGGTGAACAAAACCGTAAAACATAGCCTGTCATTCTGGAAGAGTTATTAGTGGTAATACTAGTTGTGGTTCAGTGTTGTGGTGGCAATTACCATTAATAATGCCACTGGATATATAGCAAACTGTGATAATAGCAGCATCTATCAATACATCATACGAGGTGCTTGGTGTTGCGTGAGGGTTTGTAATCGCGTCCAAGAAACCAGTCCCCTCATGCAGCGAATTTGATTTCCAATAGATGCCCCAGTATAGGGGCCTCGTGTTAGTCTAATCTAAGATTAGTAAATGGCCGTATAGTAATGAGATGGTTGGATATTTCGCACTGGCGCAAGATATACGTGATCAAACGCTGATATAAAAGCTAGGATTTCGAAAATTAGCCTTCAATGGAAGCAAGCAGGCCCTCCCCTCACTTGCAAGATTGGTGCAACACAATTTACATAACATCATTGATTAGGCATTGTATCGTACTAATTTGAAACTGAATTATTCTAAGACCTAACAGATCGTCGGGTTAGCATGCTGGACCGTTCTCGGAATTTCTTAGGGCAATGGTGGTAACTTGGCGATCAGTATGTTACTGTGTTAATCAAAGCATGATAAATAACTTTGGTGCCTATCATACATTGGTCAGTAAACTTGTCTCGTTAACCAATTCGTCACTGTAATGAGTTTGATCCTAATTAATCCACTGCTATTGCCTTGTGCCAGAGTAAGCTATGATCATCAAATAATCACCAATTAATATTGAGAGGAAACATTCTACAATACTGTTTTCTCGTAGAATTCAGTGCGCAGATATCACGTTCCCTTTTCATAAGAATAATGGACTACTGCTGCTTTTTTTTTTCGTGAGAAAACATTCCAAAAATTTAACCAGGCAACTGGATATCTTTCTCTCTGGACAACTCCTTGTTGCATTTAGAGGGTTAACATCCTGATGTCTGCGACAAAGACAAACATGTAAAAAGACTCTGGGTAGCATTCAATACGTAATTTTGAAAGGGCAATAAAAAGAACTCCAGGTGGAGTCCCAGTTTACTCCTACGACAAATATAACCCTTTTCAAAATAAAGAAAAATATTAATTCTTGAATACTTTATCGTGTCTTAGCTCCTTTACACAACTGGAGAAAAGTTTTAATAAATTATTCTAAACTTATGTCTCAATATCGCTTCATGAAGCATTTTCTTCCATCATTAATCTTTGAATACTATTTCTTTCATCTTATTTCTGTGGCCTTTAATTGCAACTTGCAGGTCGTTATCTTACGAACCGTTTAGTGGGCAACGTAGATCAGAAACAAAGAATAAGTCCCCCCCCCCCAGCTGCATGCATCAATTTTGAACGGTAATTTAAACCTGTGACGCTGTTTACGCAATTTCTGATGGCATTTGGCAGCTTTGTTTCTGGAATAAAACTATTTGTTTCCAATTGATTAAAAGATATAATTGGAAAATATTAAAAAAAAACAACAAAAAACGAAAGAAAACTCTCTGAAAATGGACAAAGTCAGTTTTACAGGCTCTTATTGAAAAAAAAAAGTTTCTTCCAAGTAGGAAATGACATCACATCGGACTTGACGGCCATCAACGATACCCTTCAACCGAGTATTTGGTAAACATACTATAATTTACTAAACATACAAAATTCTAACCTCGCTGAAGGCTGTGCATCCACAGGAAAACTCAAGTAAACTTCATGCATATCAGCAAAAAGTATCGGCCATGATGTTTTGCAAAACATTGCTTGGGAATCTCTACCCTCATTAGCTGTTCAACTGTTGTAGCGATGTGTCAGACTGGAAATATGTGATCAAGAGGTAAGCAACTGATTAGGGTTGGAATTAATCAACAAAACTGGCTTCAAGGTGGGTTATTTCTGCTAGTTCCGAGAGTCAAATGACAAATTTTGTTTTGCTATCTGCAATGAGGTGAATAGATGATTAATATGATTGATGTTTCTGTCTGATGTGAGATAAAAACTATTAATTTCAATTATCTTGTTACTTTCGTTGGAATGAAACCCAACAACACGCATGTATATATATATATATATATATATATATATATATATATACATACATGTATGTATATATATATATATATATATATATATATATATATACATGTATGTATATATATATATATATATATATATACATGTATATATATATATATATATATATATATATATATATATATATATATATATATATATATATATATATATATATATATATATACTAGCTGAGATACTCGGCGCTAATCGGGGGAAAATATTACCACGCTGGGAAACAAATGGTATTTGACATAGGTTAAAAAGAAAAATACTCTGGTCAGGCATGTGCAGTCCCTTCTTGAAACCTCGAAAATTCATTTTTTCTCAAAACTGAGAATTGATTCAATCACTTTTGGCGTTCGCATGTCAAAGCGGACGACAGGATTTTTCATTGTCATGTTTGGATTCGGATTAGGGTGAGATTAGGGTTATGGTTTTTGCTAGTAGAAAAACATGTTTTATTGTTAGTTTAGGGTTAGAATCCTAAGAAGATTCTACCAAACTGGTATTTGAAGGCATAAATTCACGTCCATGGTTACGTATAATGTATAGAAAGTAAGGGTGCAGTCAAGAATCATAGTTACATCGTAAATTTGAGCTCCTTTCATAAAATGTTCCATTATATTTTTATTGAAAAATATCCGGAAAATTTTCGTTGTAGGTAAATTATGATCTGCTGATTTCGGATAAACCTTTTCCTGTGTGATGCCTCTTCAGTTGAGCCTGTACATATTTCAAAACAGACACGCGCGGGACAGCGCGCAACCTTGAGCAAACTGGCATAAACACGGAAAGAAAGAGAAATTCACATCCACGGTCACTTATGACAAACGGAAATTGAGGCTGCAGTTCAACATTATAGCCTTAATGTAAATAGAATCAACTCTCATGAAAACTTAAAATATTCCCTTTTTCAAATCTGCCAAATTTCCTGAGGGATTGAAGGTCTAATGAGATTGAAAGAAAATTTAACACTTCATATTATATAAACACATCCAAAATACATTTGTATTGAGAGGGGGGAAAATCCCTGCTTGAGTTTGAACTGGGTCCGCCAATTCTATTTTCCGAGGATTTACTTACTTGTCTGCTTAACCGTCACGACATTTGAACTGTAAATTACAG
>OY735204.1:25198885-25208885 GCA_963457665.1 Thysanoteuthis rhombus | reverse complement strand
GATTTGTTGAAGACACAGCCTCGATCAAATCGTGAATTCTGGAGGCAGATTTGACAATTTGTGTAAACCGGCTCCAAATTTTCTCGCCCCTATCTTGATAGCCGTTCTCTATTTTCACTTTTATTTGGAACATTTACTCTTGAAATTTAAATATTTATAAAGCAGCCTCTGCCTTTGTTTAGAAAGTCCGATTTGTGTTGTTTATCAGAGACTGTAAGCTTAGACTGTGACATGAAACACAATAAGATTAATGTCTGTTAACGTCGCTTCTAATTTCGGTTCATTCCCTCGAATGAGTTCCCTCCATCCTCACAAAAAAGGCAACATAACTTATTCTATGGGAATGTTTGTCTATCTTGTTTACCAACATACCAAGGAGCCCCTGTTAAGAAAGAGAGATCTCTCTTCACCTAACATTCCTTAAATAAGTGACAGACCTCCTAGGTAAACAACTGGCTTGAAATAATCTTGTAGCAATGTAAAACTCTCCTAATAAACGCCTTGACAGCAGTTTCTCCATAGCATCTATACTGACATTATTATATCCCCTGCTCTAGTTTCCGGATCGATATTTACTCAGCTGAGCCGAGTCTGGCACAAGGCCACAAATAGAGGACATCCAATGAGGATCAAAGTAGTTATTGTCTGGTACGCTAGCATGTTATCCATGACACCTGATAGTTATTTACTAAACTTATATAAGTTCTGGTACAAGGTAACAAATATGAGGAGCAAGGTAAGGATAGTTTTTATTGAGTTACTTACCATACCTGTTTTTGTTAGCAATGATCTTAGAAATCTACGGTCGAGCTTCTTTGACCAAAATCTCTGGTGCAGATTTGTTATACAGCCTCTATTGTATCGTGAAAACAGCCTGATGAATCCTGAATGGTTGAAATCTGCTAAATCTTCTCCGTTTTCGGCTAACAATGTTATAGCCATTCAAAGCTCGAAACGGTGATCACTTCTCTCACATTTTGCTGCGCGGCAATCACTAAAAATTGTTTCAATTACTTTTTATTGCAACTCTCAGGTCATCATTTCACGATCTAGGACCGTAATAAAAGGTAGTGTTGCCTACACAAATTTTGAAAGTTTTGTTTGCCCTTGAACTCATCCAGTTGTACGGATCCACTAAACCATTTTCCTGTTTAGTTTGATTTGCTTTGACTGATCTTGACCTTTGCTTCTCCCTGAAATTTTCCGTTCTTTTTCAGAAAAAAGTAACTCTTTTTGAATGAAGTAAATAGTTCGGACAATCCAATTTCTTCCTCCCGTCTTTTCTGTTGTCAATTTCACATGGGGATAACCCATACTTTGATTTTTTTGCTAAAATCACAAAAAAATCGGCTGAATTTGTTCCACTTTCGGATAACTTTACAGCTAAAAATACCACTTGTGTTAGCTATGAGATAAAATTGAATTGGTCAATTATCTAAAAAAAAAAAAAAAAAAAAAATAGCGAGATTTTCGGCTATCAGCTATTGCAGAGTTTCATTGGCTGGATAAGAATCAGATCTAGTCGAAAAATGGCTAACTTGGTATCCCTGCCCCATACAAACAATTGTGTTAGATATTTTTCCGTGCGCAGTATAGTAATTAAAACACAGTGAATGATGATAACACATTCATACAATTCCTAGATTGTACATATTTATACATATTAAGGTATGTTAAGTGCAAATTTTCACATCTACCTGTTGCAGAATATATAAAAAAACATTCTAATGTCTTCTTTATTTGCAGAAATGACTTTGAATTTCATTATGAAAGATGGGACAGACTGAGCCTCTGTTGTCTTATGAATTTTCTAATTTCTTAAATTAAATCATTTCATACCCTTCGGACGTCGTCATTACTGGTCCCACTTAGGTTGGGAAGAAAGCCAAAATTGCCCTGGATGTCCTTGTACGCGCCTAAACGATGTTGGATTGCTGGAGATGATTTGACGATTATTACCTGGAATACCTCAACCTTGAAGTTTTCTCTGGGTGGAAATTCTGTTTTGATTGATTGATCCTCCTAATCAAACCGACGCTTTCTCTTCCGTGGTCGTTTTGAAGAGTCATTGTACTCTTTGACTACAGACTTCATTTTTCCGTAGAAATCTTCCTATTCCAAGTTTCCCGTCTTGTGACTGATTTCCATCAGATGCCAATTCTTCTAGTGCTGAAACATTCTAAAAGTATCCTTTATTTACAAACCCACAGCATCACGTCAGGCTGATCATCTTGTGTCAAACAAGGCCTCATCAACAGGTAACCCTTGAAGATTCTGAGCAGGGAAACATTAGTATGAACTTGATGGGTCTTTGAACAGGGTCAGATTGTAGAACATAGCGGACAATCACCGTTAGCTGGTCAACATGCATGACATCCTTTGTGTAGTCTACAAATATCGAGAATTATTTTACCGATTTGATTTTATCAACAATCACAGACAATACCTTCAGACCCATAAGCTTAACCACCTTTTCCCAGAAAGTTGAAGTTGAAAACAGATAATGTTTGTCTCCACGTTCTTTGTAGGACTGCTTATGGAAATGTTCAGCAAGAAGTGTGTCCTAGTCACTCAGTATTTCTAGTTTGCCAAGGAAGTTACAATGAGATTTCACTAGGTTGGTCATTTTGACTCGACAAAATATTTCCATAAGTTTTACGTTCGAAATACCTATTTCGTAAAAAACTCCATTCCTTAATGAGTAGATAACGAAAATTTCATTGAGATCGGTCCATCAATCGATTAAAATTTTTGTTTTGCACTAAAAACTTTCCTGTTCAAACACTCATGAATCAGTTCATTCAGTCAGAAGAAAATTTTAAAACACAGATTCTATGCTTTTATTCAGCTTACAAAAAATTAAGGGAAAATTTTCTCCAATTTTTCTTCTCAATGAAGACCAAGGGAATGATGCAATAAGTTTATTATTTTGCGGGTTTTCTGTATTTTTGTGGACGCGTTGACACGTTGTACCGATTCCATTCATTCAAATCTGATTACATGTCTTTATTCCTTGATTTCAGTTGCTTCGTTTTGCTAAACCCAGTTCGTCATTCCACGATTGTGCAGTGCTGATTGGAAATTTAAAAAAATATCCTGCCGGTGAGATTCGAACATCCTTTTGCTAGTCAACTCAAATAATAGGGTCACAATAGCCGACGACCCACTGAGAATCAAACTCACTACACTGGCAAACTGGTCTCAATGACGCGCTCGCTAACGATCGCACTATGATGAGAACCCCTTTCCCTTCATTTCAATATCAGCATTTGACTTGGCTCTTTCATTTAATACAAAAATGTATCCAGTCCTCTTCCTTAATGAATATTTTTTCACCCAGGCTGAGTCCTGTCATTAAAATCTCTACTGTTCCGAAATTTAACGTCTCCCTAACGTCTGATTGTTTTCATAATTCTCTGATTTTGTTATTGAGTTAGTGGGTTTAAGGGATCTAAAGGTGCAAAGGCCAACAACATGAGAAATTGACCAAGAAAATGGAATCGTCGAACTGAGTTCAAATTCTAGTCGATGTTGGTTGTGTTCACTTCGCACTCAAGTCCTAGAGAAAAGCATGAATCCGCTTATTCTAATAAGTCAGGTCAGGGATTACTCCCTGTTGCAGGCATCTGTCACATGTTGTTTGGAAAGAAGATACATACCACCAACAAACCCCCATTGTTTCTAAAAGTGCCCTAAGACCCAGCATGCTATCCCTGCGATATGCTAGGTCATGGGATAGTTTGATTTTTGGATATATGTCGTTTTAGTGTATAATGGTGAAATTTTTGAAGAGTGGCGTTTGAAAGATACGACGACAATAACTGAAAAAAACAAAACAAAACAACAACACCATATTGCAGGGTCTTAATTACGCCCACAAAATTTTGAAACAATTTGATAAATTTTGGATTGTATTTCGAAAATTCTGTAAAATTATTTACTAAGCTCCGTCTTCCTCACAATCTGATTTTGCCAATACGATCCGTTATCTCAGTCTGATTAAAAGGTAGAAAATAGACGTTCCAACAATGTGATGACAATAAAGAAACCCAGTTCAACTTGTCTTATGTTATTTAGAGCGGAGATGGGGGCCACCTCGAGACCTTTGTGCCCTTCAAATGCCATAAATTGTTACGACGACAATCCTATAAGTCAAGGGTTGTTTTGACTTGATTGAAAGTATTCAAAAAGTCAGAACGTTTTTTCTGAAAACTCGAGTACCGTATTTTCTGGCATATAGGTTTTTAGTAATATCCTTATTTATATATATAAATTTGTCGGTAATCGTGTTCGTGTGTCCGTCTGACAAAAAGGGGCCAAGGTAAGAAATAATAAACCTGACACCAGCAGCAGCAGTTGCAGCAGCACAAGGAACAACTATTAACAGTAACTGGCCAATCTATTTTTATCAGATTAATTAGTGCAGTTAACAAGCGCATCTCAGATTAGAGGTTGAAACGCCTTCAGGGGTCATGCAAAGAATATTTGGATTTGTAGAAATGTACAAAAAAATAATTACGGGACTAGATTTAAGTAGAAAAATCTCTGTACACATATTGACTCCTATTGGTACTTATTGTGAAATGACTCAATGCTATTTAATAATTTTATAAATGCAAATTTCGTTTCTGTTACATTTAAGTAATTGAAAAAAAAATAGTAATTTTCTATAATAAACAGTAAACGCCGTAGATGATATTTTGCAATCTTTTTTCCAAGGTAAAGATGCGAGTTGTTTTTATGTTCAGTAAGATTACGGCTAGAAACTAATTGTATTATAATCTCTACAATCATATAATGAGCTAATATGCATTTTTAATTTGTTTTTTTATTTGTTCAAATAAGATGCTTTGATTGGTTCATTTTCCTATCAGTGTTTCTGTTGTAAACCCGAGACAAATTTGTCAAATTACGCACGTATAAATAAAGCCTGTTAAAAGAAAACTATATAACTAAAGATTCATCCAAGTTTCCAGTGGAAGATTAACATTGAGATGAGAAGTTATCATTACTTTTCACGTTTGTGAACTCTTTAATTACATTGAAAAAACGATTCATGATGTTTTTGCTCATAAAAAAAAAATGATACGATGTTTAATCATGGACTTTTTTCAAGGTTTCTCGAACTACTTCAGTAATTCTGTCCGTAATAATGATTCTTTGATTTGTTTATTTCGAGATATTCTTCTACAGAAACAATTTTTTGTTGTCAACTGCAACCTCAACAAATTAGTGAATGTATTGTAGTATCTGTCCATGCCAAAAGGTGATCAGTTTGTAGAAATTAGGTTTTAGAGAGTTTTAGTTGAAGATGGGTGGCCACTGAGTTGTGGGTTCACGTGGACGTCAGTGAATAAGTTGAAGGGCTATTGTTGACCAAGCTAGATTACAAAAAAGGCAGTTAGTTCAGGACAGGTGCAAGGAAATTTTCTTTTTATCGAAATTATCACTTCATTATTTTACCTCAGAAATTGTACTTATGACAGTTGTTGGGCTGGGTTACAGTTTAATATTTTGGCCTAGCATATACCCGTCAAAAAGACAGGATAATTCATGTATGGACTCAGTGTTCTAACTTCAATGTGTATCTAAAGTCCCAACTCGACTGAAGTTGTTTTAAAGGGTGCTAGTACATACAAAAATCATATATAATAACTTTGATAAAAATTTAGATAGAAATCAAAATCGGTACCAAAAGAAATTTACTGCTGACGAAATATGACTCAAAATATTCTGAGATATTAAAACAAAAAGAAGAAGAAAATGCACAAATACCGACGTTGAAAGAAACATAGTGCAGCGAAAAGATGATGTAATTCTAGCAAAAGAAGAATAAATTGTTGAATTTTGAATACAGGATAAAATATCCGCCCTAACGGGCGGCGTAATTTGCAGTCGGAAAAAAAAATGAAGAGAAAATAAAAGAAAAGAGAGACTGAAATCAAACAACGTTTGATTTAATTTTTTTTTAAAAATTGATTCCAATACCATTTCTCGCACTGTTAGATAAAATGGGGGCCAACGTAGAAAAAGTAGGGTGCTAATGTAGAAAAAAAATGTTCCTCTAATGTGAAAAAAGGGTCAGGCTAAATGGGGGGATGCTGATATGAAAAATGCGGTTAATGTTAAAGAAAGAATCTTGAGGGATGCGAAAAATGAAGAAATAAGGGCATTAATGCTAGAAAGTAGGGCTGATCTCCAAAAAGAAGGGTTGATGTAAAAAAAATGGGACCTGATGCTAAAAAAAAGGTAGAAAGTTTAAAAGAATAGGTCTATTATTAAAAATGGGGGCTTGATGTTAAGGAAAGGAGGACTATCGTTAAAAGGGGGAGCAATGTTCAGAAGTCGGACAAGTAGTAAAAAATGGGCGTTTGGGGTCGATGTTAAAACGGTGGCGAGTTCCCCTCGATTTTGACCAATAAAGGGAAAAAAAAAGTTCACCCTTCGATAATGATCCCCAAAAGTAAAAAAAAGCAAACCCCAAAACAACAAAACACCCCCACAGTTGTTGGAGGAGTATAATAGTAACAAAGGGGAGGCGTTAATGATAAAAGGGAAACGCTTTCCCCTCGGCTTTGACCAATAAAACAGAAAATACAGTCCCATTTCGATATTGATACTTAGAATGAAAAAAAAAATTCACTCTCGATTTCGATCCTTGAAATGGGAAAAAAAGTTCCTCTTCATCAAACCTTGAGAGTGAAAAATGATTTGACCCTCGAAAGCGAAAACAATTTCCTCTGCCAATTCCACCCTAAATATAATCCCTTTGATTTCGACCCCGAAAAGTAAAAATCTTCTAAAGAAGTTTCCCTTGGATTTCGACTCCTAAAAGTAAAAGAAAAACATTGCCAATCCATTTCCACCCCTAAAACTGAACAAAACATTACCCTTGATGTTGACCCCTCAATAGTGAAAATATTTTCACACTCAAACCCCCAAAAGTAAGAGAAAAATCCCTTTGATTTCCAACTCCTAAAATCGAAAAAAATATCTCTCACTTCAATTTCGACCCCTAAAAGTAAAAAAAAAAACCCCTGTTGATATCGACCCCTAAAAGTGAAAAAAAAAAATCTTCCTTCCAATTCTTACCTCTAAAAGTAGGGAAAAATCCCTTAGATTTCGACCCATAAAAGTGAAAGAAATTATGACACCTCTATTTTCACGCCTTAGAGTAAAAAGAAATTCCCATTCATTTTAACCCTTGTTGGTGTTAAAAAAATCTTCATCCTTGAACACAACCCCTAAATGAAAAAAAAATCGCTACCCCGATTTTGACCTCAAAGAGCAAAAACAACCAAAAAAACAGTGAAAAAATTCCCCACCTACAAAAAAAAAGAGGAAAAAGAGACAGAGAAAAAAAAATTCCCCAAGATAAGAAAAAAATCCCCTAGATTTTGACCCCTAAAATTGAAAAATGGAAGTTCTCTATTGATTTTGACAACTGAAATTGAAAAATAAAATTTCTCTCCGTGTGATCAACATATTTTCCGATCCCAAAATTCCATCAAAGTTACATCATAACACACGCACCCATCTAAACACCACAATTTCGGGTATCCATGTACAACTGCTAAACATGTGATGTGACACATGTTGAAAAAAAACAAAACGTTTTTCATTTTTTCCTAATGAAGAATGCAACCTATGCCACTTTTTGATCTTTGAAAATTGGTTTGACAAAAAAAGAATGAAAAACTTTGTTTCATTACATCATTAAAAAGTATGAGATCATTTTTACCATTCACAAATAATAATGTGGAAGCCCCCACCCTCTGGATTGAATCCCACTCGCAACATTTTCGGGGATGAATTACAGACACTAATTTGCTAAAAAACATTTTTCAGGAACCAGATCCGTACCAAAAGGAAATTTTATGGATTTACGTCCATTAGTTTTTCTTGCAGGCGATTACATACATAGATACAGACAGACAGACAGACAGACAGATAGATAGACTGATAGACAAACTGACTTTCGGCGAATTATAATAAGATTGTTGAATATTGTATCAATCAAAAAACAAAACACGTTTATTACAAAAATGTTACATTAGGAATATTTAATAATATGAGTATGTTTTTGTAAGAACAAGGGTAATAAACGAAGAGAAAATGTATCTTCTTCATCTTTATATAATTTATTTTCAAATTTTCTCTTAGAAGAAGTACGGATTAATTCTCTTGTCAATGCTTGAATTTCTAACAAAAATAACTCGTTACAAATGAAAAAAATTTTTCCAATATCTTTAAAAATAGGATTCGTTTTTTTATTCAAATGATCAGTTCACTGATGCGAAAGGTAATGAATTCTCAATTTAATGAATGAAACTCTTCTTTAAAGCCAGTGTCCGTTCAACTTGTGTAGCGTCAACAGATGCTTCAACAACTACTTATTTCATCTTAAATTTCATTTCATCATGTTTTTTTTTTCTATAAAGCAACTTCCGATTTTATTTTTCCTGTTTTTATTCCTGACACATTTATTTGATCCTTAATTAGTATTAGTTCTGTGAGATGAATATCATCTGATATCATGTCATACAAATTTTCATATATTTATTGTCTGGGCAAGAAATCAGGGTAATTCTTAAGGAAAAGTTCATCAAAACGTCATGTAGATATTTTGCAAGTAAGATAACCCGGTTATTCACTGAACACGAGTAGCTGCAGCTTGGCCATTTTGAATGGCTGAAAGTGGCTACATTCGTTCCGTTGAACGAATAACGTTATTCTCGATCTGTAAATACCATTTACTTAAGAGTCAATACGGCATGTAGTTAGGGTTAGGCTCAGTTAGCAAAGACGCATCATGCATTTTGATATAGGCCATTTTTATGGCTAAGAATGGCTAGATTAAAAAATGTGTATTGGATTGCTAATTTGCCGGTAAAAGAGTAGTTTTCATTTCCCCTTTTAATTTCTTATTTAAAAAATGACCAATTAAATTATATAAAGGTCACAATCATAATATTTTAAACTTATTTGATTTAAAAACAATGGAGAAAATCTAGCCACTTTTGGCCATTTAGAATAGCCAACATTAAAATGTCTCTTAACAAAATGGCTACATGACGCGTCGTTGCAGAGATAACCGGGCCAGTAAGTAGCACTAGTGTCTGGGTTAGTCGATATGATTACAGTTAGGGTTAGGTTTAGCAGGTAGGTTTGCGATTAGGGTTAGTAGGTAGGTTTTAGGTCTAGGTTCATAGGTAGGTTTGGAGTAGGGGTTAGTAGGTAATTTTAAGGTTCGGTAGATTTTTGGTAAGTGTTAGTAGGTAGATTCAGAGTTAAGATTAGTAGGTAGGTTCAGGATTAGCAGGTGGGTCTTGGATAGGGATTAGCATATAGTTTTGGATTTAGAGTTTCTAATTTCCTAATTATTCATCGGCAATATTTCGTTCCTGGGAAATGAAATCTACCCAACAAGCATTTTTCTACTCGCTTTTAGTTTTTAAAAAATGATTGTAGATAATGGAAGAGTATCCAAAAATATCCATTTTTTTTCTGCTGTTAATTGCAATATTAACCCTAACACTAACCCTAAATACTAAAGAGTTACACTTAATGATATCCTTTGTTGTTGAATTTAATAAAATATAGTTTCAAATATTTAGAGTTTACTTTCATTTTATGGAATAGCTCATCAGTAGCGGCAGTTAATCTCGTCTGGTGAGAAGTAATCACCCGGGCAAAATTTACATACCGTTTTAATGAACGTATTCCAAAGAATTTCCGAAATATCTTATATGATTATCTTTCTACCTTAACTATTAATAAACTTTTTTTCCTATTGTATAAAGTTATGCTTTTAACATTTTGATTTTTGGGTTGTACTTGTTTTCCATACCTAACGATATCAATGCTTATTTTCCTTACATTACAATTCATCTTGATGATTCAAGTCCAATCAACCTTACAAACCAGCTTACATTTAGTAGATTACAATTTATACATTTGAATTGACAACTACATTAACATTTAACTATTCATTGCCATT
>OY735204.1:25098885-25196385 GCA_963457665.1 Thysanoteuthis rhombus | reverse complement strand
TAGGCCGCACAATTTCCCCCATTTTGTTAACGTATAACAAGAACCCAGTTCTCTGCATTATATAGAATTGCAGATGAGCGACTCTAAGCGGCATTAGGTTTGTAAGTCTGTTTCTGCAACCCGATTGTCCTGCAAGGCATGGGCGATTGGATAAAGATGTTGTTTAAATGCATCTAGTAAAATATAATTTGAAAATATAAAAAAAGCTCAAGTAGTACTTATCTGCGTCAGACTGGGTTTCGGATGGAAGGAGGAGTAATTTTCCAGAAGTCACAGTTCAAAGTTTCTAGGACTTAACCATTCGTTACTATGTTAAAGAATATTGCTATGTCTTTCAACCCAAACCCGTTTGGTCTGGGGATCTGGGATTTTTTTTATTAGCTGTCCCTAGATATTTATCTATATGGTCATTTCTGCCAGGAAGGGGGAGGGGCTCATATGTATCGGATAGATTTTCTGTTTTTGTTTTTCTCCTTCAAATTTATTGCTATATACAATTACAAAGAAATTTAAGCTTTAGCCTTGCAGATCTCTACGGGTGTATGGTAAAGAGAGAAAGAGACTTGCTCTGGGTGGGGGCGATTACCCAAACACTTCAAACACTTCACTAAGAAAACACCCGTTCCTACCGGGTCGTCGGTTCGACAGCAACAACCCTCAGCCCGAAAACCATTATCAAAAGAACAACGTTATACAATAGCACCTACAACGTCAGAACACACTCAACTGACATGTACCTAGCCGGTATAGAAAATTCGATAATAAACGTCAAACGGGACATTTTAGGCATTAACGAGATGAAAAGACCAGTAGAAGCACCAATCGAACTGAAGAGCAAACATCTTCTTTACAGCTACGGAAAAGAGAAGATAAAACAAAGTAGAGTCGGCTTTCTCATCAATAAGGAACACAAAGACATCATAGCTGGCTTCAAAGCCGTTTCAGACCGAATAGCCAGGGTCACCATACAACTTCCAAAGAGGTACAAACTGAATATCATCCAAGTCTACGTTCCCACTTCGCTATCAACGCAAGAGGAAATAGACAACTTCTATGATGACTCGAACTCCCTGCTCCAAGACACCAGAAAATACTTCCATGACATCATGGGAAACTTAAACTCACAGGTAGGACAAGGAGATGAAAATTGCAATATAAAGTACGGAACGAGAGAGGAGAGGATCTTGTGAAATTCGCAACATCTAACAGGTCAAGATTCATGAACACCTTCTCCAAGTAGATCAAAACCAAATGGGATATGGACTTGGGAAAGCCCAAACCACGAAACGAAGAACAAAATAGACTACATCCTAACGGACGAAAGCGACACCTTCAATACACCCAAGTCCTAAATCAAGTCAACGTAGGATGCAACCACCTGATAGTTAGATGTAACATGCAAGTAAATAGCAACAAAGAACACGGAAAATGTTCCACACCAAACTGCCACCACTGAAATACCAAAAGAACACATTCGATCCTTTAACCTTGGACTGAAAAACAGATTTAAAATTCTTACTTAACAAGAAAACGATGCCAACATCAACTAATTAAACAATAAAAGGATTGCCTCTATAATAGAAGTTGCCACAATCTTTAAACCAATGAGTACACACACCATCGATAAAATCCCAGATGAGACTGGGGATCTCTTAGGAAAACGCAAATACCTCAAGACAACAACAAGAGAGAAAATTGAAGGGACCGTACTAAAAAAAAATAAAAAAATAAGAATAATAATCAAGAAAAAACGAAGAGAAGAGAGAAGATATACGACAGCAGTCATCGAATCGACTCTTGAAAAAGGTCAGGGCTTCAAAGCTAAAAACAAAAGCTTCAGTTCAGGACGGAAGCAAATAACCAGCATACTCGAGGAAAAAGGAGACCAAACAACAGATTGAGAGAGGATAACTTAACGTGCCAAAGAATTTTACCAAACACATTATTCATCCAAACAAAGACTACAGAACGACGAACAGGATATGCAAGACAATTAAATTGAGGGTTTCCCAGAAGTAACCCGGTCGGAAGTAAAACAATCCTTCAAACAAAGAAAGGCCCTGGACCAGATATCGATCTAAAAAAAAAAATAAATAAACGAGTAAAAAAAACTTATCACTGGGGAACTGACCCATCTATTCAACTTGTGCCTAAAACAAAGTAAAGTTCCAGATGATTGGAGCGCTGCAATCATAATGGTTTTATATAAAAAAGGATACCCAGAAGACCTCAACAATTTCAAACCTATAAGCCTACTCAACTGCATCTATCAACTTTTCACAAAAATCATCACCAACTGAATCACAAAAAACTCTGGATGGAAACCAACCACAGGAGCAAGCTGGCTTTAGAAGAAGCTACTCGACCATGAACCACCAACATTCGATAATTCAGCAAAAAGAAAAAGCAGCAGAATACTAGCTGCTACTCGCTTTAGTATTTATCGACTTCAAAAAGACCTTCGACTCAGTGGAAGTCCGTAGAGTCATAAAGGCCACCACTGCACATGGTGATCCCATATACGTTAGAGTGCTGCAATATATATACAATCACAACATATCCTTTTTCAGGCTACATGAAGACTCTGAGCCCTTTCAGCTCGAAAAAGGATAAGACAAGGTGATACCAGCTCACTCAAACTCTTCACAAACTCCGTCAAGATGATCTTCAGAAACCTAGACTTGGAGAATAAAGGAATCAAAATAGACGGCGAAAATGTGCAAAACCTAAGATTTGCTGACAAATTTGTCTTTTTTGCAGAGAACCTGCATGACCTCCAACTGATGTTAGATTAACTAAATGAAGAGAGCAAAAATGTCGGCCAGCAGAGCGAAGATCATTGGCACCCCCCCTGGAAATAAGAACTCTACAATAAAAATCGAAGACGCAGAACTGGAGAAAGTAGACCACTACCGAGGACAACAAATCTCCATGAGACCATCAAGAGAAGAAAAAATCAAGCGAAGAATCATTCTAGAATGGCAAACCTTTGACAGAGTAAGCTCAACCTTTGAAACAAGAAGATTCTTTTAATCCTAAAAAGAAAGGTAATCAACCAATGAACCCTTCCGATAGTCACTTACGGAGCTGAACATTGAACCTAACCAAGAGACAGACCTGCAAACTGAGAACCTTGCATCGTGCACATGAGAGATTATGCTCAACTTCACGTGGAGATATCACAAGACAACACAATGCATGTGGGAGAAGACAGGTGACCCGAGACATCATATTATCCATTAAAAAAAATCAAATCGCAATGGGCCAGCCATGTTGCACGAAAGGCAGATAACTGATAGACATCATGAATCACAATATCGATCCCCAGAGATCACATGCGCCACCGAGGCCAGCAGAGTATTCGATGGAGAGACGAGATTGACAAATTCAGAAAGCACTGACAGAAAAGTGTTGCTAATCCTTTGGAAGGTCTATGTCGAACGACGGACATTAAAAGACTGATGATGATGATGATGAAATGCATCTTGTGGTCGCAAGTCCATTCCCTGGGTCAAGCAGAACGAAAGTATATCGTATAACTAGAAAATATCATCATCATCATCATCATCATCATCATCATCATCATCATCATCATCATCATCATCATCATCATCATCATCATCATCATCCTTTTAGCAGCCGTTGTTGGACGTAAACCTTCTCCAGGATTCGCCAAACTTCTCTATCATGGGCGTTGTAGAGTTAATACTTTCTGAACTTGTCGAGTTTGCCCTCACGATCTTATATTTTGCCAGCCACAGGTCTACATACAATCTCAATGAGATCGTTGTACATGACATTTGTTTTACTGAAGTTCATGACCAACTTTCTTCCTCTTTGTTCAGTTCGTCCAGCATTAGTTGGAGATCGGGAAGGTTTTTTGCATAAAGGACGATGCCGTCAGCAAATTTAAGGGTACTTTGGTATTTGCCGTCTATTCTGATTCCTTTATTTTCCTAATATAGGTTTCGGAAGATCATGTTGAGGCAGGCTGTGAAAAGTATTTGAAGTGTTTGGGTAGCTCGTATCAAAATACAACTTAGCCATACCATGATAATTTATGATAATTTTTTTCGATATTAAGAAATATCGAAATACAGATTACGATACTTTCAGGTATACAGATAAATTTACAAATTCTGGGAAAGTACAGGAAATAAAGACTGCTAGAATCAGCAAGTTTTTATTCTACTTTGATAACAAGCAAATAGTTTACGTTGAAGTTATAGAGGATGAGCCGAACATTATTTTGGTACTAAATTAGAGGCAAATTCTTTTTATGATTTTTGGAAAGTCTATCACTGAAGAGTTGGGAAAGGCATAGTAGCATTATCAGTGAGGCAGCTTTTTACCTTCTTGGAATTATTTCAAAGATGACTGCCATGAAATCTTATATTATCAATACAGTCAATCAGAAAGTGGAAATTATCATTTTTGGCAACAAGGTTAAATCATGTCTTAAAAAAAACATCTAGAATAAGAAAATAATTGCTGCCAGTTTTTCTGTGAACTTTGAAGTTGAAAATGAACGATTGAAAATGTACATTCCTTCCAAATATGACCACCAATTATTTATAAAAACTTCCTTACCCCAAGGCCCACTTTTCCCAAAAATATTATTGACATTCATTGAAAACTTGTGTGGGCAGACACGAGTGAATGCAGAAACATACGAAGAAAATAACGAAAACAATTGGATAAATATCTCTCAATTCAAAACAATTCCTGGATCCACCCCAGAATTGGATATCTTTTTCATCATGCGACTCACTCTTCCACAAAATCTCATTCCATTATTCTATCCTGTCTGTCTCCACGATTTCTCCAAAAGTTCTCAATTAATTCCAATGAAATCTTCTGGGAAGGTATACAATAGTCAACGAAAGTAAAGATTTGGCAGATCCACAATTACCTCTCCAGCGTCGTAGTTGAATTTTTTCTGTAATTGTATTCTCTGAGGATAGTATGGTCACAAAAATGGTATTTATTTCCATGAAAGCTGTGAGATTCTTGCTGTTATATTGCATTTTTGGAAAGCCCAGATACAGGGCTTTCAGAAATTACTGGTAGCATCTGTCCCAATTATGATACCAATTTCCGAAAATTTTGCGTTGGGCTCATTCACTAATGAATGACTACTAAAAATAAATTAAATTTTAAACATGACTAGTGAGAACATACGCACTTGCGCAATGTGTTAATACGATTGCGAAAACACCGTGATTTCGAGAAGCGTCATTCACATTCAGAGAGTTTTTTGGACGATTAAACTTCTTCCTGTTGACATTGTGCTGACAACGCAAACATCAAAGTGTTCAAACGCAGAGAAAAAAGAATTGAAAGAATATTTCAAGAAATAAAGGAAGATATCAATGCAATCACACAAAATAGCTATTTTAGTGGCATATACCCACATGTATATAAACGTTGTGAAATAAAATTGTTTAATTTTGCCACTGCGTCTACATTTTTGTCTATCTTATGTTGAAGTATTCTTCGTAAGTGTTATATCAACATATTTTGCCACCTTTCTTACTGGTATCAAAATAAGAGATGACGAATGACGAATCAATAATGAACCTGGGCAGGGCCCGTTCCAAAGAAGCATGTTTGGGAGTGGCTAGACTTTATGGTGTTGGGCAGCCTGCCATAACAATGATGTAAAATCATTTCCCATCCGTGGTACTACGGCTTCGGAGTATTTCGGTTATTTCCCTTCAGCGTTGCCAATTTATATATTTTATATTTAAATCTATCACCAATTTAGATATTTTATGTGTAAATCTAGATCTACAGTTTTTAGATATTTGATCTGTATTTTCTTTAAATTAATTTTGGATTTTTTGACAACCACTGATCCAAAAAACTCTAAACTCGACTATTCAAAGCCTTGGGTGCTGACTAATATATCTGGCGTATCAACTTAGTACAATTTCTTGTTGTCGAGAAATTGCAGTACATAGACACACAGAGAGATTTCTTCAATTTTTGTTAGATTTCGGTTTGACATGTTGATTACTGAAGAGCCAATGAAAACAGGCAAGACAGGATTATGAGAATGGAAACGGTGAGGGTTAAATTGTTAACTGGTTGAATAAGATGACGACGGGCTCAAAAAGGGTGAGGTGGAAATGAAGGCAGCGATAACTCTGGATAACGCTCAACGGATTTATGAAGGTAACTTCAAACGACGAACATCCCTCTCCCTCGAGGGGCCAGAACTTCAGACGAGCATCTTACGTAGGTTGAGATAATGTTCCGGTCATTATGTAAGTGGCGACACTCAGAGGCACCACCGCACCGACTTCTTGGCTACAACGCGACATTAAATATCATTGGGTCGAATTTCGTATTTAATAAGGTTTGGGTGTGATTCGTGGCTGAAGTAGCCGCGTTTTCCCACCGGGCCCTACGTCTACTTGAATGCTGAATTTCAAGACAAGCAGGTCCTCCCTTTTCTTCCATCTAACCATATATTGTAATAGACAACCATAATGAAAATTGATAGAGTTTGAACTTGCCGTTGTAGCTGAAGTAGCTGGTCGGTGTTCAAGCCTAGTTAGAAAACTAAGACCGCAAATACTGGTTATCAGGGCAAACACCTCTCTGATTCGAACATTAGAGCAACGATGTCTTTTTACTCTTCAAATTTATAATTACTTCTGACGGATTATATATCCATTTTTAGTGATAAAAAATTGTCTGCATGGAGAAACAATACAACATATGGACGGTGAATGAACAAGATGGGAATGTGGGGTTGAAGCAATTATTTGGGCCTTTGCTTTTCCGGCGGGCTGTTTAGCTTAGAGAGACGCTGCGTTAAAGCAGTTACATATCGGTCGTAGCTACGATTCCCACAGCAACCCCATTTTCTTTAATGATTCATTTTATTTGCACTCCATAACTTGACCCAATGATGAACATAGGAGAGGTGCCATTGCCATGTTGTAATCTCAAAAGGTCATCTCAAAGTATGTCAATTTTGGTATTTTCGACCAACCAGAAGGGTTGAGATCCCTGCTTTGAGACGCCCCCTGTTATAATTTACTATGCGATCTCTCAATTTTGATTACTTTTCCTCCCCAGGAAACGTATGGTGTCCAGTTTATATATATATATATATATATATATATATATATATATATATATATATATATATATATATATATATATATTCTAGTTTGGGAAAAAAGCAAATTATGTTTTAAAGAGATTTTGTGAAATTGATAATGGTTGGAATGGTGCACTAATTGCCCCACCACCTATGTCAGGTCTGCTCATATACAAAATATATAACAACGCAAGAAAACAAATTACATCCTATATGACCCTAGTTTGGCCTCTCAAAGATCACCAGAGGTCAGCGTCACCAATCCTCTGTTGAACCTGGAGTCAAGTTACACTTGTACACACATTTTTAGCTCATAGGCTACAGTCGTTTGGAAAACAGGAAAATATAAAGTAAGAAACAAAAAATAAACATTCGTTATCTTCATTGTATAACAGACAGCCGGTCGCTGATGACTGTGCGAGACACGAAATGTTTACATTCACAGGGTACATGTCCATGTAAATATTTTTTTTATATAGATTAATAGCTCTACTTACTGTGTTAGATGTTGAGCACTGGATTAAACATTTACAACGGATAAATCTATTTTCATTACTTTCCTATTTTGTTTGTTACAAATGAGAGAATGTATGCATTATGTTCTGTACACATCAGCAGCTATTTAGCTCAATGGTAAGAGCAACGTTACGTTGAAGCAGATACTCTACCGGTCGCAGTTTCTACTCCTGCTGCAGACCCATTTCTTTAATTGTTTATTCTATTTACATTGTCTAAGCCTAATGGTACATTCACTGTGTAATAACGGGTAATCATTCAAATAAGAGTTCCTATATAATAGAACGCAATTAAAAATCATTCTGTCGGATACCATATATATCAATTTCTCCATAACACTGGTAGGCAAGCTAGTTGAGCGCAGGGACAGGTTAAATCGCTTGCTTTAATTATTGTTTTCGACACTTGATGGCGCCGCTGATAGCCTCATTTCGAACAGAAGAAGATCGGCCATTTTTCTACGGGAAGTTCTGTGTGAAAAACGTTTGATTAACGAATACCTAGTTCAAACTGTATCGATGATAGCAAAGTATATGCGAATGAGAAGTGGCAATTAACTGAATATTTCAACATTTTCTTGGGATAGAGTGTGTTTGGGGCTGGTTGGAACACTGTAAGTGGAGTTATTCGGTCCTTCGTAATTGTGTGCAACTGAGGCAGAGACAAACAAAAAGGCTGTAAATGTAGCAGAACAAATGCCAAATGAATCATTGGTATTGTCATTCTTTTAGTACTTTTTACAATCCCTTACCTTATTAAAATGCATCATTGAGGTCCATTCACATATGATTCCAGGTGGTCGTTATAATTCTAAAATCTCACTTTTTACTCAAATTCTTGTTTTGTTTAAAATTCAATATTTCTCAATCATAATATATTATCCACGTATGTACCTATTAGCAAGAGAACCAACAAGTTGGTAGGGTATATTAGCATAATTTTTCCAGTTGTTCAAACGTTGACATAAAAAACTTGACAAACATATCAGATTTTAAATGACCCAACCAAAGGAAGTCTCTTTTCCATGATCACTTTTGGTCATCTTTGCGCTTTAATAAATCATATTCAGGAGGTTACAGCTATCTAAGTGAAATAACCTATATATATATTGTGACAGCTGTTTCAATGTATTACATCTCTTCAGTGGGGCTATAGACCTTCCATTATCCCATCCAGTATCGCGAGGCAGAATTGAAACCTTCACTTCAGACCCATAGGCCCATATCCTACCTCCGGACTACGGATAGGCAATATGGCTGAGTTTAAGCGATATATTCAGATTATCTCAGAAATCTCTTATCCACCAGAGAGCTCAATTCCTATAGAATAGCATTATATATATATATATATATATATATATGTGTATATATATATATATATATATATATATATATATATATATATATATATATATATATATATATATATGTATATATATATGTATATATATATGTATATATATATATATATATATATATATATGACACAATTTGCACGAGCATGACAACTCGACATCTCTTTTTCTTTTTTTCTTTTTTTTAAAATAGATTTTTGACTTTTAAATGGAATACTTGGGTATTTTTAGGACTTTCACCAAATGTCAAGTCAGCATGTGTATGTAGGTTTATTAGAATTCGAGTAATGAAAGATTGACCAGAAGGAGAATTCACTCCAGCTGGATGAGATGACCTGAGGTTAAGAAAGCTTTTGTGATGAGTAGGTAGAATTTAATGAGATTTGACCATGTTTTTGGTCATTTAATGATTGTAGGTCATTGGTCGACGAATGCATCTATGTCTGAGTAGTGAATAAACGATATGTGCTTTAGCAGCTTGGGGTCGAAGATGTTTGGTCGGTGGCTGATATCATGTACGGTAAATTTGTGTTGTTTAATGATGACCTTTGGTAGATGTGGACTTATGTTAAAGCAGTTGGCTTAATGCAGTTTTATGTGCCGTGAGTGCATTGCATAGAAAAGCATTATGCAAAATAGCACGATTGTTCAGGGACCAGGCTGCTTCGACATCACTTATATTTATATATATATATATATATATATATATATATATATATATATATATATATATTAAAGGAACTGTTTATCCTTGTATATACATATAATGAATATATATAATCCACTATATGTGTTTATACGGATATATATGCTTATAGACAGAGACTATAATCGATATATCTATATATTGATGGAATGGTTCTCAAGCTTTTTTTTTGAGATCGTTAAAGAAAACTTCAACGGAAACAAACGGTCTTTATCTATTCGCCTTTCTCTTCTTGTTCGACATAGAGAAAGTCATTTTTGACAAGAAAAATAGAAAACGTTTAATCTCTAGTGATAAAAATTGGATTTGTAACCAAAATGCTACAGGAAGACTAGAAAATATTCAGAGAGTGCATTCCTCTACCAAAGCAGGGGTAGTAATAGCGCATAGATCTGTCCCCAATTTCAATTACTTCCATGATGCATTGTGCATACTCTCATAAAGTTCTATTGAAATTCATTGAGAAGTTTGAGAGATATCGGGTGAACAGACATGGAATTTTGGCGATAAATGTGATGCAGGCGGAGGTAATTATACATGGATTCGCCTCATAATTGAATTACTTCTACGGTAGCCTATTTTCACTTAAAAGTTAATTGAGATTCATTCAGATCTTGGACATATAAACAATCATGAGTTTTTATGTAAGTGTATGAATGAAAAACAACAAAATATCAAAAAAAAAAAAAAAATCCTGGATGCACTCTATGCTTTAAGCAACCCTCTCTTATCTCGAAACAGCCTTTAACATTTGGATCTGAACAAAATCCATTCAAAAAAGATTCTCTGTATTTAGTGGGATTCAGAGAAATACAATTGCCGCAACCTGGATACGCAAATTTGAATTACCTTCTGCTTCGTGGCCAAATCTGTATTCTCCTATTCATGTTCCTTACTTGACGACTGTGGAATATAAAACGACACCAGCACATTGCGATAAAACCGCTCTTAAGGGAACAAGCCTGGCTGCTGCAGGGTCAAACTCCTTCTTTTATTCCAACTTGAAATGATTACTGCAACTTTTGTTTTGTATATATTATAGATAAATTCACATATATGCAAGACTTGTCTGTTTGTCTCAATCGATAAAGAGAGCTGCTTACCAATCACTTGGACGTGATTTATCACAGTAGGGGAATGTTAATTTCATAGATGTATTAATTTATTAGAATGAAATGAGTAATTGTGTATTCCCAACATAAACCCTCGTACATATGTGTAACCTGTCAATCTAGCATGAAAGCACTCTATAAATACTATTGATCTATTTATATCGAAAGGTCACTGTCAAAGGTCACTTGTTATAAATACTATTATATCTATACATCTTGAAAAATCATTAGTTATCGGCGCTTCGTAGAGTGAATGTGTGAGATTGTGATATAGTTGGAGTTCTGTGTAGCAGCGTGATAGTGTAGTGGTTGGGTACAAAGGATTCTGTCTCCACGTGTTTGTTTCTTGCTGCCGCACGCTGACGTCGCTGGAAATATTGATGGAGGAAGGGTAGTCACCAAAACATAATGTAGAATATGTGCGTCAAATATGAGTGTGGACGTGGAGAATAAACGAAGTTTGTAATTGTAATAACGACACATACTAATGTTCAGACTAACAAATAAAACCTACGTTTGATAAGATGCATTTGTAATGGCACAAGACTGAAAAAAAGAAAAAAAGCAGTAAAGAAACATCAATACCATCGATCAATCGTGAGGAGAAGGAACCTGTTTAGTTTAAATGGCCATTCTTATACATTAAAATGAAATATAGAATGAAAGAATAATTAGTTAAGAAAACATAAAGAGTTTATCGTCATTTGGTTTATCTATCGAATATAGGTGCAAGAAGAAGCCAAAAGGGTAAAGTAATGTGCAGTGTTTGCATTGTCACCGAAAACGTGATAAGTGAAATAGTTGTAGTGTTTGCATTGAGTAGCTATAAAGCTCTTGCAGATACTCAGGAGTCGATGGAGATTAGTGACAAAAGACGATATATATAAATATATATATATATATATATATATATATATAGTAGTCACAGTAAAAGAATGGAAACTACTCCGGTCGTGAGTTTAGAAAGAAGGAAAAGAAGAGAACGTACGTTCAAAACTTTCATCGGGAGCAGATGGAGGAAGTGACGTTTTCAATACGGGAGAAGGGGTAGATTGAGGGTTTAGTAGCTAAAGCTAATAGTCATTTAGGTTTACATTCAAACTTGACCAAAAATAAAGAAACTGCTACACTAACAACCAGTGGTTCGTGACTTGAAATCACGGTAGAGTAATGTTCATTTCATAAATCGGTTTGGTTTAACGAGACGGCCCAGACTACCGATGAAGAGTTCACTCCCCTAAATTTGATGAGGATTGTTCTTTTTGCTCTTGTTGCTACGGAGGGAGAACAAAGTCTTAAGTTGGAGAAACGTACACAGAAATTGATAATGGCATACTTCATGAAAGAAATTGGAACATTTGTATTATTCATCATAGCTCTTCGCTTTACCCTGTTCCCTTTGGGTGAGTTCCTTTGAGCGTTTACAAAATTACCATGAATGGTAATTCCTACCACGCATTTGCATAGAACTGACCGTTGCGCGTCGATATTTGCTGACCTTTTGCGTGTTGCATAAATGCTAACCGCACTGTTTTGTGTTATTTCCCCGGTGGTGGGTCAGCGATCGAGATATGTCAAGAAGCGGACGATGATTCATACAACTATTACGAACGGCAATGTTGGCGCCAACAGATACTGGGTCCCTTATAGGTCCCTAAACGCGTATTTTCTTCGGAAAGGGACATTTGTATTCACGCCCCCAGGATAGAATCATTAATGTTGACTGCCCTTTCGAAAGAATATTTTGGGGACGAAGTCCGGGTTAGGTGACGTGGCTCAGCAAGAGGTTGTTGTTTTAAAACTCATCCTGGTATATATGCGATTTATAAGAGTACATTAAACTTTATTCTGCTTCTAACCAGAGAATCATACTGTATGCCGCCATCTTGCAAAATATAATGGATATCCGAATATTACTACTACTACTTATGATGATAAACAAACTAGAATATTTCCTATAAATCGAAAACATAAAATCGTATGGGATTTTGAGATTCAAATGGATCACCCAAAAAGTGATGAGCTGGATGCGTATCTGGGCCTTGACAAGGAACTGAAGGAGTCGTGGAAGGAGGTACCAATAGTGAATCATCCCGGACTTGCAAAGAAGTTAGATGAACTGGGAATTCAATTAAGAGCTGATACCATGATAATAACAATAGAAACCGTTACGTGACCAATGCTGCGTTGGGGGTGATTAATGAAAAAATAAGAAAGAGTTGTGATTAATGGTTACGTTACTTATCTCATCTTTTGTTGGGTAGTGATCACTAAAAAAATCTGAATTTTCAAAATATCTGTCATTACGAAACAAAACAAAGTAAACGATAATGATTTAAGCCATTTGGCTTTATTGGTGCAAACTAAGGATTAAAACTGTCCAGACCATGTCAGTGCAAAGCTGCCGAAGAAAGTAGTAAAGATTTGAGAATATTAGCTGTCATCCAATCCCTAGTGACAGCCATTAAGCATCAGCTGTGAATATGCATATCCATGAAGTAATACAAATAATAAGCTAAATAAATTTCAGGATATCGCCGGTGAACTGAAAATATTGTATATTATGAAGGTGAGGAGTGTACTCATCATTACTATAAAACTTGGAATATTCCCGAAGAATTGTTCAAAAGTGTATAAAAATTGGAAACCCGAGAAAAGAATTGTTGCCATCCATGTAGCACACTGGAATCGGAAAACTGGGAGGAATACTGAAGTTCTGAAGGGATTTGCTGTCACCTGATCTCGGCAAAACACCATTCACCGATGGTATAAGTGTGAAGAGGAGAACAGGAGACCTGAGGAAACTTGCTGTCACTCAGTCTCCGGTTGTAGCCACCAGGCAATCGGTGTGAAAATTAATAATAATAATAATAATAATAATAATAATAATAATAATAATAATAATAATAATAATAATAATATAAGGAACCCGAGCAATAATAGGGAAGAGAAACCCAACTGGGAGAGAAGATTACAAAGGCAGATCTCCCAACTATAGAGAGATGAAGAACTGCTTAGAAATACACCACACACGGACAGACCACGAGTAAGACTTTATAACAAATACAAGGTAACGCAAAAAGGCATCGCGACTGTAGTCGAAGAGTTACACCAGAAAAGACTAGCCAAAGAGGCAAGACTGAAAAGATACAGACTAAGAACGGCCCAATACACACAAAACCGAACATTCCAAAACAATGAGAAGTTTTACCAAGATTTAAATGGGGAAAGAAGGCAGGACATGAAACCAGATGCCACAGAGGCCAAGAATTATTGGAATAGTATATGGGGGCACCCAAAAAGACACAACGTAACACCGCAATGGTTGGGAAACATGAGAAAAGAACTAGAAGATATAGACAGGGGAGAACCAATAGTACTGAATGAAACCACATTGAAACATACTCTTAGGAAAGTAGCCAACTGGAAAGCACCGGGGCCCGACGGGATCCATGGGTATTGGTTCAAAAAATTCACCACGTTATACGGCAGACTCACTCACCTACTCCAAAATTGTCTAAACGAAGGCAAAGCACCAGAATGGATGACTAAAGGCAGAACCACCCTCATCCAAAAAGACCCAGAAAAGGGGAACATAGCAAGCAACTATAGACCAATCACGTGCTTACCACTTATGTGGAAAATCCTGACCGGGCAAATAGCAGAGAGAATATACATGTCAATGGATAGAAGGGGACTACTACCAGAAGAACAGAAAGGGTGTAGGATAGGAACCAAAGGGGCAAACGATTTACTCTACATAGACCAGATGATCTTAAGAGAAGTGAGGAAAAGGAGAAAGAATATCGCAATGGGATGGATTGATTACAAAAAGGCATACGATATGATTCCACATAGCTGGATACTCGAATGCCTTAGAATGTTCAAAATTAGCGAACCGGTGGTTAAATTCATTGGTAATTCGATGGAAGACTGGAAAGTAGATTTGACAGCCGCAGGGGACAAACTAGCAGAGGTAGGGATAAAAAGGGGAATCTTCCAAGGAGACTCGTTGTCCCCACTATTATTTGTTCTAACAATGATACCGCTTAACAGAATCCTGAAAAACAGCAAAGGATACCACTTCTCTAAAACAAAAGGAAAGGTCAACCACTTAATGTACATGGACGATATAAAATTGTTTGCAAAAAACAGGGGAGAGCTTGAGACTCTGTTCAACGAAGTAAGGGAATATAGTGAGGACATAGGAATGGAGTTTGGAATAGAAAAATGCGCAATCATGGTGATGCACAAAGGAAGGCTTTCAATGACTGAGGGAATTGAACTCCCGGACAACAGCAAGATTAGGGCACTGACTGCACAAGACCGATACAAGTACCTAGGTGTCCTTGAATGTGACACGATAAAACGGGAAGAGATGAAGGAGAAAATAAAGAGGGAATACCTCAGAAGGATAAGGAAAATATTAGAAACCAAATTAAACAGCAGAAATCTAATAAAAGGAATGAACACCTGGGCTGTATCAGTAGTTAGGTATACAGGACCATTCCTAGGATGGACAAAGGAAGAGCTCCAATCAATGGATAGGCGAACAAGGAAACTTATGACGATGCATAAAGCATTACACCCTAGGGATGATACAGATAGACTATACGTTAAGAGAAAAAAAGGTGGTAGGGGGCTCATCAGCATAGAAGATTGTGTCCAGAGAGCTAAAACAGTCCTAGAAAGATATGTGCAAACAAATAGTGAAGAAATCATAAAGAGCGCGAGAGATAGTGCAACAAACAATAAAGTAGAAAACAATAGAACAGTACAGCAAGCAAGAAAAGAAAGATGGGAAGGGAAAAAATTGTACGGCGAGTTTAAAAGACAGATACAAGATATAGCAGACGAGAAATCATGGACGTGGTTACGAAAGGGGAACCTTAAGAGAGAAACAGAATCGCTCATCATGGCAGCCCAAAACAAAAGCATAAGGACAAACTACATAAAAACAGAAATCGACAGAACACAGACAAACAGCAAATGTCGCATGTGCGGTGAAAGAGATGAGACAGTAAACCACATAACTAGTGAATGTAGTCAACTCGCCCAGAAGGAGTATAAGCATAGACACGATAGAGTAGCAGCGATGATACACTGGGAACTAAGCAAACAAATGGGATTCAACCATGTGGAAAAGTGGTATCAGCACAAGCCAGAGGCAGTCTTGGAGAATGACAACCACAAACTACTGTGGGACTTTGACATCCAAACTGACCACCTCATCCAGGCAAGAAGACCGGACTTAGTAATAGTAGACAAAAAAAAGGAAGGCCTGCCAAATAGTAGACGTTGCTGTACCTGCAGACCATAGAGTAAAAAAGAAGGAGGGTGAAAAAAGGGAAAAATACCAGGACCTAGCAAGGGAGTTAAGGAAAATGTGGAACATGAGAACCAGGGTAGTACCGGTCATAGGGGGCGCACTAGGAACTGTCCCCAAAACGCTGAGTGAGAGACTGGAGGAGATCGGGATTAGGGGGAGGATAGAGACCGTACAGACCACAGCACTACTGGGAACTGCACGGATACTGAGGAAGGTGCTAGAGATATAAGTACTGCAACGAATTGTAGCTCTGTCATGATATGTGAAAGAGAGAGGAGACGCTAGCTGAAGACCTGAGGAGACTTATTGTCACTCAGCCTTCAGCGATAACCACTGGGCAACCGGTGTGGAACTGTAAATCGTAGAATTACTGCGACCTATGAGCACTGGGGGAGGAGGGCTGGAGACTTGAGGAGACTTGCTGTCACTCAAACTCCAGCGGTTACCACCGGGCAACTGGTGTGAGATTCCAAATGATAATAATAATAATAATAATAATGATAATAATAATAATAATAATAATAATTATAATAATTTTAATTATAATTATAAGTGGTAGTTGTAACATTTGGACCGTATGAATGAACCCAGTGATGATTTTCGAAGGTTTAAAAGATATTTTACTTTAGGCTTTAAGAATGATTATTCTTGACATATTGATGATATTTCTACTTCTGAGATGGTTTTTCTTTGCGATTCTGAGAAATGTTCACCTAGATGAATTGTCCACTGCCAAATTCTACCTAATGAAAAGAAAAAAAAAAGTTGAGAGTGGTCTGTTGTTTCTTGGAGCTGCACGTGGGTAAGTGGAATTGAATTTAAAATTTATAGTTCAATGCCTAGCTACCCCCGAGTATGAATGAATGGAGTCTGTCCACCCCTGACCGTTAGGACCCCTTACTGCCAAGTAGATATAGGGGAAAGAACACAGATTGCGAGATAGCCGGTAGAAGAAGCATTTTATTTTTTGGCAAAAAGGTAAATCTCTTTCTTTGAATGATTTCTGGTGATTGACTTTGAAAACTAACTCAGACTAAATTCTTATATGTATATTGTCTCGATAATAATGATAATAATGATAATAATAATAATAATAATAATAATAATTTTAATTATAATTATAAGTGGTAGTTGTAACATTTGGACCGTATGAATGAACCCAGTGATGATTTTCGAAGGTTTAAAAGATATTTTACTTTAGGCTTTAAGAATGATTATTCTTGACATATTGATGATATTTCTACTTCTGAGATGGTTTTTCTTTGCGATTCTGAGAAATGTTCACCTAGATGAATTGTCCACTGCCAAATTCTACCTAATGAAAAGAAAAAAAAAAGTTGAGAGTGGTCTGTTGTTTCTTGGAGCTGCACGTGGGTAAGTGGAATTGAATTTAAAATTTATAGTTCAATGCCTAGCTACCCCCGAGTATGAATGAATGGAGTCTGTCCACCCCTGACCGTTAGGACCCCTTACTGCCAAGTAGATATAGGGGAAAGAACACAGATTGCGAGATAGCCGGTAGAAGAAGCATTTTATTTTTTGGCAAAAAGGTAAATCTCTTTCTTTGAATGATTTCTGGTGATTGACTTTGAAAACTAACTCAGACTAAATTCTTATATGTATATTGTCTCGATAATAATGATAATAATGATAATAATAATAATAATAATTATAATAATTTTAATTATAATTATAAGTGGTAGTTGTAACATTTGGACCGTATGAATGAACCCAGTGATGATTTTCGAAGGTTTAAAAGATATTTTACTTTAGGCTTTAAGAATGATTATTCTTGACATATTGATGATATTTCTACTTCTGAGATGGTTTTTCTTTGCGATTCTGAGAAATGTTCACCTAGATGAATTGTCCACTGCCAAATTCTACCTAATGAAAAGAAAAAAAAAAGTTGAGAGTGGTCTGTTGTTTCTTGGAGCTGCACGTGGGTAAGTGGAATTGAATTTAAAATTTATAGTTCAATGCCTAGCTACCCCCGAGTATGAATGAATGGAGTCTGTCCACCCCTGACCGTTAGGACCCCTTACTGCTAAGTAGATATAGGGGGAAGTCCACCATTGGGAAAGAACACAGATTGCGAGACTTATACTAAGTCAAGACTTAGAAGATTTAAGGGAGACGTATGACCTTCAAGGTTGTTAATTTCACCCAGATGAAGCTTAATGTGTTAATTGTTAGGTCTGAATGTAGAAGGGGATGGTCATACCACCAAATAGATATATCTGTGCAGCAGAATGGCCTATCCATGTAAGGTTATACCATGGGTTGTAACAGCTGGTGGGACTCCGAGAGTGTCACTGAGCTAATTGCCCACAATGAACCCACCAAGGTCTGGTGCTACCTTAAAAGAACCAAAAAGGGCTGGTGGGGCTCCTCGGTTATTTCTGAACCACATCGGTCTTAACCAACCCACCAAGGTCTGGCGCTACCTCAAAGAACCAAAAACCCCTATCATGACAGTACAACCTAACCATTTTACCGCAAAAAACGGGGCACAAATCCGAGATTTGTGTGTCGTAACCGGCAGGTGTTCCCTTGTTAGCCACCAGGAGGGACCCGGTCGTCATCCTGTGACTGCTGGCCAAAACTCCGGCTCGTGTACCCTTAATGGCCTTCAGGAGGGACACAGTCGTCACATAGCTACTGTTGGCCAAGACTCATATACCACTAATGACACCCAGGGTAGGCGCGGTCCTCACGGAGTGACTGCTATAAAGAGAAAGAGATGGACAAGGGAGGAGAATAGATTAGTTATGTATTGTTACTTTAAAAGCAAGCCTTCAGTGCGATCTTATAGGGAGCGTATGCTCCAGATTTGGAGGGAAAAATCTGATGTGGAAGTATCGAACCAACGCCTTGCTGACCAAGTAAAACAAATCCAAAAGAGGAAATGGCTGTCTGAGACAGAACTACTAGAGATTCGCATTAATGTAGAGAGAGACTCAGGTGACACATCTGTAGAATGCCCCCCCAGCACAACTAGTACCAATAACAAAACTATAAGAATTCCCCATAAGACCCCCACAGTAAACTATGCACCAGAGGGTGACGACGAGGCACCAACAGCAGAAGAGAAAACCAAAATACAAGCTTTGAAAGAGATCATGCGAGGAGAGAAAACAACACTCCCCTCCCTAAGAGACAAAGACAGAAAGAAAGTTGGAGAAGTGACCGAACAGGTCAACTGCCTCTTACAGCACATAGAAACGAACACCCTCCTAGAACTCAACAACCTAATTTACGCTGGGGCAAAAATGGTAGCACAAAGCTTCACAACACAAGATAGGAACCTGAGCAATAATAGGGAAGGGAAACCCAACTGGGAGAGAAGGTTACAAAGGCAGATCTCCCAACTACAGAGAGATGAAGTACTACTTAGAAATACACCACACACAGACAGACCACGAGTAAGACTTTATAACAAATACAAAGTAACGCAAAAGGGCATCGCAACTGTAGTCGAAGAGTTACACCAGAAAAGACTAGCCAAAGAGGCAAGACTAAAAAGATACAGACTAAGAACGGCCCAATACACACAAAACCGCACATTCCAAAACAATGAGAAAAAGTTTTACCAAGATTTAAATGGGGAAAGAAGGCAGGACATGAAACCTGATGCCACAGAGGCCAAGAACTATTGGAATAGCATATGGGGGCACCCAAAAAGACACAACGTAACACCGCAATGGTTAGGAAACATGAGAAAAGAACTAGAAGATATAGACAAGGGGGAACCAATAATACTGAATGAAAACACATTGAAACATACTCTTAGGAAAGTAGCCAACTGGAAAGCACCGGGGCCCGACGGGATCCATGGGTATTGGTTCAAAAAATTCACCACGTTACACGGCAGACTCACTCACTTACTCCAAAATTGTCTAAATGAAGGCAAAGCACCAGAATGGATGACTAAAGGCAGAACCACCCTCATCCTAAAAGACCCGGGAAAGGGGAACATAGCAAGCAACTATAGACCAATCACGTGCCTACCACTTATGTGGAAAATCCTGACCGGGCAAATAGCGGAGAAAATATACATGTCAATGGATAGAAGGGGACTACTACCAGAAGAACAGAAAGGGTGTAGGATAGGAACCAAAGGGGCAAACGATTTACTCTACATAGACCAGATGATCTTAAAAGAAGTAAGGAAAAGGAGAAAGAATATCGCAATGGGATGGATAGATTACAAAAAAGCATACGATATGATTCCACATAGCTGGATACTCGAATGCCTTAGAATGTTCAAAATTAGCGAACCGGTGGTTAAATTCATTGGTAATTCGATGGAAGACTGGAAAGTAGATTTGACAGCCGCAGGGGACAAACTAGCAGAGGTAGGGATAAAAAGGGGAATCTTCCAAGGAGACTCGTTGTCCCCTCTATTATTTGTTCTAACAATGATACCGCTTAACAGAATCCTGAAAAACAGCAAAGGATACCACTTCTCTAAAACAAAAGGAAAGGTCAACCACTTAATGTACATGGACGATATTAAATTGTTTGCAAAAAACAGGGGAGAGCTTGAGACTCTGTTCAACGAAGTAAGGGAATATAGTGAGGACATAGGAATGGAGTTTGGGATAGAAAAATGTGCAATCATGGTGATGCACAAAGGAAGGCTTACAATGACTGAGGGAATTGAACTTCCGGACAACAACAAGATTAGGGCATTGACTGCACAAGACCGATACAAGTACCTAGGTGTCCTTGAATGTGACACGATAAAACGGGAAGAGATGAAGGAGAAAATAAAGAGGGAATACCTCAGAAGGATAAGGAAAATATTAGAAACCAAATTAAATAGCAGAAATCTAATAAAAGGAATGAACACCTGGGCTGTGTCAGTAGTTAGGTATACAGGACCATTTCTAGGATGGACAAAGGAAGAGCTCCAATCAATGGATAGGCGAACAAGGAAACTTATGACGATGCATAAAGCATTGCACCCTAGGGATGATACAGATAGACTATACGTTAAGAGAAAAGAAGGTGGTAGGGGGCTCATCAGCATAGAAGATTGTGTCCAGAGAGCTAAAGTAGTCCTAGATAGATATGTGCAAACAAATAGTGAAGAAATCATAAAGAGCGCGAGGGATAGTGCAACAAACAATAAAGTAGAAAACAATGGAACAGTACAGCAAACTAGAAAAGAAAAGTGGGAAGGGAAAAAACTGTACGGCGAGTTTAAAAGACAGATAAAAGATATAGTAGACGAGAAATCATGGACGTGGTTACGAAAGGGAAACCTTAAGAGAGAAACAGAATCGCTCATCATGGCAGCCCAAAACAAAAGCATAAGGACAAACTACATAAAAGCAAAAATCGACAGAACACAGACAAACAGCAAATGTCGCATGTGCGGTGAAAGAGATGAGACAGTAAACCACATAACTAGTGAATGTAGTCAACTCGCCCAGAAGGAGTATAAGCATAGACACGATAGAGTAGCAACGATGATACACTGGGAACTAAGTAAACAAATGGGATTCAACCATGGGGAAAAGTGGTATCAGCACAAGCCAGAGGCAGTTTTGGAGAATGACAACCACAAACTACTGTGGGACTTTGACATCCAAACTGACCACCTCATCCAGGCAAGAAGGCCGGACTTAGTAATAGTAGACAAAAAAAGGAAGGCCTGCCAAATAGTAGACGTTGCTGTACCTGCAGACCATAGAGTAAAAAAGAAGGAGGGTGAAAAAAGGGAAAAATACCAGGACCTAGCAAGGGAGTTAAGGAAAATGTGGAACATGAAAACCAGGGTAGTACCGGTCATAGTGGGCGCACTAGGAACTGTCCCCAAAACGCTGAGGGAGAGACTGGAGGAGATCGGGATTAGGGGGAGGATAGAGACCGTACAGACCACAGCGCTACTTGGAACTGCACGGATACTGAGGAAGGTGCTAGAGATATAAGGACTGCAACGAATAGTAGCTCTGTCATGATATGCGAAAGAGGGAGGAGACGTTAGCTGAAGACCTGAGGAGACTTATTGTCACTCAGCCTTCAGCGATAACCACTGGGCAACCAGTGTGAAACTGTAAATCGTAGAATTACTGCGACCTATGAGTAGTAGGAGAGGAGGGCTGGAGACTTGAGGAGACTTGCTGTCACTCAAACTCCAGCGGTTACCACCAGGCAACTGGTGTGAGATTCCAAATAATAATAATAATAATAATAATAATAATAATTTCTGTATTTAGTTTTTGGTGGTATTTTGGTTCGTATTAGAACACTGACACGAACATCACAAAGAGCCAGTTATAGAAATAGGGCACACTGCAATTTTCTGGGACTATGTAGCAGCTGTCGTTGGACATAGACCTTCCCCAAGATTCGCCAGACCTTTCTATCATGTGCAATACAGAGCCAGTGCTTTCTGAACTTAGCTAGCTCGTCACACTATCTTACTTTCTGTCGGCCACAATATCACATACATTTGATAATGCATGGTGCTTCTGAGGAAAAGGATAGATTTACAAATAGAAGTCAAGAAACCATTGATCCGTTCAAGATAAGCATCATTTGAAGACAACAACATCGGCAGCTTGGTGGGGATATACTAATCGATGCCATAAATTTAGGGATGGGAGTTTGTAAGAGAAAGTTCAACTTGACGAATATGGAGCCAGACCATTGACCACTAATAAACAGTCTGGGAATGCTAAAACGTTAATTCTTTCAGAAATTTGAGAAGATAATTTTACAAATACAAACCCATTAAACTGGAAACAGAGGAAACGCTAATACTACATCTAGACATTTTCTGGCTTGAAATCAACAATACATCTAACGATTGAGTCTTGAGTAATGTTAACTAGTAACATATGGACTGGAGTTGGACTTATGAATGGTGCATAGGGCGTTGCTGAAGACATTGTGTTTGACAAATAGGAGAGTGATGATTCATTTACTAGATATGTTCTCGCGAACCTTGATGACTTCAATCGCCCTTCATTTTTTAATGATTGCAACAAAAGAAATTGGATACCAGTTTTTCCAATAATAAAGCAAATATAACAAAAAAAGAGAGGCTCCATATTCCACTTCGACTTAGTTTTTCTATGACAGGACAAAGTTTAAAGTTTAACTATGGTTTGGTGATTCAACATCCTACAAAAGGAGAATCAATTACAGCATTCTGACAAAAGTCCTTGATCTTTCAGAGACTTCTGTCAACTTCTCAGCAAATGAAAGTATATAAACAATCAAAAAGCAAAAACTATTTTAGCTCCTTCCGAGATTCTGATAGAAAAGCTCGTACTCTTTGCAAATTATTTGACAAGTAAGTTTAGACTATCTAAGAACTTCGCAACGATAGTTGACTCTTTCTGTGCGCATTGACTTTCATGCTGTATTTCTAGAGGAAAGACAAGATTAGCAACTCTCTATCGATTCCTCATCTTTTAATCATTTGCCATATAATGTAGGGAAGATATCATCGTGGGCTTTCGGAGAGAATAATCATATCACTCTCTAGAGGAAACTTCTATTCAAGATGAATCATCAACTACTTGCCATGAAGTTCAGGATAAACGACTTACCTGAAACAATGCTAATATTTCCAAGTTTTGGAAAACCTTCCACTAACAGCTGGTTTAATTCTGTGTTACAATGTATTATCCATGCATTGAAGAATCGAGGAGAAGCAATAAATATAATTGATAGCGTTTCTATAAGCACAGAACGATTCCACTATGGAAATACTCTCTTGGACTCCACCGTAAAGTGTGGAAGATACAATGTGGGATTGGTGATTAGAAACACAACTGCTTGTAAAAATACTGATATGCCCTTGAAGCATCAGATGCTAGACGGCATGGGTGCTACCTCCCAGTGAAAACTAGAACAACAATATATAGCACCATATATTTCAATTCTTATTGAAATCATACCTTCATTGCCTTTTCTATGGCATCAGATAGAAGAACATATTCAACGTATTGTTAGCAAGCTCGTTTAATATTATCTGACTCCAATGCCATTTGCTCCAGTTGAAATTACAAACTTTGTAAAAAGACGTAGAGATATGACATCAACATTTAGCGCTCAAGGCACCATTAAAAGATATTTGCAATCTACCGAAGCTGGAATCGAAAAATATTGTGAGGATTGCCAGGCAGCAACCTGTTCTAAACAAGTCAAGCTTTTAAGGCCATCCAATTTCATCAATTCAGCTGAAAAGATTTGCAGTTAGACAGCGGTTGTGGACATAAGCAATTCACAAAGGGTTCATGAGGCCATTTTACCATTGAACGAATTGGAGTCCAATTAGAACATGGTCGCTGCAACTGGTATCTCAATAATGGCATGAATGTTGTACCACTGAAAAAAGATGCTTTTCAAAAAATGCTGCGTACAGCTTTTGAAAAATTGATTGGATAGAAGAGACTTTCTTCAGCAACAAAACAGGACAAAGTTGAGTTCCAACACACCAATCCCACCTCACCGTTGTTTTATACAAGGATTTCAAAAACACTTTTGATAAAGAAAACTTGATAGCTCTTTCATAAAGCTTTATAAAGCCCTTAAAAAACTTTCAATGAAAGCTACAATATGAATATGTTTGCATACCCCTTCGATTTTTTCATGATATTTTTTAACTGTCTGTTTTTGCCAAACTCCTGGCAGTTTTGTCAAACACCTACAATAGAAGTTCTGTCAAAATCCTACAAGAGGAAATTCTTACATAATAAAAATGACGTTTACAGAAAAATACTTGCTCACATTCTCCCTGCAATGCATAAGAAAAGCTATTTTCGTTTAAAAAAAGAGTAACTATTTGTAGTAGAAACTTGAAATTTTTTTACAGGATTTTTGCCAAATAACTGGGGGTCATTATGTGAATGTGATTAATGGGTGGGAACTAAGCCATGAAACGTTATCTCCCCTACATCGTCACATTTAAGGACAAATATAACAATGCAGTTCTTTGATACGTCTATAGTTTGTAATAACGAAGACTTGCTATTTTCTGTCTTTTTGTGGACGTTCTTTTCCTTCGCTGGTTTCGCGAATGACTTAATTTATTCTATTTGATACTATTACTTTATTTCTTGATTGTTTAATCGTGTTTCTTATTTGCAATCATTATTTGACTTATATAACTATGCATTGATTATTGTATATCCATTGCCGACCTTTGTACATATTCTGTCTTTGTTGTGTTGACACGGTTTAACTGTTTTCATTCTAAATAAATTTAAAAATGAATACAACTGTCTTTGGTGTACACATATTCATGACTTTATGACTGTTTTGAATAGACTGATCCTTTGGAACGATAAAAATAATTTGGTTCAATCAGGTCAGTAGCAACACACTCAGATTGTTCCTGTTGGGTTGGCCAGGTCTCATCAGTTGAGTCAGGCTGATCGCTCAATAATAATAATAATAATAATAATGATAATAATAATAATAATAAGACTTGGACCCGGCTGGACAGGATGAAAAAAAAAAATTAAAGGACAGAAGTCATCCAAAAGGACATAAAGGGTAACCAGACAAGCAACTATAGATCAATCACGTGCTTACCACTAATCGAGGGAATTTTGACTCTATAGATAACAGAGATAATATATATTTCCATGAAAGATGAGGACTCTTACCAGAAGAGCACAAAGTATGTAGGAAAGGAACCAGAGGACCAAATGGCTTACTTTACATTGACCAGATGATTCTGAAAGAAGTGAGGAAGAGAATAAAAATATTGCAATTGGATAGACTGATTGCAAGAAAGCATACAAAATTAGCAAATGAGAGCTATGTTTCTAGGTCAACTTTACGAAAATCTGGACAGTAGACTTGACAGCTGCAGGAGAAATCTTGACAGGGGTAAGTACATAAAAGGAGAATTTCTCTGAAGATGTCCTCATCAATATTTGGACTAATCATGATACAAATAGACATAATAAACAGGATATCGATTTTCCAAAACAAAGGGGAAAAGTCAACCAATTTATATACATTGATAACAAAATACCATTTACAAAGAATAGGGTAGGATACGAAATTTTGTTCAATAAAGTGGAAGAATACAGCAATGACATTAGGATGAAATTAGAAATAGTAAGATGTGCACTATCAGTAATGCGTAGGAATGCCTCATAACGATGGACGGAATAGACTTACTAGACAGCAAAAAACATTAGAGCATCAACCACACAAGACCTATACACATCCTTCAGCGCTCTCGAATGTGACTCAATAAACAAGAAGAAATGAAAAATAAAATGAAAAAAGAATACTTAAGCTGAATAGAAAAATATTAGAAACTAAACTAATAGCAGGATGAACGGTAGACTAGAAAACTTATGACTATGCACAAGTCCCAACACCCCAGAGATAACACAAAGCCATTGTAGGTAAAAAGGAAGGAATGCAACAGGAGATTCATCAACATAGAGTACTGTCAAAAGCATCGTGCACTTTTTTCGATATTGACTTTTTTCAATTTTAAACCAAACTTTAACTATAAAAAGTGTAAACAGTAATGCATGTTTTTACGCATTGTAGTATTCTATATAAGGAGAATTAAGACCTCAAGCAATTTTACCTAAACCTACCCCAGCTAATATCAAGTGAACCAGCATGTCCATTTTAGACTTTCTGTTTATTATCATGTGTCCATTTAAGATAATTTAAAGTTACCATCATCAACCATAATAAGAACACTGTTGGACAAAGGCCTTTCCCCATTCCCTTTCACGAGGTGATCACACTAATCTCGATCTTGCCAAGCATCTCTCCTATCTCCATCTTTGTTGTCTAATTATTTGTATAATATCCATCATTCTGGGTTCTCCTCTTGATCTTCAATCTCTTAGAGCTATCCTTAAGATTTCTCTTTCCATGGCTCTTTAGTTTAGGAAAATACGGAATAGGCCACCGATGTAGGAGAGGTGATGTGTTGGTCAATTTTTCAGAGAGATACGGATCAAAGATAAATAATATATCCTTAAAAAAGCAGGAAGATCGTAAGTTGACTTGAAGAAACGCAAATAGGATCACAAAAGCGAAATAGACATCATAATGATTGACAAGATCAATAACATTAAAGACGTTACCAAAATAGAAATAGGAAACGACCATAGGATGATAGCGTGAAGAACTTAATCTAACTTTAAAGCATAAAGAACAATGCCATAATAAAATAGAAGAGAACAACAGCAATCTTTGAATAGCGATCAATAACAGATTACAGGCCTTGTGGGATAGAGAGTAATACGAAGAAAATATTATTAGCGTAACAAATATAATTAAGGAAGCAGCAGAGATGGAATGCAATAGGAACATAAACAATAATACGGGGGAAAACTCTGAAGCAACATTAAAACTAATCAAAAAGAAAAAAAATATTAGGAGGGTATTAGAGACTATCAGGAGAAAGGATGAGTTTTAAACACAGCCGAGCAGTAGATCATACTGGGAAGCCACAGATGCTCGCACTAAAGGATAGAAACAGCAAATGTATCAAATGTAAGGACAAGCTGTCAAAAATAACTGAAGGATGCTACGAAAATCTGTACGCTTTAAAAAAAGGAGTACCACAAACTGATAGACATACAGATATTAGTCCTATTCCAGACATAACAGAATGCGAAGTAGTATTTGTAATGCGAACTATGAAGAAAGGAGATAACCGTGACTCCGGCAACGATCGCCCGATTACCAGCAAATGTAAACTATTCACAAAAACATATCCCAACAGGCAGTACATAAAAATCAATCACGCGAACATACAGGCTTTAGGAGTGGCTACTCAACAATGGATCACCTACATAAAATAAATCAAATCAAAAAGGCAATAGAGTACAATTAACCACTTTCTTTGGTCTTTGTAGATTATGAGGAAGCATTTTACTCGGTAGAACATAGGACAGCTTTCAATTCAGTGCAAAAACAACCTGTTAACAAGAATTACTAGTCATTCAGATCATATACAATAATTAAACAACATAAAGATACAATCAAGATAAAGATAGCAAAAGGAGTAAGATAAGGGGATACAGTACCATTTAAACTATCTTCAGCGAGCCCTGAAAGCATATTTCTGGACACTGTTGTGGAGGTAATGAGAATAAAGATAGGGGAATATTTGAACAACTTGAGATTTGCCGATGATGTTTCCGTTCAGTGGCATCAGAAAAATCCCAGAACGTGTTGACTGATCTAAATAGAGAAGTAAACTTAAAGATAAACAGAATAAGGACAAGGGTAATGTTCAACGATAAATCCCCCTTCACTGCCCCCCCCAAGACTGTAAGAATAGAGGGCAAGGAACTAGAAAAAGTTGACAAATAAATTTACCTTAAACAGATAATAAAGCTAGAGAATGATCATGAAAGCGAAATAGAACGACACATAACGATGGAAATCATTTGGTATGAATAGAGACGTTGAAGAGTATATTGCAACGGAACCTAATTTGTAAAGACGAAAATAAATGCATAATAACACCTATGACTTATGGATGCAAAACATGGAAGCTATCGAAACGAACTGAAAACCAATTTACAGTTACTGGTCTAATATCAAACATGTTACTCCTGTGGCTGTGATTATCGTGCGTAGCCTGGCAATGATTTAATACCAAGGATATGGGTCTAAGTGGAAATTCATCAGAAAGAAACCTCGTTGAGTTGCATTGAAATCGAAAAAAGTAGGAAATATCAAGAACTGTACTCACCATTTTAAAAAAATGGCGAAAATGGTGTAAGCTAGCTCCTCAGCGTGTCGCACAGTGTGAACGGAAGCGTGTTCCAACTCAAATACAAGACAGGTTGCACTTTGTAAAAACAACCATTAGTATCATCTGAGTGCTGGAATCTGTTTTACACTGGAGACTCGGCAAACAACGAGGATTCAATCATATAGACAAATAATACCAGCACAAACCTGTGACTCCCGAAAAGTAGAAGCCACAAATTGCCTTGGGATTTAGAGAACCAAAACTGATCACCCCATCCAAGCCAGAAGACCTTATAGGGTAGTTACACACACGGATAAAAGAACCTGTCAAACCATAGGCGTGGATGTGCCTGCAGACCAGCACAGAATAATCTCAGATGAAAGAAAGTAAAAAAAGCTACGAAAGTCTTGGGGTCTACATGAATACCGATGAGAGTAAATATGAGACTAACGACCTACAGTCATCAACAACAGCTAGAATGAACGTAACGAATAAACATGAAGAACATGAAGATGGTGAAGGTTGGGACAGTACAAACCACAGCACTGCTGTAATCTGTGATGGTATCAAGAGTAAGGCTGTAGACCGAAGGAGACACTGTCAGTCAGCCTGAGGCGAAATTCTGCAGGAATACTGAGAAAAAGGCTTGGGACTTGAGGAGACTTAGTTACTAAGCCCTAGGCGATGGCCACCAGACACATTTGGTACGGGCATGCAGAAATAATAATAATAATAATAAAGGCCGGACTTAGTAATAGTAGACAAAAAAAGGAAGGCCTGCCAGATAGTAGACGTGGCTGTGCCTGCAGACCATAGAGTAAAAAAGAAGGAAGGTGAAAAAAGGGAAAAATACCAGGACCTAGCAAGGGAGTTAAAGAAAATGTGGAACATGAAAACCAGGGTAGTACCAGTCATAGTGGGAGCACTAGGAACTGTCCCCAGAACGCTGAGGGAGAGACTGGAGGAGATCGGGATTAGGGGGAGGATAGAGACCGTACAGACCACAGCACTACTGGGAACTGCACGGGTACTGAGGAAGGTGCTAGAGATATAAGTACTGCAACGAATTGTAGCTCTGTCATGATATGCGAAAGAGGGAGGAGACGTTAGCTGAAGACCTGAGGAGACTTATTGTCACTCAGCCCTCAGCGATAACCACTGGGCAACCGGTGTGAAACTGTAAATCGCAGAATTACTGCGACCTGCTAGTACTAGGAGAGGAGGGCTGGAGACTTGAGGAGACTTGCTGTCACTCAAACTCCAGCGGTTACCACCAGGCAACTGGTGTGAGATTCCAAATAATAATAATAATAATAATAATAATAATAATAATAATAACATCGTCAATCACATCATTAGTAAATCCAGCAAGTTAGTTCATAACAAGTACAAAAAATGAGGTGGAAAAGGCGATATAATGTGTCAATGACTGTGATTCAACTAAGGTCAATGATATAAGGTTTGTTGATCCGTACAAGATATACAGTCACCTGGGACTTGGAAATTCAAATGAACAAACAGACAAACATAGTCAGAGAACAGAAAAAAAAATCACACAAAACGAACTGAGAGTTGTGCCCATCAGTATTGGCACTCTTGGGAAAGTTATAAATAGGTTTAAAGAATTGGAAATCCAAGGAAGAATCGAAACCAGTTAGACTATAGCATTGCTTTGCAAAATTCAATAAGAATACTGAGGAGAGTGTGGCAATATTTAGACTACTTGTCACTTGACCATTGAGAAGTATGACAGATATAAAAGGACAATGGCTACATAGGGCAGAGTGATGCATTTGTTATGACAGCTAAATTCAATGACAGGCTTTGGATGGACATTACGACTCACAACACGGATCCCTAGAGATCACATGAGTAATCGGAGCTGGCAGAATACCAGATGGAGAGATGAACTAGACCAGTTTAGAAAGTATTGGCTCAGTGACACCCATGATAGGGAGATCTGGTGAATCTTGGGAACGGTCTATGCCCAACGACAGACGATAAAAACTGATGATGATGATGATGATGATGATGATGATGATGATGATGATGATGGGTCAAATATAATTACAAATCGAGAGGCACTGAACGGACATCTCATGAGACAAAGAAATGGAATATCAGATGAGAAGCCACGATCAGGGTTGTAAAGAGGATATTAATAAGGACCCAGAACAAATCAATACTAACCAACTGTATTGAGACCAAGATAAGCAAGACGAACCATAAAGCGAATGTAAACTACGCAGTGAAAAGAGATGAGACCGTAAAAACTATTTCGAGCATAGAAAAAAAAAAGTATATATATATATCACTTAGAATATTGGGGAGAGTGCTGGAATTTTTAGAAGGCTCGCAGTCAATTTTTTTCAGGGAAAGCCATCAAATACTACTTCCGTGAAAACACATGTGACTTGAGGGATACTCAAAATTCCCTCAATTCAACTTAAATGCCCAAAAGAGAGCAATAAGATATAAAAGTGCTCTAATTATGGTAAAGTGTAAGGAAAGCAACAATGAAAGGAAGTAGGGAAAGTAAACTCTCCGTGGAGGATTGAAAAGAACGTATCCCAAAAGAAAAGCCATAGGCCTGTTAATGGTTAGTCAGAGGACATCTGAAAAGATAAACAAACTTTTGTAATAGCATCTCAGAACAAATGCATCAGGACCAATTATATCAAAGCTAAAATAGACCCAGAAAACAGGAAATGCTGCCTTTGGGGACAACAGTGAGACCAGAAATCACATCATAAGTCAATGCAACATGCTGTCTCAAAAAGAAAACAAAATAGACTGAGCAAAGTTAGAATAGTAGCACACTGGAAACTGTGCAAACGATTTGGGTTCGACCTTGTAAACAAATGATATCAGCTCAGACCAGAGGTTTTCCCGGAAAATAAAAAGAATAGGTTACCGTTGAATTTTGATAACTAGACTGACTACTCTACCCAAGCAAGAAGACCGTATCCAATGATCATAAACAAGGAAAAGAGGACCCGCCGATAGACAGCAAATTTTTTTGACATTTGAAACATCAGGACTTCCTCAGGAAACTGAGGTACCGGTGGAGCAGGGAGGTTACGGACGTGGAAAACAGGGAACTGGGTCAAAACACTAGAATCGAAATCGATTTATTTGGATATTCGAGAAAAATTGAAAATGTCCAGATAAAACCAGGGCTGGGGCATGTCAAGATACCAAAGAAGGCGCTGTCACCTGAACTCCAGCGATAAATTTCATATAACCTGTGTAGACATGAGAATGTATAGAATCAAATATATCACACAAGCTGAATATCGCCCTATCGTGCGCCTTTCTGCTAGTTCCTATGGAAGTCCTCCCCTCTGCACCCACCTTTTCAGGATAGCTGCAGACTTCCCGATACTATGTATATGTATATTGAACGAAAAGTAAGGTTTCGGTTAGTGTTATAGTTACATTCTAAATAAAATTCCCCCTCTAAAACACGGTAGTATTTTCGGAAAAAACAAATGATTCAAAGTCTTCCCTTGGGCCCATTAAGTATGTAAATCAAATTTGATTGAGCAACAGCAAAGCTTAAGAGGACGAAATGACGAACAGAACAATATATATATATATATATATATATATATATATATATATATATATATATATATATATATATATAAGAGCCGTATCTGTTGCACTTATGGTTTCAGATGGTAGCAGTTATAAGCCCATTTCTTTTTTTTCTCTTGTTCTCCCCAACCTCTTATTAAACTACCCCCAAGTCCATTATTATCCTCTAATTAGACTACTTATACTTTCCTTCATCCCTTCCTATCAAAGTATTAAATTTTTCCGCAATAGGTCAGGACTATTTTAAATAAAAGTAATAATTATGACCATATACCACTCCTAATTTCAACGCAAGAGTGGTTTTGTTTTAAAAATTTATTTATAGTTTTCCTGTTTTCCATTTGTTTAGAATTTTGATTTTTCTTTCCTTTCACTTCCCCTTCCTTTTTCATTCCTGTTTTATATCTACTGTTTTTATTCTTTCTATCTTACTTTTTCTTTCTTCATATTTTTTACTTCTTTTGTCTTTTACGAATCACAACCTCTTCATTCAAGTACTCTTGTGAGAAGAGAGACGATTAGTGTCTTCATCTCCGATAAAAGCAACTGCTTAAATGTCTCCCCTCGCTTACACGCCCTTACGTAATTACCAATAACGCTTAAAGAAATATCCCACCCAGCACCACCAGCCATCCCTACTGGATCCACAACTGTCAGTTTAACACCTCAAAGAGCAGCCCGGGTCGGGAGCATGAACCTAGTGCACTATATCATAAGCCCGACTTCTTAATTAACAGTTGTCTCCTCGCCGTTATCTCGGTGCCACAAGGTACCCACTCGCCTATCTAATTGACTTTTTGGATGCGATTATGGCTTCTATTGACCAGGGGAACTCTCTGTACTTTATAGCTAGAGTATCTTCTTGGCAAAGTCATGCTTTGAGTATATTCTCAACGTTTGAACGACCTAGAAAATGGTTGGTGACGTGTAGCTACAAGAGATCAACGTGGAATCATTCTATCGGCCAAGAAATACATAAATTTCGTGTAAAGAGATGTCATATAAACGTGACTTAAAGAGGGTGAAGGTCATAATTTCCTCTAAACTGTGCGCGTGTGCACACACGTTTTGTAATCAGCACACAAAGGAAACGATCGTGCGCACGAAAGATTTCAAATACTGTCGATCGCTCACTGAATTTTCATTGAAAAATATTATGGCAAATATAACCCAGGAAGAGGATGGAGTTTTCCCGTCAATAACGGAGTCTTTTACGTACAAGAACGTCCTGATAGTCCGTCAGAAAACGACTAAGTTCTCACCTTCAACACTTTTTTATTCAGTCAAATGCACTTTGTGTCGGATGTGAGCAATGAAGGCACTGAAGTGCCTACAAGACTTTTTCTACCACTACGGGTGCAGATAGACACAATGCCTGAATGATACTTTCTGTCTCGTAACAACTGCGCATGCGTGGGTCAGAGGTAAGTAAGAAGGAAAATTGACGTCTCATACTTCATTATGATATGTTGAATGCTGCAGTTTTGACAAGAAGAAAGATTTGGGCTAATTTGATAAAGGCCAAATTGTTATGGCCCAAAGACCAAGACAGAACGTATACGAAAATGATATGACTTTTAAAAAAGTCGTGTCCACATTGTGGTCAGTATCTATCCATAACAGGAAGAAGAAGACACAAACCACCGACAAGATATTGGGCTGCCAAGACATAGATGCGAGAAAGGCGCGAGCAGAAGGGCTATTGTGATACAAATTACGTATTGTTTCAATCAAGATGAAGGAAGAAATACATCCCAAATCACAGTACAACGGCCTTTCTTGTGCATTGGACTGCATAGAAGCAGTCCAATTAGAATACCCATACAAACCAATATCTATTGCACGCAAGCAACGGAATCAATTGATAAAAATTCACTTGGTTCGATGAATCTTGGTTACTACAAAGATAGATGGCAGAGTACATGTGCATCATGGTCCTGGGGAAGCAATGGTACCATGATGCACAGAAGCACAAGTGGCAGCAGTGTAATAGTTTAACCACCCTTCTACTGGGAAGCACGAAATCCTATCATTCATGTGGAAGGTACTTAGCTGTAGGAAAATGCATGCAGGCACATTGCTCAAGGTGCACAAGTTGCACGGGAATAGTTTCAGGAACATAAAGAAAACTACACTGAGTGGCTCTAGACACTCCTCGGATCTCAATCCCATTGAGCGCTTATTGGGTATGATAAATCAACAAATTTACTCAGCAAGAAACCCCCGTAACTTGAAGTGGTTAAAGCTGTTGTCCTGGCACGATATATATATATATATATATATATATATATATATATATATATATATATGCACGCTGTCCTTAAACGTTAAGGGAAGTCGTGGAATTTTTTTTTTACTAATACTGCGAAACAAATTATGACAAGTTGTCACAACTTCGAAAGAGCCAATCAGGGGAATGAGTATTGCTTGTCTATTCAATTATAATGAAGAAAAATTGTTCTCATTTCTTCCTTGTCTATCAACGCAGATCGCAGTGATAAGGTCATGGTTGAAATAATGAGCAAGGTTGGAAGATGGCTTGGGTTTAGGAGGAAGAAAATTAAAACAGACATGTTTGAAAGAATTAGCATGCCAGACTAAAAGGAGAGAGAGAGAGAGAGAGAGAGAGAGAGAGAGAGAGAGAGAGAGAGAGAGACTAATTCATGTTTCATCTTCTAACCGTAAAGAAAGAAAAATGTGCCTGTAATCCATCTTGTTTCAGAAGTATTGATATATGTACTCAGAAGTTATTGAACGAACACATCCTTAAGTATGGTCGAGTAAGCATCGTGAAAATACCTTTAGACAATAAGATTACCAAAAATGAAAAAATACCCACATTCTGTATGCTGATCTTGTATAAGTCTGTAGATGGATATAGAAAGAGTGATAGAGATATTCACATAAAGTATATATATAGAGAGAGAGATAGAAAGAGAGAGAAGAAAACTTCGTAGCTTTAAACACTAAATATCAAAACAAAATCAGACTTGTTTTTAAAGGATCTTTTGTGTCATTTCAGTCACTTATCACCCAATACCCTTGATGTGATTTATGTAGCTTTCTTGAGTGTTTCTTTTCTTTAACATCTTACACAGAATTCGATATATCGTACTGAATGTGATTTTTCTATTGTTGGGATCATCAGTTGTTTACCATGTAACCGTTTCAGATTTGGAAAAAAACCCCAAACTGCTTAATCAACGTGACACTCCAGCAGTGTTTATCACTACCCCTTTCAGCTATGATTTTGATAAATAGTTTATGTCATGATACACGTAGCTTGTTATCATATATATAAACGAAATTTACTTTGTCTTGCTAAGTCCAAAGTATCAGGGCCCCCAATAAAGTTCCTTCAATTTATCAAGTCTATATCTTCATTTTTAAGAATGACTAAAGAATGAAAACAGAAAATACTCTCCGATGAGATGTTCTCACGAATGGCAGAACAAGTCCACACTGAAATCTTTAGATTTTGATGTTTTACCTCATCCACCAAACTCAACCGACTTTGTACCGTGATATTTCCATTACATTAGATCATAGGAATTTTTCCTTTGGGAAAACCTTTAAAAGTCGGAATGAGACTAGTCCAACATTACCTGAATTGCTTTCATCCATAATCTCGAATCCTTCTGACAGAATTAGTTTCGTTGAGAGCGGTTGTCATTAGTAACTGTGCTGGGCTCGATTCTCACATTAGTGACCTTACGCAAAACTTACTTCAGCTTAGTAAAAAGTAATATTGCATTCCTTTATCCTCCAAGCATGGGTGGTATTAATAGTAATGGCAGCTTTGAATGTAATAAGGCAACTATTTTATGGCCGAAAATTTTACGGATCCCAATGGGATTTATTTTGAGGCCACAAAAAACAAAAGTTTAACGTAATTTATATCCCTTTAGTTCTAAGAAGAATGGTATACAAACAATGTATCCTCCTTATAGTCACCTATGGAGCTGAATCATGGAACTAATCAAAAGATTGACTCGCCATGGAACGTGCTCAAGAAAAAATTAGGCACAGCATTACACGGAGAGATCATAAGACATCACAGAATATTGGTTGAAAATCAGAAAACTCAAATGGTAATGGGCTGGTCATGTTGATCAAGAATAGCAAGACGATTGATGGACATCACAACTCACAACATGGACCCCAGATATCAAAGGCAGAAATAAGGCCATCAGAATATGAGATGGTGAGACAAACTGGATAAGTTCAGAAAATATTGGCTCTGCAGCACCCACGATAGAGAGGTCTGTCGAATCCTGGAAAAGGTGTATGCCCAATGATAGACGATAAAAGACTGATGATATGACGTTGCACTTGGTTCAAGTAAATTTAAGTTCAATACATATGAAGTTTTTTGGTCCACGCCGCAATCTTTATTTTCTTCTAAACGAACAAGAGCAGAATTTTATCAATTGTTGTTGATCATCACACAATCAAAAGGGAAATTATCAGCTATTACTTATGACCAAACTCTACATCATTGAAACTCTGTTGCCAAAAATATGAATACATTGCCGCCTTAAAATGAGTTCAAAAAATATTTTTTTGGCAATGAAATGTTAATGTTTTAGAGTTTGTTCATAAATAAAATTTGATAATGTCTCTTTTGATTATGAAACATTCCACCAGAGATAACATTATCCTGCTATTTGGCTTGGAAGGAAAATTAACTTTTCATGAAAAAAAAAAGTTGCAAGGTTGTACTCATTTATGGGTGACACTGTAAGTAAGAGTTGAATAACATTGGTTTGTTGATGCAAAGGTTCCCATTGCTACCTTCTCACAGTGTTGAGGAAATCTTTGAAGTTTACTCAACTGTGCAATTAAAGCACTGTATTTCGTCGTTTACAAGATCTCAGAAGTCAAGAGAATGACTCCCACTTGAACTCATGGAAAGGAATATCAACGGACAACTAAACATTTGTTTGAATCATCTCGATGGAGGAAGAGAAATGTCAATTTTGATTGTAACTGGCGACGAAAAAAAGATTTATTACCAGAATCCTAAATGAAAAAATATGTGGTTAGATCTAGGACAGCTTTTGACATCTCAAACTAAGCAGAATAAACTAGGGAAAACGTCTTCCTAGGTTTTATGGAATTCAAAAGTAATCTTTTATTACGAATTGCTCCAACCTGGACAAAATGTTACAACAAAAAACTATAATGATATAATGAAAGATAAAAAAAGATCTATGTAAGTGAATTGATCTGCTGTTCTTACTGCGTGACAACGCCAGTCCTGGTGCTAGCAAATACAACACAACTAAAGTTCACAGTGTTGGAATGGGAAGTTCTTCTACTTGCAGCGTATTCTCCGGACATGGTATTCTTCAGAATATCACATTGTTTTTTCCACGATGAAATGCAAAGTATACCAGAACAGTTGTGTTAAGTCTTAAAGAGACTTAAAAAATAATGACTGAATTATTATGTTATCAAGGATTTTACCAAAGGACCGGATACTCACTTATGTATTAACCTTGCTATAGAGATAGCTAGCGTCATCATCAGCATTTTAACGTCCGTTGTTGGACATAGACCTTCCCCATGAACCGCCACATTTCTCTATCATGGGCGTTGCGGGACCAGTATCTTCTGAACGTCTATTTCATCTCTCCATCTTGTATTCTGTCGGCCTCGGTTCTGCATGTGGTCTTTGGGGATCCATGATGTGAGTCGTGATATCCATCGGTTGTCTTTCATTCTCACAACATGACCAGCCCATTGCCATTTAAGTTTTCGAATGGATTCTATGATGTTTCGGACCCACGTTTTCTTCCTGATATATTGTGCTGTCTTGTGATATCTCCATGTGAGGTTGAGCATGATTCATTCATGTGCACGTTGCATGCTTCTCAGTTTGCGGGTTTGTCTCTTGGTTAGGTTCCATGTTTCAGCTCCGTAAATGACTATTGGGAGGATGCATTGATTGCTTACTCTTCTTTTTAGGATTATTGGGATTGTCTTTAGACAATGAGACTGAAAGCAGTACTAATGTTTTTTCTTTTCATAAGGAGGTGAATGGTAAAGAACCTCATCAACCTGTTACAAGAAACTTGAAGTGTAATATTCCTATTTCATCGGAGAAATGATGAGTTTATGGCTCATTTTGAATTAAGGCTTTTACAGTCACCTCACTTTTGTCACAACGTTGCAACTATCTTTTTCCTGGTAGGATTTGATAAATCCATGTTTGGTCTGAAAGCCGTGCTGCGTAATCCGGGGGACGGGCAGTGTTGGTCGAAATTCTTTGTGTCCCCTTGCAATTGTCTTCAGTGTTCGTATCCGTATCATCATCATCATCATCATCTTCTTCTAGGGAATAGATTTACTCGGATGGATTTACTATCAAGTTGTTATACAAGAAAATTCGTTTTCTTTTTACTTCATAAAGAATAATGCTCAAGTGAAGTATTTACTGATTTAATTGCATTTTCATAGATTCAATATAAATATAGATACAAATCGTCATTGTTGATGGTTTTTAATCTCCCAGCAGATATGGCATCTACCAAGGAAGTTGAACTACGTTTCGAGCACGAATTTAAATTGTGAAAAATTTTGCTGACCAAGCTACTAATAATGTCGACAAAACAGCTGTAGTGAATACTACTCCAGTGCAAATTGCTCAGCATTGGTTCAAGGGGTTTAATTCTGGAAATGTGGGCACCGAAAAAACCACAGACGACTCTTGCAGACTAGAAAATCTAAAGAGAGATGAAAAACATTCAGCAAATGAAAAAAATATGTGCACTCTTATTCTACTTTTATCATTAATTACTATAAATACTGTGAAATATTGTCTGGAATACAAATATTTATTGTATAAGTAGATTTTCGAGTATGCAGCATAATGTAAAAAGTTGCTGACAGCACGTATGATATCAAAATGGGAACAAATAATTGGTACATAATGCATTACTATGTTATTTTGCCTTGATTTATGCATACATTCACATCCATCTGTATTTCACGCAGGCAGGTCACACCAAATGAGCTAAAGGGCAAAAATTCAAACATTTTCTCCTTATCATGTTAAAATAAAAGCTTCTTTCAAAGCTCTACCCTGAAATCGGTTTGAGTGTGTGCATATGAGTGTGTGTGGGTGGTGGCAAGGGTCAATTTGCAAAGTTGGTTTATGCCAAAATTGATCCATTCTTTGTGTCGGGTAGCAATCTCACTTGTTTTTGGAAATTCGGGCTTATTTTTTAATAATCAACCCCTAACAAAAGACGAGAGAAATAACTCAATTTATCGATCTCCCCCCACTTTTCCAATTTTTTATTTGATCACCCCCAGCACAGCATCTTTCAAAAATAATTTGGTCACGTGATGGTTTTTATCAAGATACCAGACCAGACTAGACCGGACCGGACCAGACCAGACCAGTTCAAGTATGGTAAAAAGTAGTGCGATCTTCCAATTTGTTTGAGCACGCAACATGTCTTCGTCTGGATAGCCAGCATAAGTCTCGTGTCTGCTCTTGCAGCATACGCTTAATCCTGTGTTTTTCACAGTGTTTTGCATTAAACTTTATGCAAACAATTTTAACCGTTAGTCATGCGTCCATAGAGTAGAGCCTCTCGTGCTTCCGGAAGGGACGATCCATTTCAATTTCTTGAATAAACAATCATCGTGACGTGCATGTATGATAATTCTACAGTAATGTACGTATTATATTTAAAAAGAAAATACTGTACAGTAAGAGTTGAGGTTGGGGTCAGGAGTTTTTCGTGAAATTGTAATTTAGCGAGGAGTGTGTGCCCCGCCCTGCGAAATTGGAGGACTGTTTGTATTACTTTTAATTCGAAATAAAGCTCTGGACGAAACGCTACATTTTTATTCCAGAAGAATGGATCGGCTATGAAAACAGGAAAAAAAAAAAATTTGACTACTGCAGCGTCAATCTCTGCTCCAATTTCTGTTCCGACTGAAGATGATCAGTGGAAATTTCTATTCTATATATGATAAATTAAAAAATATTAAAAAGAAAAACTTTTTGTATAAATGTATTTATTTATTGGGATGAAATAAGCCCTTGTGTATTTGTACATAAACGGTTGGAGATATGTGAATCTTGTGAGTCTTGTGAGTTTGACTCAGTTGGTTAGAGAGCTTCCTATAGATTGCTTGGTCGTAATTTCAAATCATGGTACGAAAATGCTAATTTTGATAATGTATCTATTCATTTCAATGAAATAAGCCCTTGCGTATTTCTAGCATAAAATCACGGTAGGAAAACGTCAATGTATATATCGGCATGATTTGAAGTAATGGGATTGACCAGCGGTGAAGAGTTCTCTCCCCTTGATTCGATGAAGATTAGTTCTTATTACGGTGGAAAACGCAGTCAACTCCAGACTTGGACTGGAGTTGGACAAAAAAAAAAAAAAAAAAAAAGAAGGGGAAAACTCCCTTCAGCGATGGTAATTACGCATCATTTTGTTGTAAATAGAAAATGCAGTCTTCATATCTATAAATGTATCTATCTATCTATCTAAGTTTGTCCATATCTATTTATCTATCTCTGTTTGAAACCATCAGCAAAAACAACCAACATAGGTTTCTTCATTTTGGAAGTTGGTCCAACTGAATGGCTGGCTGGCTGGCTGTCTGGATAGCTGGGTTTGTATCAGGCGTGCAGTCCACGCTGATGGAGCTAGAGGGCTGAAATCTTGAATATTTACTCCTCGTTATGTTTATAAAATTGTTTTTGAAGATTCACCCTCCAAAATAGATTATTTAGTGTAGAGTTCAATTTATAATTCAAATTTATGCTAAACGGATTTCTCAATTTATGTCTGATGTTTTTTTTTTATTGCAAATTCGAACTATTTGAGGGATGAAATCTTCATTTTTTGGTATTGCAGTTTCGTGATAAATGTGAAATATCCAGCATGACATGAGAAATGCCCTGTAACTTGACAGAATCTGATCGAATTCTCCGGATGCATATGTATGAATATTTCAATGGAAGGTTTAGCTTAGTAGATAGATCAGGTGTATCAGGCACAAAGCTGCACATTTGGAAAACCCAGTGAGAATCGCACTTCAGTAGCAATGGCCTGGTAGACTATCTTGATGAGCATGGCTTCACAGCAATACATTTTGCTTAGATACAGGCAGACTGGGAGAGAAAGCAAACATATATATATATATATATATATATATATATATATATATATATATATATATATATATATATATATATGTGAATATATATATGAATATATAAGGTACATAGAGATATGAATATATATATGAAGAAGCTGAGATGGATAAATATGTGTGCCCGTGTGCACGTGAAGAGTCTGAAATTGACGGATAGGTAAATAGATTTGTAAAAAGAAGGTAGAAAGTGAGAAATGAGCAAGCCACCAATGAGAAGTGCCCAACAAGCCTTTTGAAAAGTTTTTAGAAATCGTTATCAATGTTTAACTAACTTTCACTTGCGATATTTTTGTTATTTTTTGAGCTGCAATGCTCAGTTCTTATTTTATTTTGAAGCTTGAACACTGTGCTATGATTTTGATGCATATTTCAATGAATCTTAAATAAGTCATGTTATTTGAATATAATCATTGATTTTGTTTTTGCTAGAGACTCTGATGGTAGTTATTTTTTGACCAAGTTTCACCTGCATATTTTCGTTATATTTACGGTTAGGAAGCCCATTTTAGTTTTGGTTTTAGGCTTAGATACTGAACTTTTGTTTTTTCAATGTATAACAATACCCAGCTTCGGAGTAATAATGTACATTTGATGTATCCCTGATTGTTCTTCATTTTCTCATCTTTCCTTAATGATGATCACAGGTCGAAAATAGTTTGGGTATAGAAATATGATTATTTTCTGACTTACTCCTTTTTGATGGTCTTTCATATGTTCACCCAATATATATATATATATATTGATATATATATATATATATGTATATATATATATATATATATATATATTTATATATATATTGATATATATATATATGTGTGTGTGTGTGTGTGTGTGTGTGTGCGTGTATGTAAGTGGAGTTGGACCAATGTAGGAAATTTACCAAGAAAAAAATTTACTCTAACACCAATTTCTTACCGTCTCCCTCGAAATAGTCTTCTAGCTTTTCATGAAAGGCACAGCTTGAGTAACCCTTTATCTACCCCCTCTCTTTCTCTTTCTCTCTCTCTCTCTCTCTCTCTCTATACACACACACACATATATATATATATATATATATATATATATATATATATATACGTATATATAGAAAGAGAGAGAAAGAAAGCTCCCCTACTGGACTAACCTCTTCCAATTTCTGGAAATTTAGTGTCTAATTAAGTTCACCCGTTGCTGCTATTCATTCTCTCTGAATTCAGAATTATCCGTCTCCCAGTCTGCCTGCCCCCAAAGGCTAAAGACTCACTCTGTCCTGCTATAATACCCGTTGATGTGTGAGAGTTGCTTCTCCAAAAGGAATTAGTTTAGAGTTAACGTAAACAGCCTCCGTTGGAGTTTGAAGTTGGCCCATCAATTACCATTGTCCGCATCGTTAACTATTACACTGTTCGCACCTACGACCGACTTCCATGTATAAGCCAATCTCCAGATTTGAACATGTTTGGATCATTTTAGACAAGTTATCTAGAGAATATTCAACAAATGAAGGTCTGTGTACTGTTTCAAATGAAGCTCAAGTGCATAGCTTGCAAGAGACGACGACAAATATAACAACCCTGGCTGCTGCAGGGTTAAACTCAAGTCCCAATTCTATTCCAACTAAAGATGTTTACTACAAATTCTGCATTGTATATGTAATAAATAGATTCGTTAACATATTAGACGTCAGTTTGGCTCAGTTGCTAAGAAAGCCGGTTATCAATCGCTTGGTCGTAATACAGAATAAAGTTAGAAAAATGTTAATTTTGCGTATCAGTTTGGTTTAACGTGATGGCACAGACAAACAGTAAAGAGTCTACTCTCCTAAATTTGTTGAAGATTGTCCTTGTTCCTGTTACGGGAGAAAAACGAAATTTGTCAATAAATTCGAAGCATGAAAGAGTCAAAATTTCAATATCTACTCAAGTTTACTAAATCTTAATTTGCATTGTAAAATGTTGTCTAGATCGATGATCATCTTGGAGCTTTGCTACAGAATTGGTATATGAGAGGTTCTTCTTGGCTATCGCACTATGGTAGGTAATTTATGTACTTATTGGGTTTCGTATACTTCGGCACTGAGCCAAATAGGTAAAATGAGGGACTAAGACCAAATTGTCCAGAAAGTATACGACAAAAAGATTTGTGCTTTGTTTTAAATGAAGCTCAAGTGCAAAGCTTGCAAGAGACGACGGCAGATATAAAAAGCCTGGGTACTGCAGGGATAAACTCCAGTCCCACTTCTACCCCGACTAAAGACGATTACTGCAACTTCTGCCTTGTATAACGGTCTTAGCATCTGCCAGCCTGCATAAAATCAGCATTCGAAACACAGCTTTTTTTTACGGGGCTCAAACACCTTGAAGTCATCCTGTTAAGACCTTTGTGTGTGTATGTGAACATTGGTTGGCATGTTTGTCAATGATTCCGTTTCTTATAAGAAAATTATCATTCCTAAAATTTCTCACAATAGTTTTCTAATCCATATTCTTGATTTTTTTGTTTGTTAATAGTTACCTTCATCTCAATTTTGTGGCATTTCATCACAGCTAAACTCAGGCAGAGTTCCGTTCGTCAGTGAGTATATAAATTAAGTGAGCAGATCGGTGAGAATCGAACTCATGACGCTCTATGCCGGAGGAATATCGGTTAACACCCGGCCACTCTAATCACTGAGCTACAGGAACTAGTGACAAGCACAAGTCCAAATCAAACTCTCTAAGTCATCTTCATGTCTCGATCTCTTCTGAGCTATGTATCAAGTTGTAATTTGATATTGGAAATCTGATTCAAGATAAAAACTTAATGATAAGGATTTTACTTCATCCAGTAAAATAAATAAGTGAAGCAGTTTCTTAATCTTTGTTTCTTTCAGTACAACCTTAGGGTTGTTATGTTTTTCAGTTTTCCCCCAACAAAATAGTTTCTGTATGGAATTCGACTAATCCCAATAAATATCTGGGAATGATTATAGGAGTGTATCTAAAAAAGGGATTAAAAGAATTACCTAAATTAACCGTCTACTCTGGATTGAATATTTATAGAATAGAAAAAAGATACTAGCTCTCTTTAATTTGAACTAATAGCATTATAATTTCCTTACCAGGCTAAAGAGCGTCCAGTCTGCAACTTTATTGTGAGAATGTTCGATTTCAAAGCGTATTCACACGAAAAAGCCACGTTAATTTCCGTTGTGAGGCGAATATGGAGTTTTCGCTAGAAACTTTTAATATAATTGATATCTATCTGTCAATAAAACATGTCTGCATATTTTAATACGTATATTCATATATATTTCAGTCTGATGATATCTACCTACCTGTCAAATACGTACATTATGTTTCTCAGTCTTCCTTCTATCAAATAAGTATATTATTATATATATCTGTCAGCTCAGATCTATCTAACAATCTATCTTCATATTTTAATATATATATATATATATATATATATATATATATATATATATATATTATTGCACACACACACACACACACACAAACACACACATATATACATAATTGGTTTCGTTTCGTTCTAACCATGCTTATAACTATAAGTTAATTTGATAATTTGAAGGAAAAAGACAAGTTGATTCTTCGGTTGAAAATGTTGGTAGAAAATGAACTCGATGTTTTTCTTTGTTATTAGTATTCTCAAAGATGATACCATAAGTTGGTTTGTATGCAACCTGAGATTAAAACCGATACAACGTATTCAGTATTCACACGGGTTAACACTCAAATGAAGTGACCCGAACAACAAGTCACGTTTGTGGTTATACTTACTGATCCCTCATCGTTAAATTCTTTTTTGGGTAATCCATGTAAGTAAGCCCAGTGTTAAAAATATTAAATGATGTCTAGTATAAAATAATATCTATTTACCATACATTATGATAATACTTTTTATAAAATAACAAACTTTATGTACGACATGAACTATGTATTAATATCATAGTTGAAAGGGAGATGGTGTTTGATCAACACTGATGGCGGGCATATTTATATCATTGATTTGTTTTTAAAATCCCCCCAAAATTTACATGGCAAACAACTGATGATCTCAACAAGAGAAAATTTACGCATAGTTCCATAATAACAAAGTATATGTAAAACACGAAAAACACCGAAGAAAATGACATAAATAGATACAGGGATATAAGTGACTGAAGTGACACAAAAAATCTCGTAAAAAAGTTTTGTTAATATGTTTAGCATTCAAAGCTGTAAAGCTTTTGTAGTCTATATGTATCAGTCTGCTTGGATCTACTGATCTATCAATCTTTTTCAATACGTATACCAATACATATTAGATTGCTCAGATATATCCATCTATCTATTTTCATTTTTTGATACGTGTATCAATTAATATCTCAGTCTGTTCTGATCTATCTATGTACACCTCATACTTTTTCTATGTATCTTGTGAATACTTACCTCAGAATTTCAGATGATAAAAACAAGAAAAAGGACAGACTGTTAAGAAATTGCATCGTTGTTTATACAATATTCGACAGCATTTATTAACATTTGTCAACATTTGTTCTTGTAATAAAACTATTTGTTTCCAATTGTTTTTTTCATTAATCTCCGTTAAGACATCACGAAAAACATATATAATCATAGCATCACAAATAAAACGAAAAATATCACCTGAAATGCAATATGATTCATTGGCAAATGAAATGAATAGATATATGAAGTATATACATAAGTTATTAACACTGTATTGTCTGCTTTCTTTCTTTCTCCTGGTTTAACTTCTATCTCTTTTTTTTTTCTCTCCTCAGGAATTGATTAAAAACAAAGAATTATATGACATAGTGCGAGGTAAAAGAGAAAAAACCCAACTTTTCTCAGCTTTCTCTCTCTATTCTTTCCCATGAACGTTTTTGATCTATTCAAACTTGGTCTGATCAAAAAAAATTGGCGTTCATAGACCTGTTGACGTTTGTTGCAGGTAAAAAGACTGAAACATTGTGCCAAAAACAATAAAGATTTACACGAGAATTACAAAAGTATATCGATAAAATATAACAGTTAATCTACAATAATCGTACAATACATACATGATGGTATGTTAAGCTGAGTCATCGGATTTTCGAGTGATAAGACGCACAGATAGATGGGATGTAGTCTTATTATAAAACAAATGATGCACCTTACTATCTTTTTCTATTTTTGAGTCGTGTCCATTCATTTCTATCAGATGATATTCGGTTGGTCTGTTGGTCGGTCTATCGGTCTGTCGGTCGGTCAGTCGATCAGTACCGCCTACGTTAAACAACAAATAAGAAAGGTGGAAGAGATGTGATGTCATCTAAAAGCGTAACGTCATTAAGGTATGATGAAAGAAAATTCTATTCCGATTATTTTTCACCGGCTAAATGCTAATGGCATAATATTGGAGAAAAAAAATCAAAATGGCCCCAGAACGCCAAAAATGGCCACTTACGATTTTTGTTGGAAATAATACTCCAAGAATATCTCATATATATGAGAATCAATTGAAAGACTACGTGCTCTCAATCTTCCTCTACTGCTACTACCACCGTGGATTGTGGACACATGGTTGAATATATGGTTCTTGTTTTCGTAAAAGAGAGGAAGAAGTGTGAAACGAAAATTCGAAATAGGAACATGTGTATATGCGAACGAAAATCGAAATTGAACGTCTGATACGAATTTGCCAACATTTTATCGATAGTTTCTGAGAATATCTGCATCTTGTAATTTCCATTAGATATTCTTGTCAGAGGTAAAATCAAAATTGTTTTTGAGGTTGCTCGCAATGTGGATACGAGAGGGTGCTGAAGAAAGCTCCATCTGACCAAGAAGGGATTGATCCAGAAACAAATTCAAAGGAATACAGCAAATTGGCACTTTACAATATAAAAGAACTTTCTTTCCAGCTACAGTGAGAAAAAGACGCTCAGATTTTGGGAAGTGGGTCTGGCTGGGACTGGCATCGTGTCTCAAGCCGAGTGTTTTCCAGTAACCCCTCGTATATATGAACAAACATTGAGAGCAAGCAACTGGTACAAATTTAGACATATTTTTACAAATAGGTTCTGAGGATCTGTGTGAAATACAAAATGATTTTAAAAAGATTCTATAAATGATATTTCCAATGGATATTTCTTATCACGCAGAACACAAAACAAGAACCATAAGTCTAACGTCGCATCCAACATCTGTGGAAGTAGTAGTAAGACGATGAGGATGAGGAGAATGGGGGAGTCTGAACCAAGTTTCATATCAATCCAACTTGATATGACTGGAAGAATTGATATTTAACCTTACTAGTTATATCATTATTATTATTATTATCATTATTATTATTAACAGTAGTAGTAGCGGCAGTAGGAGGGGGAGATGGAAGAGGAAGATAGGAATGGTTCGCCCGAAGGTCTACACCAAGTTTCATAAAAATTTGACTTGAAACGGCTTAGAAAATTGATTTTTGACATACTGAGGACCGACCAACCGACCGAAAAGTATCTTATGGGGATGTGTTGGACCAACGCATCTAAAAATAAAACATATTTGCATTTTTAGACTTATTTTCTAAAACGGTTGTTCATCAAAAAAAAAGTTCATTAACTCATTACATTTTTTGAAAATGAAAAGCTGGAGAACTCTTAATGTTTCAACTCAAACAGCTTGGGTAACAGTTATCATCAGGGACAACTGAATCGACAAACCAAGATCCTCATGTTCGCTTAACACTGATGCCCTTTGGAAAGGCATGAATCCACATTCCATTCGCTTTGCATTTCCATATCACTATATATCTTGAAAACATTATCTTGTTTCTGGTTGATTGATAGGGAAGCGAATGGGTGAAGGAACAGACAAACCACTTTCCCATAACTACATTACCTTCCCAAACAGACGCAGCATTAAGAAGCCATTACACTTATTGTTTACTTTGACAGGAACCAGACACATCCTTTATTAGAACAGAAGAGAAGACTATTGGGCCATAAAGGCACATCCTCAAACTACAAATGTAATGATAAATAATGTGTGTGCGTGCGTGTGTGTGTGCGTGTGTGTGTGTAAAAAAAATAATAAACGTTTTGCCTATCAATCAGCAATTCAATATTTACAGTCGTTGGGCCAGCAGCTGTGTTTTCGCGTTTTGAGATAACCGCTTTCCGTTTCCTGAGAGATGACACCACTCAAGTTGCTTCGCTGAAGGAGCATAGAGTTATTTCCCTTGATAAGTAAACTACAGGAGATTCATCAAAATGTCGGCACTAACTGTTTACTCACAGTTTCGTAAGTAAAAACACGTCTTAAAAATGGATAATTGCATTAATCCTCTGAATTAGTAGTGTTGCACTTGGTGATCGCAGCAAGATATTATTTGTCAGGCATAAGGTCAGCCATAGATGGTTGAAGCCAGAGTGTTACGGTTGCTGTTTCTGACGGAGACTGACAGAGAGATGATCATTATCGTCATTCTTTTAGCGCCAGTCAATGGACATAGACCTTCCCCAAGGTTCACCAGACCTCTCTATCATGTGCGTCACGGGGCCAATACTTTCTAAACTTGTCTATGGACGGATAGGCGTTAGTAAACAACGAGTACCGATGTATATATATATATATATATATATATATATATATATATATATATATATATATATATATATATATATATATATATATATATATATATAAAGTATAATTAGTTAGATGCATGTAAGAAAGTCGAGATACTTTGTAGCCTTGTACATGTCATGCCGAATTGGCGAAATTACCTGATTGTGAACTTTTGACTTTTTTTACAAAAAAAAAAAAAAAAAAATGAATACGTAGATTTAATTTGATCAAAAATTTATTTAATCAAAACGACAGTATAAAATAACTTTTTTACAATCAAAGCTTAAAAGTAATTAGAGTGAAATCAAACTTTTAAAAAAAGTAAATACGTTGTTTTAATTCGACCAAGAATTTATTTTATCAAAACAACGATTAAACGACCATTTTTTTACGATACAAGGTTAATGCAATTAAAGTTCTAAAAAAAAGTTCAACTTTTTTCTTTCTTTCATTCTTTTCATTTTACTAGAATTTCTTCATTTTCTCTCCTTGTTCCTTTCGTTCCTTTGTTTCTCTTGGTTCTTTCTTCCTTTCTTCCGGTTACTTCATGTCATTTCTCTCTTTCTTTCTCTATTACTTATTCTACATCTTTCTTACTTTTTCCTTTTTTCTTCCTTTTCCTTCTTTTCTCTTGGTCATTTATTCTTCAAGTCATTTCTTTCTGTATTTCATATTCTAGATCTTTCTTTCTTTTTTCTTCTTTCTTTTTCTTCCTTTCTTTTAGTCACTTATTCTTCAAGCTATATCTTTCTTAGTTTCTTTTTTTCCCCTTTCTTCTTCTTCTTCTTCTTCTTCTTCTTCTTCTTCTTCTTCTTCTTCTTCTCCTCCTTCTTCTTCTTCCCCTTTGGCAATTTATTTTTCATGTCATTTCTCTCTCTATTTCTCGTTTCAGATCTTTCCCATTTTCGTTTTTTCCTTTTCTCTCTCTTTTTCTTCCTCCCTTTCGATCATTCAATCTTCCAGTCATTTCTTTTTCTATTTCTTTTTCTAGATCTCTCTCACTTTCTCTTTCTTTTTCTCGTCCTATCCTACTCTGTCTACATCCCACATCACCTGTTAACACACACGCACACACGAATGTTTACATCCGAATCAAGGGCACTCGTACATACATACCTACTTACAAACATTGTTGGTCCCATGATGTAGTAGATCGTCGGGTGGTCACGTTGGGTCCTTCAACACAACTGTCAGGGGGAAGGAAATTATTTAGCACTATCCATCTCGCGTACAAGTTACGAGAGACAGATAGACTTACAAGAGACTGTGTTCCATAATACCAGTAGTCGGGGAGAATCTATGCCCTGACAGCATCTACCAAACAGAAATCGACACGAGACACTTTAAAAATAAGAAAAATAAATATATATTTCTATCAAATTCACACTTTTTAAACACAGACATATGCCTCTGATGTATCAAGGCATACGTATACATTCGCAAAAATATATTTCTTGTTTATTCTCTGTACTCATATTAACATACAAAGAGCTCTCTCTCTCTCCCTCATATATACACACGCGCACGCATAGTATCCTTCTCGAGATATTACGTGACAAATACACATTTTTTTTTATGTATTATTTATTTACCTCTGTCAACGAAGTTAGAGACGTATATTTGGTTACCTTTTTCCGTCTGTCTGTCTGTCTGTCTGTCTGTCAGTCTGTCCATCTGTCCACACGATATCCCCGAATATTTTTTTGATTCGGAGATATTTCCTGTCCCCCCCCCCCCACTAAATGTATGAATTCGTTCATAACTCTGTACACGATATCCTCAAAAGTTCACCATGAATTTCGATCAAAATCTGTGACGAGGTGGACAATTGATTACAGAAGAACCAGTGGATTTTTTGGTCGGATCCATACACAATCATTCCCCCTACGTTGTAGTTAAATGTCTGAACTGCATAATGTGGCCAAAATTTCACGTGTGTCTACCCGATATCTCCAGAATGGTGCAATGAATTTAAATGACTTCAGTTCAAGGATGGAAAATAGGCGACGAAAGAACTGATTAAAAGCGAATTCATACACAATTACTTCCCCTACTTCGTAGTTACACATTCAAACCACATAATATCACTAAAATGTCACGTTTGTACACACAGCATCTCTAAAATTCAGAATTAATTCAAATTAATTCTTGTGGGAACTGATAAAATTTTGGGGCGGATCCAATCACAATATCCTCCTTGACAATGGTGTTGGCAGAAGTATGCGCTTTCCGAGTGATTCCTAGTTTTCTATAGTAATGTATGGATGCAATAGCATAACATCGACACACGCCCACGCACTCAAACAAATTGATTAGCATGGTGGCTGAGAAAGTATCGGGTTTTTGAGGAAGTTTTTTAAAATAGCGTTCAGCTCACGTTTTGCACCATGCGGTTATGGAAAAGAGAGATGTTATTATTATTATTATCATTATCATTATTTGCATTTTCTCAGCAGTTGCCTGGTTGTCACTGCCGGAGACCGTGTGACAACAAGTCTCCTCAAGTCTCGAGCCCTCCTCTTCACACTCTCACAGTTCACAGCAGTGCTGTGGTTTACAGTTTCACGTCACTTGCCTGGTTGTTATTGCTGGAGGTTGAGGTACAGTAGGACTCTCCAGATCTCTCGCCCTCTTCTCATATTCCCCCCTCTCACAGCAGCGCTGTGGTTTGTACCGTCTCCACCATGCCTTTTTTTGGCTGTTTGGCAATTGCTTACAGGTGGGGGTCGTAAATCTCATATTTCCAGTACTCTGCTCTGTATTCGTGCAATACCCAATAGTGCTGTGGTCTGTATAGTCTCACCACCATCATCATCGTCGTCATTATTATTATTATTATTATTATTATTATTATTATTATTATTATTATTATGATGATGATGATGATGATGATGATGATGATGATGATGATGATGATGATGATGATGATGATGATCTTTGTTTCTGCTTTTTTTTGCAATTGTCCATACAGAATGTGAGCTGAACACTATTTTTTTTAAACTTTCGTTTTTCAAGATTATTTCTAATGAAGCCCCATTAGCGAAAAAGTGAAATAGATTTTCATAAATGTCTTAATACTTACATTGATTGATATGAGACTGAGATTGACATGTAAAGGCTGAGATAGATAGAAATGTACTGTGATGGATAGATAGATAGATAGATAGATAGATAGATAGATAGATAGATAGATAGATAGATATGCATAGACAGAGATACATAGATATGTACTGAGAGATTTTGAGATAGAGGCTGAGAATTAGATAGGTCGTTCGATGTGGACATTTTGAAAGATTGATACATGTATACGTAATTACAGAGACAGAAAAACTGATAGGAATGAAGTGACTGAGAGATAGATAGATAGATAGATAGATAGATAGATAGATAGATAGATAGATAGATATAAAGCGACAGATATGTACGTGGGTAGATAAATAGATATGAATAAACTGAGATCGGTGGAAAGATAGTCAGATAGATATGAACTGAGTGATAGATCGACCGATAGATATATAGGTAAGTAATGACAGATAAGTCGATAGATAAGAAGTGAGACATTGAACGATAGATAGATAGATAGGCAGACATCGTGAAAGATCGATAGATAGATAAATACGCACGGACTGAAATAAATATGTAAAGAGATATTTTGATGGATAGATGGACACAATTATACAAGAATCAGAAAAGACCAACAGAAATTTCTTTTTTGTGAAAAAAAGCTTATTCTAATAAAATCTTTAAAAAAAAACATCCTTTTGAAAATCCCGTCCTCAATAAATTTCTTGGGCCTGCGGAAGTGTCCCGACCTGGCTTTGAAAAGCCAAAGTTCACAGCATTTCATTTAATAATAATAATAATAATAATAATAATAATAATAATAATAATAATAATAATAATAATAATAATAATAATAATAATTGTCAATTTTCGGTGGGTGCATACATGTGTTTAAATTTCTGCTACTACTTCTGCTACTGAATACGTGATACCCGTACCGAAAATTGCTTTTCTACGCAAAAACCCCAGATAACCATTTTTAGAAAGTCTCTACAAGGTCAACCCATGCGCAAGGTTCAACGCCGAAAGGTGTGTAAGTAGTATCTGATAAAAGATTGGATGAATAAAAAAAAAAAGAAAGAAATTTCATTTAAAAAACAGTTTAAAATTTTCTGAAAATTTCAAAACAGTCATAGAATATGTCTCTTGGTTTACTTATGCGAATTAGCAAGATTCTATGCCCGATGGTGTCCAGTAAGGTTTAGACAAGAATTTTAAAAAGTGAGAGAAAAAAACAACACGAGGACTCCATAAAAAAGAAATTTATAGAAATCTCGAAAAGTCTCCAGAAATTGTTTTTGGGAGATATGTAGTGATCTATTCATGCGAATCTGAAAGATCCTAGACCAAACAGTATGTCCGGTAGCGCTGACACCATATGTTTTTCTAAAAAAAAAAAAAACGAAGGAAAAGCTCTATAAAAAGTGATTTACGAACATTTATTACAGAAAAAAAAGTTTTTTTAGAAGATGTCTTCTGGAATATTCATGCAGATTTATGATTATAGAACAAATGATGTGATGGTAGCAATGACACAACGAAAACCACCTTCGTCTTTGTTTGGACGGTCGCTATCCATGCCTAAGGTGATTAAATAGATGCCAGACTAAGATAGATAGATAGATAGATAGATATGAACAGACTATGATAAGACTATGATAGACAGAGAGATAAATATATATGAATCGACTGAGATAGACTGATAGATAGATAGATAGTATCTGATCGATAGACAAAGTGATAGATGGATAGATAGAAAGAAAGTGACTAACAGGTAATTCAAAATGGCAGATAGCTATCTATCTGCCACTAGATAGATAGATAGATAGATAGATAGATAGATAGATAGATAGATAGATATGAAGTCATAGATAGATAGATAGATAGATAGATGGATAAATTTGGACAGACTAAGATAGATATGTAGATAGATAGATGGCAATACTGCCGAAATAGTTACGTATTTCTTACCGGTGCCTTAAGTTGGTTCTCTGGCACAATTGAAACGCTGAATTTCGAATTCTGATTTTCTAGGCAAGCAAGCTATCCCCATTTAGGAGATCAGTGTGACACAGTCTTACTTCCCACTGCCCCCCACACACTCAGCTTCGTACTAAACAAAGTTAAACAGTGAAGAGAGAGAGAGAGAGAGAGAGAGAGAGAGAGAGAGAGAGAGAGAGAGAGAGAGGAGGGAAAGGAAAAATGAACAAAGATGGAGAGGGAGACCTGCTGGTGCATAGTGTAAAGGGACTCATGAAATGTGCACACGCGCACATACACACCCATTCCCTAATTTTGAGTAGTTCACTTTTTCCTATTTCACTCTCTGTCTCTGTCTATGCCCTCTCTCTCTCTCTTTCTCTTACATACACTCATACACACATTTTGCGTGTTTTACACGCACACGTACGCACACATGCGCACACAGGCACAGACACACATTACTTGTTCATTTAATATATCTATATTTGTAACCCCATACCGAACACGCACGAACAAACGTACGAACATATACATACTTGAACATTGAATCAACTTAGTTTGGTCTGTTGTAGGGTCAAATTTAAGAAATTGGGAGCTCGAGGAATGTATTGCGCCAGTCTACCAATTGGTAAAGGTTTTTTTTCCTGCCATGAAAATTAGCATTCGCAGCCCAGGCTCGAACTCCTACCTGTGACGCCATAAAAATTCCTGTGAACGGGCATTTTTTTTTTGTACTCCTCACACAACACGCACAGACACACAAACATTGACTGGCACATACGAATACAAAGACATAAACACACTACTAAGGACATTGGTCGCAAGCCGTTGAAGCCTCGCTGGCCCATACCACTGAGTTCGATCCACACTAGGTGCCCTATGACTAATTTATTCTTCGGAAATCGCTCTGCCAAGAAGGCATGAACAGACATATACGGCAACACACACACACACACACATTTTCATATCCACAGATTTGGGCACATATATTTATCTTTACATGTACATAGAGTCTATACGTGTGTGTGCATTGCCTTCGTGATAGACAATATGCACACACGTACACACATTATAATGCTGAAGACTCTTCACAATATGCACACACACAAATGCTTAAATATTGATTAGGGTGTGTAACTTTACACACGCAAAATATAAACACACGCAAAATATAAACACGCGCAATCACACATCTGTACACAATGTGTTTAAAATAAATTTTCATCCACTTGTTTCAAGATCTTTCGAGCATTGAACTGGGGTGGGAGTGGGGGTTGGAACCATATAGTCAATAAAGGATATTGATACTGTACAATAGTTTTATGAACCCCGAACGTAATGTAACCATATAAAAAGATGGTATCTGTTTTCGTTGGTAACAGGTATATAATATATATTCCGAATATATTCTTTTGTCCCCCGCCCCCTGAAAATATATGCTTTCGTGCCCAACGCCCTGGAAAAGTGGTAGTGGTTGTGCACCCATCTAACACAAGCAAATACAACCCCGCCCCCAAAATATGTTGTACCATGAATGCACGGATATTTACGTAGGGCACGAAAAGGGCGCCTGTTATAGAACACATTCTCACCGATGGCTCCACTATTTTGGCCCTGTGCAAAATTTGGTAAATATTTACGATGACTGCAACTGAGTGATGCTTATCAAACTTGTCAAGGAGTGCATTGCTAGTGGAAGAAGTCCAATTTCCACTGGCGATCGCATTCTTGTTGCCTTGTGCCAGACTAAACTATGTCCAACTGACAATATTGTCCTTGATATCTAATCTTGCAGACCATTACTACTGATGTGAGTTCGATCCTCACCGGCTACGCCACATTTATCGCCTTGTGACTTACTGAGCTAGGTTTAGCAAATATTTGCCAAAAAAGCAATTTTCCATACTGCGTAGCCCCCCACTAGTTAATCTAATTTAGTTGCTCTTCCCCAGTCAGTCAGTCAGTCTATCTGTCTATCTGTCTGTCTCTGTCTCGTACTACTGTTCGCGTCTAAACAATCTTCAGGCATATAAATCCACAAATTCATTTTATTTATACATCTGAAATATTTACCTATAAATACATTGATTTTTATAGTTCAATCCTCATCGGGTACTCAACTATAGAGGTCCTCTGCTGGAGCAAACTAAGCTTCTCAAATATATAGAGCAATTATCATGAGACTGGTCTCACTGACCCTGGCTAAACTGCTGTGAGATCGATCCACTCTGGTTGCCCCAATAGACTAAACTTAGTACATATCTAAGCTGACTCAGTGAATCTGACTAAATATGACCACTTTCTGTCATTATTGACCAGTTAGAGGATGCTATATCATGACGCACACGCATATATAGAAATGCCCCTCTGAGTGCTCCACACTCATGACCTTGTGCCAAAGAAAGCTAAACTTGCCAAATATCGGCTGATATATATGATTAGAAGTAGACAGACTGATGGATAGGGAGAGATCAATAAAGACAAATATAAATTGTGGACTTTTGGTTAAGTATATCAAATATCGAGTACGCGTTGCTGTGGGGTAATGGTTAACATTTTAGTCTCGCAGAGCGTTGTTTTCATACTGATTTTGGTCCTCACAGAATGCTGAAGACTTGTGACCTCGTGTCAGACTATGCTAACCGTATTATATAACCACTGCAGGTATGGGTAACCTTTTTCGAGCAGTAGGCATTAGATATTGCACATCGTAAATCGGGCAACACCACTGAAAAAAAAAAGCAAAAAAAAAAAAATATTAATCCGAACAAAAATCGTATTTAGTACAATGTACGCCAAAATGAAACTATCTTGAAAGGAAATCCATGTGAGTTTTACCAAAACAAAAACAGAAAGAAATTTTGAATTTTAGTGAGGAACTTAGCGATGGACATTTTTTTAACAAGGTTTTCAGAATTTTAAGGTATTTGATCTTTTGTTAAGTTGCTATGGTGGTATTATCATGAAATTAAGCGAGCCACAATAAAGTCATAACTGACCGCAGGTCACCCGTGCCTTTGCTAAAGATTGATGGCTCGTGACCCTCTAAGATGATGACTACTAAAATGAGTTCGATTCTTACTGGGTGCCTCTGCCTAATGCCAGACTAAGCTAAGCTCAGTAAGTACCGAAACGAATCGCAGAGGACGGTGATCTTTCTCGTTCTCTCTTCCTCTTTGTGTATCCGACCTGCAGACACAGTGTATCAATGAAAGACTTTATTCCATTTGTTGCTTGTCTCACTCGCTATACCTATTGATCATTGAAATGTTATTAAACAGCGCGCTTTCAAGTGCAAAGAGACTTTGTCTTTTAGTGGCTCATTTGATACACTGTACACACTAACTGAATAATACATACCTTCTGCACCATGGACAAACACACATACACGCACATACATACACTCACACATACCCACTCGCACACACACATATGCGCTCGTAAACATACATTCTCTGTCACACACACACACGTGCACTCGCACACACATACACATACAGGCTCCCTCCCATCTCAACTCACTACATGAGGACATACACTCTCTATCTCTCTCTCTCATTCCCTCTCACCCTCTCCCATTCTCTCTAATACACAAATAATGTTCTCATGCATACACATACAAACACGTACCCACACGATCTCTCACATGCACACGGACTAACACACACTTACAGATATTAAGCTAACCTTCACACACACATGAACACACGTGTACACACACACTCTTACACACAGGTATTCGCTCTCATACATATCCTCACGTGCGATCTTGCATACGGGAACCTGCTCATAACAACACACGTGCGCTTTCGCATACAGACACACACACACATGCATCTTCACCCACGCCTTCGCACGCAGACACTCCCACTCACTCATACACATGTGCACGCACACACACTCACATACACACACTTTCACTTACGCGCACTCATACGTACTAACACTCCTGCTATCGCACACACTCTATTGCACACGTACATACCTAGTTTCTTCCTCCCGTACGTACACACATAATACAAAAACACACATACACGTGATTGCACAGTCAAATCCACCCTCGCAGCCAACTTCACATACGAGAACGGCCATAGTAGGAGCTACAGCACATGTTATATGTTATTCAATTCATTACGTAAGATCAATCTGTACGCCCCGCCCCTGCACGCCACCCACCAAAACCAAATTTGTCCATCCCTTTTCCTTATTTCCTTCTCTCTATCCGGTAATGTGCATCTGTGACAAACTTTACATGATCAAACGGTCTCAGCAATCCTTCTACAGGTGTCGGAAAAAGATAACTCTACTCGATAATTCAATACAGTTTTTAGAAGGTTTAGTTAAAATAAAATAAAGGTGTATCAATATTCAAAGTCTCCCTCGTAGCCGGAATCGGTACCCATTTCCCAATGGTGTCCATGTTCGAGCCGAGGTAACAGATCAGTTTTATAGTCAGGCAGGCCATACCCATTTGAACGTTTGGCGTATAGAATCATCATAACGCTGATTCAGCCTTGTGCCCAACTATGTATACTATTTTCTTAAAACTAATATTTCTTTGAGTAAATCTCTTTCATTTGTAAATAGGGTATAACAGTTGCAAGAGCCCCAAAATGCATTTAAGGGGTTAAGAAGTGTGACTCAAGAATTGGTGGGGTTTAATTAGTAAGTTCCGTCGAATGTAACCCGTGATGGCTTGAAGAGGGGGGCACTCATTGAATAAGTCGCTTTTATCACATTTTGTTGGACAGTGATCACTAAAATATCTGATTTTTCAAAATTCAAGCGGACGCAAACTAAGGTATCCATTAACTATAAATTAATATTGTAAATTGACTCCCCATACTAAAAACAACAGAACAATTTTTTTGTAGACATAATAAAGAGTAAATATTTAAATTTTTATCCCTCTAGCTCCATTGGTGTGGCCTGTCCACGTGATATATACATAGCCAACCATCCAGCCAGACCCACTTGAAAACTGATGAAAGCTATATTGACACTTTTGATGACAGTTTCAGTTGACTGTTTCTATTTGGGATATCTGTAATGCTTGCATTTATTCCTGTCCAATGACAAACCCCTTTTCTCACCTTCAATGCTCATCTAGTTGAATTATCAGCATTGGATTTATATCATGCATGTAATAAACCTGTTCTGTCAGTAACACTTGCGTTAATTCCTGACCACTGGAAAATCCCTGTCTTCCTCATTTGCGCTTCATTTCCGTGGTAAAGTTATTTAGAATAGATTTATGGAATAAAAATATTTGCAATGCGTTTTGTAATAAAATCATTAGCAATGTATTTACATTTCATGCACATGATTCCTCTTTTCTATCAGTATTACTTGCCTTTCTTGGTCACTGACAATTACTCTCTTCATTGACAATGTGCTTACATTATACTCAGATTTTTTTATTAATTTCTGTAGTAAAATAATTCAAAATGCATTTTCACAATAAAACCATTGGCAATGAATTTCTATCGTATATTTGATTGTTTTATTTCAATAAAAATGTTCACCTGAATAACTGACCACTGATAATTATTATTCTTACTGAATAGTGAGGTTTTTGATGAAGTTCAGTTGAAGTTTGGATGTACAAACAAAGGTTACTTTGTATTTGCTGGAGAAGAAAAAACATTGAATAATAATAAGACATTGAATAGTGCGGTTTTAATTCCTGATCACTTACAGTCCCTTCCTTTCTTTACATAGGTGACTTTCCATCGCTTCAAATATCAGATTGCTTCAGAGATCGGAAGATACACGTGGCATTGAAAGGTGGTGAAGTCTGTGAATTGAAGAAGGGGAGGTAATTCAGTATTGATTCTTGACAGCTCTTCAGAAGATGAATGGATGAGATAGATTGTCCGATTTTTGGACACTGAAGACTTGTGAATGTCTGTAAATGCTAGATTTATGCGAATAGACTGATATCTATATTTGTTCATTTCTCTCTCTCTCTCTCTCCTCCTTCGTTATATATATATATATATATATATATATATATATATATATATATATATATATATATATATAGTGAAAAATCGAGTGAAACGAGCTTGACGAGTGTGGCTTCATACAGGGAGTCACAGAAAGAGTAATGCCAGGGAAAACTTGAAAAAATAGAAAAAAACAATTTGTATCAGAGGAAAAATTAGAATGAAAAATATAAGAATAATTGAACAACAAAAATGGAGATGGATAGGACACTTAATAAACATAGGACAGTAAACGCAATAGCGAAATGCAGACATAAGATTGAGGGATGTTTGCCGGTAAGACGTACCAAAGGTCATCGCAGTTGCTATCGTCATGGGTAGAGATAGGAAAGGGCTTTGTTTAACTGTTGACAGAATGGCAAATGATTTTATACATATAGACATTTACATACATACATATATGCATATATATATATAAATGTATACATAATTAGATACATGTATTTGCATACATATATATATATATATATATATATATATAGATATATCAACGGATATATATATATATATATATATATATATATATATATATATATATATATATATATATATATATATATATATATGAATTGATTCATTTGCCCATCTATCCATGTTGAGAGAGGAAGAGAAAGACAAATAGATATATGAATTAACCGAGATGGGAGGAAATCATGACCAGATTGAATTAATCGAAGAAGTGCCACTCTAAAGCGTGTGTGCACCCCACTTGTTTGTCTGTGTGATCGACTCGTTCTATACTCCCCTTTTTGAAACTCTTAAAGCAATGGCCGACAATTCATTGCATAATTAAATGAAGAGTTGCCGTTCTTACACACACGAAAATATTAGTTGATCTCTTAAATTCATAAACCGCTTGAAACCGCTCGTATTAAATACCAGAACTCCTCAATGAATAGTATGAAAAATGATGGAACTCTTTCGTTGATTGAATAAGAAAAGGTACCTATAGTCAAAAGCGTGATAATTTCAACCAGAAGTTATTTCCCTTGGAATTGATGTTCTGTTTTCTTTGTGCACAGTTTAAGGGTTAAACACAGCAATCAATTATTCAAATTGTATGCTCAGTAATCTTCCTGGACGGAGACACCATTGGTACATTTTTGAAGGTAAAGCAACAGATTGTTACGTGTAGAATGCTGCTTTTGATTAGTTCGATGAAAGATGATATAAACCAGAAAAGCCGGTAAAATATGACCTATAATGATTTTCTTATTATGATATGCTATCACTATATAGTGCTTTTAGTTTATTGGTCAGAAATTCAGTGAATGCCCGAAATATGAGTTCCCTATTATGAGCGTTTCATATATTCAAGCATTGAAGAGATGATAGTCTTGTAGGAAGAATGTCAGGTGAATATGGAAGATGCTGCAACACTTCATTTTATAATTTTCTAAGCTTAAACTCAGTCAATTGTGGGATGTGTGACTGCCATGAAGCATTTCATTCAGTTAATGTGGGACCCATTTTTCGAACCTTTGCCTTTGGATGACGTCATATGGTCACTGTTGAAATTCTAAATTACTCGAACTGTTGCTCGTGGCTTGTTAGTCACCACCATCAATAATCATCAATAATTTAACATTTTCCTGCAGGTTCGTGCCTTCCTCAAGGTATATTAATGGCATAGATATTTCCAGGTCTAAATCTAATAAATCATTGCTGAACAGTTCAAATCATATCAGCATCAAGTCTAAATGCTTTGCTGACGATATCAGCAGATTGAACAACATTATATCTTAATTTGAAATCGCACTTGGAAAATAGTCCAAGTTTTTGTGCAGACATCAATGCTACAAAAGTCTCATAACCCTCATGCAGGAACATGATATGTTTATATTCACACTGAATGTACAAAAAAGGCGATAAGATTAGTAAATATTTCACTTTTAACATAATTCTCTGGGACATGGGTTCATCATCGGTTTTGAAAGTTGGCCATCTTGAAAATGTTTTTTTAGACTTACCGGCTGAGACAAACTCCAAGTACAACGATATATACAACCACACTATATGTTTAATTTGATATTTTAAAAACTTTTTAAACTACAAAGCACTCAGAGAGCATATATCTCTGCCAATGCTATTGTCAGGTGAAGTAACTGTGCATGGATCCACCCTGACATTTCACCACTTCTTTCGTAGCTGGTTGCCCAACCTCCAACAAATTTTCATTGAAATTCATATAGAACTCTTGGAGATTTCAAGTAGAAAGCCATGAGTGAATACTCAAAGGTTTGAAAAACCCCAGAAAAACAAGTCTCAATCAAAATAGAAAATGGATCCGCCACAACATTCAACCTATTCCTCCTTATACCGATGTCCAACCTCTTAGTGAAACTAATTGCAATTGATTTTGTACTTTTGAAGATATCGTGTGGACGCGACTGAATACACATACCTCTTCAACTTTGTTGGCAGAAGTTATAATAGTTTCAAATATGAATGAATTTACACTCTAATACATCTATCTTAGACGTAGTGTTAAAGATAGAGAATCAATAGGAATGATACATCTTATTCTCTTTTCCGAAACTAAACTAAATTGAAATGTGTGCTTCCTGTCATTAGATTTGACTGTAAATGTTTATCAGTTAGGACTGACCTCTATAGCACGTTTCATCTTCGAAGATAAATATATTGTGCCAAATACTGGATTTTGAAATAGAATATCCTCCATCTTAGAGGCATTTGTAAAAGTCAGCGAACTTTTCCCCTTTATATTGTTCAACTCCAGTCCAAGTTGACTTTGTTTTTTCCCTTATAACAATGAGAAGAACAAGAACAAGAATAGGGAATAATCCTCACCTTTTGACTATCGTTTAGGATTTGAATGCTGATCACATTAATTGCTTTTTATCATCATATGTTCTTTTTTGATCACGATTAGAAACCATTTTATTTTTAACATTTTCTGAAATAAAAGAAAATTCAATTCGTTTTTTTAGTTAATGCTATTTGCATATACTTGCAAAAAGTGTAATTCTGTACGTACTTGGATGTATTAGAAACATGAAACACGAGACATTCATTAACTTATACGTAATGACAATAAGGGTAAAAGAGTATAGAAATAATTCTCTATGAATAATAGCATATTCTATATGGTCAGTGGATCAGATGAATTGTCACGGGGGTGTCACGAGGGTTTGTCTTCCCTTATTCTGATTTCTCCCCCCCCTCAAAATGACATTTAATTTGATAGTTCAAACACAGCATTTAATTGATTCAACTTTTTGCTGAGCATTTTCCTTAGCGAAAAGGCTCAATTGAAAGGAAAATACTTCTTTGCTTCTATAACAGTGTGACAAGGTGACACATGACTAGTTTTTAATGTCAAGGGAATCCTTATACCTACCAGATACGAGATGTTATTCCCAAAGTAAAAATTTCGCAATTCTTGGAAAATGTGCTGTCTGGGCAAAGATTCCTGGGTCATTAGGCTTTGATTAATTGTTTGATTCCGTGCCACTAATCACCATAATGCTCAGCCTCCCCTTTTTATGGCCTTTTTTTTTGGGGGGGGGGATCAGAGTGTAGTATCTGTTCCACGGCATAGACTGAGGTGTCGGTACTGACACTTGCCTGTCGAATGGGCCGGAAATTGTGTGTGGGTTGACATCAAAGCCTGAGTGCGCCGATGCAAGCGTTGGCCAATGAGGTTTCACTGAGGCTGCGCTTTGCTACGCGCATTGGAGGCCTTTGGACTCGTCCTTAGGCTCTCCTATTATTACTCGGCTCAGCTGCGGGGGATCCGTTAACCCGGGGCAGCACTGCTCCATTGCACTTCAAGGAACAGGTCCCCTAGTGGACACTTTCGTGGCGGAGGTTGTCTAGCTTCTACGGAGCGCTTTTCAACCGTAGCCGCGTCGGCTGGAGCCATTTTTGTAAGGGTTGCTCCTATTTCTTCCCATGTTAAGCCCGACCTTGTGTCAAATATTGCTGGGGTGGGACAGTGATTAAATAGATACCACTAATCACCATAACGCCGAAAACGAATATCCAGAGGAAGATCACAAGTTTTACGGCTCAAAAAGTGTCGCAAAATTGAGGATCGATCAACAATTTTCATCAGAATTTTCAAAATAAACCAATATATATATATATATATATATATATATATATATATATATATATATATATATATATATTGGTAATCGGAGGGTTCAAGAGATAAATTCAAAGAGTTGCCTTTGCTCATAATGAACAGCAAACTATGTTTATAGTTCAGTGAACATGACCTGGAGCTTCACTGTTTTTGTTTTGGACTGCAAAGCAGCAGCATATGATCACACTGTTTCTTTCTTTCTTTTCCTCTTCCTTTCTTTTTTAGTCTCTGTTTGTCTGTATCTACCTATCCATTCAAGTTTGTTTATATTTCTCTCGGTTTGTTCTTTTCTATCTATCCATTTATTCTGCTATCAACCCCCTTTTTTTTGAATAACTGTGAATATACGAGACCCTTCTTTATCTCCATTTAAAGTCAACTCGCTTTTTTGTCAAATATATCTGTCTGTTGTTCCTGGAAATCCAGGCACAATTCTTCCTCTTTTTCTTTTTGCAATGAACATTCATCATCTTTCGGCAAAGTTCATTTTTTGGGATTTCCAAACTCCAAAGAATGTTTAATTCTTTATTCTCGAGGTCAGATTGTGGTTTGTGCTTCTACGAATCGTTCGCATCGTCAAGCCTAAGTCTTTTGCAGAATTCTCAGTTGATCGCAGCCTCTGCCCTGTCAAGTCTATTTTCTTTTTGCTTCAGAGCCCAATTTTGTACAGCCTCTAGAAAGAGATGACTGACTGTTTGACTGATTGACTGACTGGCTATGTACGTATTAGGTGAACAAGCTGTACCAATGGAACTAGAGGGTTGAAAATTCAAACAGCTATTCCTCATTTGGTATAAAAAGATTTTTTAAAAATTCCCCACAAAAATAGGTTCTTATTTGGAAGTTCAGTTTAATGTAATCTTATGTTATATTGATCCCTTGAAGTGTTCACGCTTGGCTTTTGAAAATCTTGCCTTTTTTCTAAGCTGTTCCCCGCCAAATGGAAGGCGGAAGATATAACAGAGTCAATCATCACCCCTTTTTCTAATTCATCCCCAGTATGGCATGCCGCCAAAAGGGGTGGATCACATGACGGTTCCTATTTTGTGACTGACATAACCTTTTGGGGGGGGATTTTATTTTTCTAATTATCCCCGCTTAACTAGTAATCATGGCTTACTAGAGAGGTGATGGAGCTTTAGTCCAACTCCAGTCCCGGCTGGAGTTGACTCTATTCCCCTCACCCGTTAAAAGAACATCCTCACCTAATTTAAGGGAATGAACTTTTCACTGTTAGTATATCCCGTCACGTAAAACCAAACCGATATATGAAATTAACATTTTGCTGACGTAATTTGAAATCGTGACCGTGTGATTGGGATGCTGGTCTCACCCTGACAAGTGTCATATATCTATGAATGTATTAGTTATAGAGCTGAGCCAAAGCAGAGGCAACTTCATGACTAGAAGTATGTTGACCAAAGAAATCTCGACCGTCGCGAGATATTACGAGATTTCCGGTCAATAGAGAATCCCTGGAGCTCCGCACATAATGGTAATGTTCTCGCTATCATTAAGCTCCTTACTAAATCTAACAAAATCCTACTGATTACATCACATAAGAGACATTTTTTTCTTTGCTGCGAATGTACTATTTATTTGTTTTTATATGTAGTATTTCGATATTGTTTGCCAACGCCGTTTTCAAACTGAATGAAGCGTTACAAATTTCTTTTTCTGAATATGTTGTCATCTTCGTGACGTAATGTTTTACTTATCTTTTTCATAAGCTTGTGCCAAGTCTGTGTTATTACAAGTTGTCCGTCACTGCAATTCACGAGTGTGTGATTCTTAGTTTTTGCATGTTCTATCTCTCTCTCCCTCTTCTCTTTTAGTAATTTAGCCGATAAAAATCTGCGATGTCAAAAATCTAGCTAAATAAAAATATGTACTTATTAAGTTTATAAAATCATTAGCTTGCTATAGCGTAATTAAAGCAGTTGCACATAGTAACACGATGTTTTTTAGCGGCCTTAACAACGCTTAAGATACTGGTACAATGTAAACAATCCCAACAGAATGAAAATAAGGTACTACTTGTACGGAAGGAAATTTAAAAGGCCTTTGGCCAGCAGTGGACTTATAACGGCTCATGATGATTATTTGGCTCGGTCCCAAAGGCTAAGAAGCCAAAATTTCATATCATACACATCACAAAAGTTGCAGTGATAATCTTCAGTTGGAATGGAAGTTGGAGTGGAGATTGACCCTGCTGCAGCCAAGCTTGTTTTGGTTGTTTTGGAAGCGCAGGTGCTTGACGCTAAAATGATTCTGATTTTCGTTATAATAAAAAGCAATTAGTGGTTGAACTTTGGTTTTAGCAAGAAAATATTGGTATACAACCCGGAAATGTATCATCTGCTATCTTTCTTTTCTATCTGCCTCCCCTCTCTGTCTTGTCTTTCTTTTCCTTCCTTTTTGTATTCCTTTTCCCTTTTTTTCATTCTCTTCATGCCATTTTCTTTCGTCCTTCTTTCCCTTCTTTCTTTCTTTCTTTCTTTCTTTCTTCCTTCTTTCTTCCCCTCTTTCTTTTCCAGTTGTTTCGTTTTTTTCCTTCTTTATGTCAACTGTCTTTCTTTCCTTGTCCACACTTTATTCTTCTGTCGATCCGAGCGTTAATTGTTAACCTGAACCCCTCCCCCATCACACTCCCGCCTTTAACTTCCTCTCTTGCTACCACTTCTCTTGGTATTCCTATTACTTCTTCTCTGACAATATTCCTCTCTTTCTCTCTCTTTCACCATTACCTCATCGTTTGCTCCTTCTTTGACTGTTTCCCACCTGCTGCTAAGCTACTAACACTAATATTTACTAACACGTCCTTCACTATTACAACTAATATTTTCACTGCTAATAACAACTACTACTCCGACTATTATCTTCTTGACTACTACTACTACTACTACTACTACTACTACTACTACTACTACTGTCATCTCTCTATCATCTTCCAAGGACACAGACAATGCTACTATAGCTACTGGTGCATGGCCGCCACCACCTCTACATTAGTAGATAGGAAGGCCAGAATTGCAACCATCACTGCCACTTCAGATCAGGACTTTGTTCTTCCATTGACAACCTTGCTGGGTAGTTTGCCTCTACTCTTTCTTTGCATTGTACTCACTTCTTTTCTTCTTCATCTCTGCACTGTACTCAGTTGTTTCATTTTCTTTCTTTCTTTCATTCTGTCTTTCTTTCTATCTGTCATTCTTACTCTCTTTCTTCATTACACTTGCTTGTTTCACTGTCTTTCTTTTTTTTCTGCATTTAACCGACTTGTTTCTTTTTCTCTACCTTTTCTACATTGTACTCGCTTACTTCTGTCTTTCTTCATTGTACTTGCCTGATCTTCTTTCTCTCTTTTTGCACTGCACTTTATTTACGCTCTCTTTTCCTTTCTCGTACTTTATTGATCTTTCTTCCTCGTTTTTTTTCTCTATCATTGCAACTCGTTTGTCTTTTACCCTTCTTTTATTCATTACAGATTTTCGTCTGTTTTTCTCCCCAGTTTCACATACCTTTTGTTCTTCCTACTACATTTCCTTCTTTCTTTCTTCCTTTCTTTCTTCTCTCCCTCTTCTTCTAATATTTCTTCTCTCCCTCTTCCTCCCTTCTTTCCTTTATCTATTTGTTTTCTTTCTTGCCTATTTTACTGATGCTTGCTTGCTTGCTCCCTTTATTCCCCCCTTTTCCTTCCTTCTTTCCTTCCGTCTTTACAGTGGAGTAGTAGTTAGCACACTTTTTGCACAGACCATTGCTATCATAGTGAGTTCGATCCTTACTAGGTGTCAAACACTTGTGGCTTTGTGCCTCACTATACTGAGATTAGTAAAAAACAAGAAGATATTTAGTGCCTTGCCTAGTTAGCTAGTCTCACAAACCATTACAATTTAAGTTGGTTCGATCATCACTGGGTATCTAAGTTGTGACCTTGTGCCAGACTTGAGTAAATTCCTATACCCGAAAAGGAGAGAAATGATTAACAATCTAGTCCTGCAGGTCATTAGTAGAAAATTGAGTTCGATCTTAGTGAGTGTCTAACAATTGTGACCTTGGACAGTACTGAATTAAGCGTAGTAGACATCTACTACATTAGATCACTTTGCCATGGAGTAATGGTTGGCAAGCTAGTCCTCGAGACTAGTATTACTCTAGTGAGTTTGACCTGGACGCTCCCCTATACATGCAGCCTTGTGACAAACTAATCATTGCTTTTGGCCATGATCACATGTTGTCATTTTTACTTCGTTATTGAGTAATGGTTGGCGAGTTGATCTAAAGAACGTTTACTGTTGTAATGAAATAGAGCTGGGGTCGGCAAACTACGACCTGCGGGCTGGCGTTGGCCAGCCGAATAATTACCTGTAGCCAAAAGCAGACGGCTTCAAAAGAAAGCAATACTTTCTAGTCTCGGAGACCATTACTATTGTAGTGAGTTCAATACCCATTGGGTGTCCTACACTTGCTGATTAAAAAGTCTATTTCCCAAGTTTCAAAGAAAACGAGCATTTTCTTAAAGCTTGGAACATTTGTGGAAGGAAGATAACTAATAAGTTTATTTTGATTCTTCACCTAGTTCCAGTTACGACATTGAGGAACAAAAGTTAGTCGTGCAAAATGAGTAAAAGAGAAACAGATTAAGGGAGAGAGGGGGCGAAAGAGAGAGTGAGAGAGAGAGAGAGAGAGAGAGATTCTTGGTTGTAATGAAAAGAAGGCAAGTAAGAGACTGTAATGAGTTTTATCCCCACTGAATGCTATTAGTTACCTAGGTATCTCTTTGTGGATCAAATCGACATAGCGGCCAAACAAATCGATTGTCAGAGCGTGTCTACTGCACGAATTTAAAATTGAAACAAAAGCTGGATAAGCGGTTTGTAGAAATTGTTTGATGAAGTAAGTGACCATGCTGCTCTTAAGTGGTTCAGGGGGTTTCCAACTGAATATGAGTCACGAAAAATACACCTAAAAAAAGATGGTCGACAAACATTGATGATGACGAACTAAGGACTCGAGTCGAATCAAAACCGCTTTAAACCAGTCAGATGCTTATATCAAAGTTCAATACCAGCGATAAAAATAAACGTTTGCATTTGATACTCCTAAGAAAAAGATGCACATTAGGAAAATGTGTCTCCTACAAACTATGTGAATAGAACAAACAATAACAAAACAGCATAAGCTAGTCACTTTTTGTTTATGATTTTTAAATAGTATGTCTTCCATTTTAATTTTTGTTGCAACTAATTAGACATTCAATCTCCAAGAGTGAATGAAGAGCGCAGACAAGAATTGGAAAATTATGCAAAGCAACAAAATTAAAATGAGAAAAATACTAGTATCAAAATTAATTGTGGATGACAACACCCCATCTATTAAAACATGCAAAAAACATTCTTTCTTTAATGATTATTAGTTTCAGTCGAAAATATCTCAAAAGTACAAAACACATCACTATATTAAGACGTTTGTTTTCGAGTTCAAAGAGGAAAAGTGAGATGAATATTCACCCAACCACGGTGAAGAGTATGTATCCAATTCCCATGGGCACATGGGCCAATGAATCAGGGGTGGGGACTCCCCTACCAAATTCTGGCATAACTGTGGTAATTTAGGGTAAATCAATGCCTATACTCCCTTAATCAGAGAGTTCCCATACGCTTATGCCAATACACCACGAAATTCGGCACAAGGTTTTTATGGGTCAGACAAATAAAAATGGTTCCAGTACTTGGGTCATAACTACAGACATTAATGAACGCCATGGACGTTCTCGATAATTGAATTTGAGAAGTAATTTCCGGCAAAACAGTGTTAATTCGGGCAAGGGATCTTTGGTGCCCAGGCGAACTACACTTCGTAATTTTCACCTGAGGGGTTTAGAGATAGAAAAACTAACCATTTGTCTACGGTAGGCCTTCAGTGTCGACAAAAGGATGTCTCAGAAATAGTCCATACTTGTTGAACTGGGAAGAGGTTTATTTTACATTATACGGACGATTGGATGTGCTACTATATTGAATGTCTGAATGATTTTCGTCAGGAAGAATCTGAGATAGATAGATAGATAGATAGATAGATAGATAGAGAGAGAGAGAGAGAGAGAGAGAGAGAGAGAGAGAGAGAGAGAGCTGTCTACAATGAAGAGTGAGTCAAGTTAAGAGAATTGCCTAATACTATAAATGGAGAACCTAGTGAGGTAGTGTTGTTGTAGATAATTAAGCTCAGTAAATGCTAATAAAGAGTTTTAAAAAAAAAATCTATAATCCAATTTGATATGGGATAAAAGAATTGCAGGAAATGTCGGCAAAAACACGTAATTGTCCGCTGACGTCAGGGATTGAGTTGATCCTACTCTTTAAGTGAATTTGCGACGTATTTTTCAGGCGGTGATGGATCTCCGGTGCCCAGTGGAACCACACTGTGATCTTCACTTGAAACTGGGAGCCAAGATGCGAGAAAAATCGTATTGACAGTGCCAAAATAAAATTAGAGAAGTCGGGTATTTTATCCCCTAAAATCATCTCTCTCTCTCTCTCTCTCTCTCTCTCTCTCTCTCTCTCTCTTTCTCTATCAGGATATTTTTTTTACTTCTTTCTTCTTTCCCAAGCTCACTCCTATCCCCCTTTCTCAATTCATTGCCTTCTCTCCATTTATTCTGCTGTCTCTCCCTCCTATTTCAAATCATTCTCTCTCTCTCTCTCACTATGTCTTCACTCTCTTCTACTATTTCTCTCTTTCTCATGATTACTGCCATGTCTTCCTTCCTCTTACTCTCACTTCTCCCTTCCTCCATCTCTGTATCCTCACTCTTTTCAACCCTTGAATAAATTTTATCCTGCAATTCTCTTATTTATCTCTCATCCTTTCCCTCTCTATCTCTGATTTCTCTCTCACTTCCTTCCTCTCACTCTCTACCATTCTCTATTTCTCCATCCTGTTACCCCCCTCTCTCTCTTCTTCTTTTTCTTCTTCTGATTTCTGGTCCCCCTTTTATCTTTCTATTTTATTCTCTCCACTGTCTCTCTCCCCTTCTTTCTTCCACATTTTCTCTCTCCTTCTCTACTTCTCTCTCACGCATACAAAGTCCCTTTCTCTTTAATTCTCCTTCATCAACTTCTTTATCATCTCTCGCTCGCTTGCATTCTCTCTTTCTCCCTTTTCCCCCTGCCTTTTTAAATCCTACCTCATACCTCCCCCCTCCCTGTTTTGTGTCTATTCCCCCTCCTACTCTTCTGCCTTTATTCTTACTCTCGTTTTCATTCTTACTTTCATCCTTAGAACCTCTCCCCCTTTTTTCGTACTCTCCTCCCCCTCTTGATCTCTATTTCTCTCGCATCTCCATTCTACCTGCCATCATCTCTCTCTTTCTCTCTCTCTGTGTCACTCTTAGTATTCTTAACTCTGTGTGTATATGTGTGTGTGTGTGTCCGTGGTGGTGGTGGTAGTTTGGGGGGGTAGGGATATTCTGGTTCTGAGCACTGGGGAATTGTTGTCCGGGATGCGGCTTTCGACTTTCCGACTAATTCCGTTGCCATTCGTTCCCAAGAGAAATAACCCCAAAACTACAATAAACCCAGATCCTCCATCAGGACGAAAGTGTAGAAATGACGCGGTCTTCCTTCTCATAATCTAATTAAAGTAATGAACGCTACTGGCAAATTCGACCGATAACGTAAATAAAGTTTACTGTAGGAGAACGTCTTTGCACGAGTGAGAGAGAGAGAGAGAGAGAGAGAGAGAGAGAGAGAGAGAGAGAGAGAGAGAGAGAGAGAGAGAGAGAGAGAGAGAGAGAGAGAGGGGGGGAGAGACTATCCGTTAGATGATGGGGACGTTTTGGTTGCTTCTGAATTAATTTTTTTTTTCTTTTATTTGCGGAAGGTGTCCTTATTCGGTCATTCAATCGACTCGTTCTTGATTCAACTTTACCTAACCAGCGTCTGCATGAGTTGGGAAAAATGAATGAATCCACAGATAGACCACGGTTGTCAAATTTCGTGGCAGTGCACTGTCTCAACATTGACGCTGCATAGTCTCACGAGAAACATTCGTTATTCAATAGATGGGAGTATTTTGGGTGCTTCCATCGCACTACAACAGGCACCCTCGACAGATATATATTACAGTTTAATCTTGTGCACGATCATGATATACTCAAAATGAGAATAGAACTCACAACACTTGCAATAAGTGACACTGGTTCAACATCCATCTCAGTACGGTAGGCACTCTCTACTGATATTTACTAAATTATTGTCTAGCATGATCTTATGCGCTGTCGACATGTAAAACTAGTTCGGCAGCTAACATATTACGGTAGGCACTCATAAAAGATACTGGCTGAACTCAGTGTGGTGCAAGATCATAACATACACCAAATGAGGATCCACACTCAAAAACAATATGTAAGACTTGTTTGGTAACAATCGGACCACGGTAGGCACACTCCACAGGTATCTACTAAGCTCAGTTTAGTCGAGTGTAAGATCATAACATACATAAACTGAGGATCAATACTCACTACACTAGCAATATGTGAGACTAAATTGGCAACCTTCGGACTACGGTAGGCACTTTCAACTGATAGTCTGATGTAAAATAACAATATTCCCAAACTGATGATCAAACTCACTACACTAGCAACTTATGAGTCTATTTTGGCGACCAAAATGGCTAACTATAAGTCATTTAAAGATAGTTGAGTGGAAAAGTGTTTTCTATACTTGGAAAATGTTTTTTTTCTCTCTGATATGATTTATTAGGTACCGAGAGACGTCTATACGGCATCCATAATCTAATCACGTGTCTGAAGACATTTCTTCTGGTTTGTTTTTATAGAAATGTTTCTGAAGATGATGATGAGGTAATTTCTTTATGGAAAATGATGGTATCAATTGGTGAGAAGGAAATGCTGAAACCTTTTCCATTGACTTTTTGTCACCTTCACATTTCGAAATGTGGGGGCGCGTTGTTAGGCTGGACCCAGCTGTTCCCCACTATTGCTGACAATGACGCAATTATTATAGAATTTGTTGAGATGTTGGGATGAGTTACTCTGATTCTCATAGATTTTTTTTTCAAAAATCGATCTTTGTTATGTATACAAAGACAGGAATACAGACAGGTAGGAAAGGGTAGAATGAGATAGGTAACTGGATAAATATATATATATATATATGTATAAATAAAAAGGAGATAGATACGAGTAGACTGAAACAGATAGATGGATAAATAGATTGATTGGAAAAAAACAAAATAGACCGGAAGACATTTATTCACACACACTTATGCATGCATATGTGACATCCCTATCGTGTTGGTAATAACTTCCTTAATTATTGATGTCTAGTAATCCTTTCTCTTGATTCCAATACATTTTTATTAAACATATAATAGTCCTAGTAACAATAGTCTCTATATCTGAATAATGACAATCACTTTCTGCTTTTTCAATACATTTCTATTGTACCCCATATATATATATATATATATATATATATATATATATATATATATATATATATATCCCTGTGCACTCAGCAGCTAATTGAGCCGACTCTAAGCTGTTTTTCAACTAATCATTATTAACTTGATTCATATAATCATACACACACACACACACAAACACACACACACACACACACACACGCACACACACATATATATATATATTTTTTTTTCTATCAATCAAGTTAAAAGTATGTAATTGTTAGTTGAATGACCGTGACTGGCTCTTATTCGAGTCGAGTCTTTATACATAACTTTTGCACGAATCCTAGCGCCATGTCAGATCGCTAGTTATCTTGACAGTGGTGTAGTCACTGGCAGACTATATTGGTAGACGGTTCAAAACTGGATAAGGAACACTCCCTCATTACTCTTACCATGCAACACAGTATCTTTTTCATCATTCCTCTCCTAGTGAAGAGATGGTCCCTGCTACATTATAAGCTCACGATAATGCCTTCAAGAACAATTTGAATCTTGAAAGCCCAATCCCTTATAATATCCTGGACACCTCATCCGGTCAGGAAAGGCACCCAACCTATCTGTTCATACGAGGTTCCTAATTTGCGTCATTATGTATCTAGCCGAATCCTATCTGTTCCTGGCCTTAGGTAATCCATTTTTTCTCCCTGATTTTCAATGCGCAACATGCACCGTGAGCATTCACATTTGCAAAAAGAAATTTTAGATGAACAATTTGCGAAATTTCTTCTAACATTATAAATATTTATTTTGTCAGTGCTGAAAATGTCTAAAGCTAAGATGTGGAGTTTTGGGGCGTCGGTGACGTCAGTGGATAGCAATAGAAGACATCAAAAGCTTGCCTACGTATATTGGGTCCAAATGCAATCAACGCTAAGATCCCAAAGAGATTATTGTTTGATCATTACCTTCTAGAGTAAATAAGAAGAGAGGCAATCGTTATCTATAAGAATCGAACTCGATTCACACTCTTCTTCCATAGAATAGTCATCGACCTTTGTCTCTCTTACCTATCCACCTAATGACATAACACTCAACCCTACACTATCTTTATCTATTGCATGGGCCTTAAATGAATGCTCACCTACATAATGTTTTATGGAGTACGGCACAAAAGTCACGAAGAGATTTAGAACAATCATAACCATTTCTGTTATAATATTTTTTGATATTTCTTTTCTCGGATATATGGAGAGACCCTTTGGAATTTATCATGGAAAAGTGCACAGCTGAGCAACAAACTAAAATGATAGAATACTTTTAGCGTTTACCCAGTGAGCATATTCTCGTTTGAACGTGTGGACACTGCCATTCGAGGCTTCAATTCGTTTTTTTAGTGCATGTTTTTAGAATTAAGCTATGTTAGTGATCAAACAGGAACAGGGGGATCACGTTCAGTTTGAAATGCTGGAAATTGTATACGTGTGCTGAGGAGCTGTTGTCCTTCGAAATGTCATGCAGATTGTTATTGAAAGAACAAGGCGGTTATTTGAAAGAAACAAATACCCGCTCATAGGTTAATCAAATTCGCCTTGTTTATATATACAAAGATTGGCTGAGGTATTTTTGAAAAAAATCAATAAAACTAAAAAGATATGAATGTTTTAAACCCCTTCGCAACTTTTCGTCACTTTGTAAAAAGCTAATACAGAACCGAACAAGGCAGCATTGTATTATTTTCAGTCGAACATAACACAATCATAACGTATCATTTATGACCAAACTATTTATCTAAGATATACATTGTTCAGAGGGGTGTACTCATTTCTGGACGACAGCATATTCATGTTTTTAGCAAAATAGTTTCAAACTTAGAGTCCATTTCATAAATAATACTTGATAATTTCCGTTTTGGTTGTGTAATGTTCCACAAGAAATAATACAATCCTGTTGTGTTTGGAAGAAAATTAACTCTCCATTAAAAAGAAAGGTAGGGGTGTAATCATTAATGGGAGCCTCTGTATGTAACTTCGTTCCTGTTGTTGTTTGGGGATGAATTAATAATGCGATGAGGAGACGATGGAGGATAACGGAAAGACACCGAGAAGGAATGAAGAAAGGTGAATTCAAGACGGTAGAAAGTTTGAGATCGATTAATATTCAAGGAAAGGATGAAGAATCGGGGAAATTTCATAAGAAACAATAAAAATGTATGGCTTCAACCAAGGATTTTGATACAGGTAGATAGATGAGAAAAAAGTTGGATAAATGTAAATACATCTAAACATATATATATATATATATATATATATATATATATATATATATATAGAGAGAGAGAGAGAGAGAGAGAGATATGGATAGATTGATAGATGGATAGATATGAATAGACTAGAAGTGAAGTGATACAAACTCGTCATCGTAGTTAATAATTGAACAATGGTGTTTTCTTCGGGAAAAACATCTAAAATATAGTAAAATCATCTGGGAATATTTAGATTTTATTGATGTACTCAGAAGAAGAAAAAATAATTTAGACGGGTTCTAGAGCAGTACTGATGCCAATTTTCAAGTCGGTGTGGCCAGGAACACACCATCTTACAAACAAACGCACACACAATCACATAAACAAATGCACGCTCTTATAAAAGGAGGACAGAACCCTTCACCATCTTTGGTGGATACAGTTCTTCGATAAGCAAATAGATGATAACAAATTAAAAGATACTAACAAAATCTAATAGAAAGGTATATAAGAACACTGAGATCGATACTTCGATAAATATCATTAGACTGATATAGGTATTTGTTAAACGCTGCCTCGTCTTTAGCGAGGCTAAATGAGGAATCTTTCAGTTGGAGAAGGTTTATTTGTCTTGAAAATCTGAAATCTAAATCCTTGATTTTTATGTGGGTTCAACCAACGAAATTCGCCGCTGGTGAATACACTGCTAGATTATCCACAAAGCAGACTTCGAAGCCAATACAAAGGCAAATTAGGAAAATTAACATAAACCAGATGAAGTGTTCAGGATACTCTACAGCCTCAACCAGAATAAGAACTCACCTCGTCCATTCATCTAAGCATAATCTACTTTTGATTTTATACATATATGAATACATATATATATATATATACATATATATATATATATATATATGAGATATATATATATATATAGAGAGAGAGAGGGTAGATAAATAAACATGAACAGACAGGGATATATATATATATATATATATATATATATATATATATATATATATATATATATATATATACAGACGAGTGTGGGGTATCTAAGGAGGCTCGAACTCATTGCACGGTAGTAATAGTATATCACACAATGTCACCAACATTGTTCCACGGTGAGGCGGTCCTATGACACTGAGTCGACTGAGATATAATTATACCTAACTATATATATATATATATATATATATATATATATATATATATATATATATATATATATATATATATATATATATATATATATATATATATATATACTTACTCTTGTCTGAGCGTCTTCAATATGTTCACCCTTGAGACTTACTGATGACGTCAGAAGCATCGGGGGAATTACAAAAAATATTGAATTATTTTAGAAGAGGCAAGTAAAAAAAAACGAAAAGATAGAAAGGCTAAAGATCAACAGAACAGAGACAAAAGTAGTATTCAACAATGAAGTCCCCCAAAAGAAAATAAGAATATAGGACTAGGCTTTAGAAGAGGTTGACAAATATGATATCCTAAAGTTAGAGAAAGCGATATAAAACAGCTCGTAACGATCGGATGGAAACAATTTCGTACAAAGAGACGTATCGAAGAGCTACTTGCTAATGTGTTTCAAACATGAAGTATACATTGAAAGCATAGTAACATTAAGATATAGAGAAAGAGCAACTTTGATCAGAAGGAGGGCTAGAGTGAGGACATCTGACAATTGATTTATCAACGAAAATGGAGATCGGTTTGGCACTAAGCTTGAAGAGATGGCGCAAAATGTTAACTGATTGGCGCCCTTTGAACAGTAAACGTATAAAAACAAACAAACAAAAAACAACAAAAAATATACACACACATAAAAGACAATAGATGAAGGGATCAGGTAGAAAGTTTTGCCGATAAGACATGTTAGAAGTCAGTGCATTCGTGGTCATTATAGGAGATGGAGGAATTGTTTATCCAACAGTGAACTCATAATGACTGATGATAAAGATGATGATATTTATATATTATATACGTTGTTGAATGTTGACATGCACCTGATAAATATGTAGATTTTATTTTATTTATATATGAATGTTGAGGAAAGTGACAAATGGGAGGTGAAGAGAAGAAAATGTAGGTGTTACATCTCAAAATTTTTCATTATTCCGTGGGCATGTTTCGATGCAATCCGATATATATATATATATATATATATATATATATATATATATATATATATATATATATATGTATATTGTGTTATTCTTAGAGCGCCCAATATTACAAGAATAGAGCAGATGTATAATCAATTATTTATTATATCATGGAAAATACAACATTTGTATTTGGGGAGAAGCATGGAGAAGTCAGGTAAAGGCCAGTGATCTTGAGAGATTGTCTTGTTATTATTTTCAGAAATGACCGCAGGTGACCTCAAGTGACCTCTAGTGACCAACAACATTAACCTCACATTGCCAATAACTTTTGCCGAGTAAAGATAGACCCTATGAAAATTCTCGGCATCCTAGGTGCAATATCGTGTCCAACAGATGAGAAAATTAGCTCGAAATGGCATTTAGTGATCTTGAATGACCCCGATCTCAAAATCATTTTTTAAATACTTTGGCCGTGAAATAATCAACCTTTATGTTAATATTCAGTTCCATAGGTCCAAAAGAGTGGCTAACAACTTGGAAAATTGGCTAGAATTGACCAAAAATGACCTCAGGTGATCTCAAATGAATTCTCAAGTCAATATCGAATTGCCCCCGACCTATGCGAGAAAATTTACCCCTATGCTCAATTTTATTGACAATTATTGTTCAAAACACTGAAAATTCAGTAGAAACGACCAGAATTGACCTCTGATGACCTCAAAATACCTCCAAGGTCAACCTCACCGAGCTTGTTACCATCGATGTAAGGGATGTATCCATATGATCGATTTCAGCATCCTTGGTGCAAAATTCTAATCCACAATCCAGGAAGTGACCAGAATTGACCTCTGGTGAGCTCAAATGACTTTAGCGGTCAACTCCACATTGCATATGACCTTTGCAATGGGAAGATGTACCTCTATGCATGATTTCAGTTCCATAGGTACCAAATTATGTTCAAGGACTAGGAAAGTTGTTTTGATATGACCAGAAATAGTCACTTAATTACCTCAGTGGTAAAGTCACATAGATGGCGAGCTTCACCGTGAAAAGATGTACCTATATGCTAAATTTCAGCACCCTTGGTGCTAAATTGTTGCCTAAAACAAATGATATTTTGTGACTTGAGGTCATTTGAGGTCAACGTTTATTCCAAGTCGACCTTAATTATAAAAGATTTTAGATCGAAAGGCCTTGAAGTTTTTGCGAGGAAGAGCCATGGACAAACGAACAAGCGAATAAGTACACAAACGAAAGGTCTCTATAAAATATGATTATAAATTGCATTATATTATGAAGAAACTCTCATTCGAAATGATCACCCGTCGTCGCACGGAACGATTGTAGCGGGAATCGAACTTGCGACCAATAGGGTAGCTGCTTCAACGTAGCGTTGCTCTTACCATTGAACTAAACAGTCGCCGTTAATGCAAAGGCCAAAATAACAGTTTTCACCCCAAGGTGAAACATTAAGGCAGCTATCCTATCGGTTGCAGATTCGATACTTGAAGCAGTCCGATTTCCTTCGATTGTTTATTCTATTTACGTTGTCTAGTTTGAGTGATACATTAACCATGTGACGACAGGAGATGATTTTAAATAAGTTTTTATATAATATAACGCAATTCCTAATTATTTCGTCTGGTCATATTTATCCATTTCTTTATATATATATTCATATATATATATATATATATATGTAGAGAGAGAGAGAGAGAGAGAGAGAGAGAGAGAGAGAGAGAGAGAGAGATAGAGATGTGGAAAGAGTTGGTTGTATAAATAGATTAACTGATTTTAGAACCTTTATGAGACTACTGAAATCTTTTCAGGGAAGAGTCTTTTGTTTCCAATGGTGGGAAGGAGATGTTTTTATAAGCAAAACTGTTACTTTTAAGTGGAAGATTTTATTTGCATACAGAGAAATAAAAAACAATGATGTCAATCCTATTTATCATCATCATCATCAACATCAGAAATTATGAATTCACTGTTAGATTCCTATCTCCTCCCATCACGACCTCGATTGCACTAACCTCTGTCATGGCTTACATGCAAACCTTCCCATTTCATCCTTCAAACTTGTCTGTTCTTTTCATACAGTGTTTACTGCCCCATAGACACCTATCGATTATTCTTTTGCTTCATCTGTTGTCATCTCTTCCTGCTTAGTTCAGCCCATCTCCATTTTTTGGTTGCTTGATCATTTGTATTATTTCCTTAACCTTCGTCCTCCTGCTGATTCATGATGATCTTTATCTTGCCCTATCACCGCTCTCTCTATAGCTCTCTGTGAAATTCTAAGTTGTTTCTTTGTTTTGCATAGATGGTAATATGCATTCATTGTATACATTACGCTTTAAGCACATGGGCAAGGTACTCTTCCGTATATCTCTATACATACCAAAAGATTTCCAGCAGATCATTATTTATCGTTTCTTTTCGCTATATTTCAGAGAGAGAGAGAGAGAGAGAGAGAGAGAGAGAGAGAGAGAGAGAGAGAGAGAGAGAGACGAATAGACAGAGAGACGAATAGACAGAGAGAGGAAAATGATATATAGAGAAATAAATGGGAAGAAGAGAGACAGGCAGACAGAGAGGAGAGAGAGATAGCGTAGAGAGAGGATGATGGAGAGAGAGAGAGAGAGAGAGAGAGAGGGGAGGGATGGTAGGAGGATGATAGAAAGAGTAATAGAGAAGTGGTTGGACGAAGACAGAAAGAGAGAGAGAGGGAGAGAGAGACGGGGAGAGGGAGAGAGAGACGGGGAGAGTGAGAGAGGGAGAGGTGTTTAGAGGAAGGGAAAGAGACAGAGAAAGGGAGAGAGACAGAGAAAAGGGAGAGTGATAGCGAAAAGGGGGATGTTTGGGGGAGAGAGAGAGAGAGAGAGAGAGAGAGAGGAAAGAGACACAGAGAAGGGAGAGAGTGATAGAGAGAGGTGGTTGGTTAGAGAGAGAGGGGGGTATGTAGATTCATTGGTAGATATACTAGAAAATTCTAAAAAAAAAGAAAAAAAAGAAAATAATACACCGATGGAATAAAAATGCTAATGAAAGCCGAAGAGAAAATGAAGGCAGATTTCAGTGAGGAAGGGTGTGGGGATCAGGTGGCGTCGATTACCGAAATTTTGGAATTTATATTAGAAAGAAAATGTATCGAAGTCTTGGTTGTCTGACGACTCTTCTTGTCACCAATAGGTTGAGTGATTGAATCTGAATTTGGAAAAAATAGAAAAAAAAAGGGAAGAAAAATCAAATATATATTTTTTCACAACTTTTTTCGCTTGCTCGACCGTTCGTACCTTCGTTTGCACGTGTGTTTGACTTATTTCTACCCGACTTGCTATTCGTCCGTTCTTTCTTCTACCCTTCCTTCCTGCTTCTCTCTCTCTCCCCTTTTCCTTCCTTTCTTTCCTTCCTTCCGTCTTTCCTTCTTCCTTCTTTTCCCTTCCCCCCTTCCTTCCTTTCATTCATTAGGGTTTCCTCTCTTTTTTTGTTCGCCTATTCCATCTTTCACCCTTTCTTCTACCCTTTCTTCTTTCGGTCTAACACCTTTCCTTACTTCCTTCCTTTCCATTTGATTTCTCTCTCTCTGTCTCAGTTTGTTCATCTCTCTCTCCCTCCCCCCTCTCTCTATCTATCTCTCTATCTCTCTATCTCTCTATTTATCTATCTATCTATCTATCTATCGATCTATCTATCAAGCAACGCGATCTTTCTCAAGACTGTAAAAAGTTTTTGTGGCCCCAGTCATAAATTTTCCAAGTCAATTGCTCATTTGTTGAATGATTTTCATTTTCAAGTTCCAATGAATTTCTTCTTTAATTTTCATACATTGCTACCCTTTCTCCACTTCCCACAATTTTCTTTCTTTTTACCCTCTTTTTGGTTTTGTTTTTCTAAATTCTCAGACATCATTGTGTTAGCCCAAAATAATTTCATCTTCCCTCAGTCTTTCTTTCTTTCGTTCGTTCTTTCTTTTTTGCTATTATTATCTCTTTTCTCCTCCCTTTATTTTTTCTATCTTCCCCCTTTTCCTCAATCTTCCTCTCTTGTATACCTTTTCCCTTTCTCACAACTTTTCTGTCTTTTCTCTTCTTTCTCTTTTTTCCCCTTGCTGGCTTTCCCCTCTCTTTCTCTGTCTTCTCTTCTTTTCTTCCGTTTTCTTTTGTTTTTTTTCTTTCTTCTCCGTTTTTCCTCACACTCCTCACTTCTTTCATTCCTCTCTTCTTATAACCCGCTTCCTTCATTTTCCTTCACAACAATGCTGAGTTCCATCCAACTTCTATCTCCATCTATTAATCTTCGTGTCTTCTCCTCCCGTTATTTCAATAATACTTCCATGTCTTTTTTCAAGAACGAATCTTTTTTTATTCTTTCTCCATTCTTTTTTATTGATATTTCTCTCTTTTTTCCATATCATTCATCCCTCGTTCTCTCATTCCATTCTCCACCTTCATCTTTTTTTTTCTCTTTTCTGTTTATTCCATCTTTCTTTTTATTCAAGCTTTTAATTCCGTCTCGTTTGTTTGTTTGTCTATTCCTTTCTTTCTTCAAGAAACAGTTAACCAAAACTGTCAACAACGTCATCAGACTAAGTTACTTCAGCTTTTAAGAGTGTCTGGCTGGCTGGCTGGCTATTTATGTATACGTCGGGTGTACAGGCTCCATCAATGGGGTGAAAGGGTTGTGAATGTAAACATTTACTCTTCATTATGTGTGAAAAAACGTTATTTCTCTTTGTAGGTTTTCAGTAAGGGTTCAATTTACACGCTAAATAGGTCCCTTATAATGAGTCCGGCGGTGATCACGATCGTTTTTTGAAAATTTGGACCCTTTAATGATCACAGCAAAACACAAGGCGAGAGAAGTAACTTATCAATTGATCACACCTTTTTCCAATATTTAATTGATCACCCCCGAAACGACATGCAGCCAAAAGACGTTGGTTGCGTGCCGATTTCTATTGACTGAATAATGAGAAATGTCTTTCTTTTTTATACTATTCGCGCCTTCCCTTTTCTGTTTCCTTCTGTCTTTCCCTCAATTCATTCTTTCTTTCTTTCTTCCTTCTTTCAAATACTCCTTTTCCCGCTTTGTATATTTTTCTTACCTTCTTTTTTTTTCTTTTCCCACCCACGCATTTTTCAGTTCTTCCGCTCTTTTTTCCTTCATTTTTCATTCTTTCATATCTTCTTTTCTCCACCTATCCTTCTTTCTCCCTGTTTGTCTTTTACTTCGCTTGCGTTGTCGTCTTTTTAGCCAGCCTCGCCGCTCGATAGAAGGCTGTTTATCCGTCGATAAGTCGGTCACCATACTGTTTCTCAGCTGTTTTGAGTCAGATTTACTTGAAACTTGACAGAAAGGTGTTTTTTGATAAGATGCTTCTTACCTAAAATCACCTTCTATGCAGGGTCACGCGATTTGGCAATAATAGCGTTGAAAGTTTATAGTGGACGTTTCATTGAACTTAAAGTTCTTGTTTTGAATATCTCTCCCTTTTCGCGCTGTTTCTACCTTATTTTTTCATTTTTCTCTGTTCTTTTTTTTCTCTTTCTTTCTGCTCTTTTCATCAACTCATTCCTTCATGTATCTTTCAATCTTTTTCCCCACTCTGTTCTTCATGAAGCATAGATCTTGCTGTCTTTCTTTATTTTTCAATTTTTCTTTCTCTACAATGTATCCTTAATCTTTTTAATCTTCGAAACTCTCTTTTTGATTAATTTCTCTTTTCTTCCCTTTTTCTCTCTTATTTCCTCTCACTTCTTTTCATTTTCTCACTCGTTTTCTTTCCCAATTTCCCTTCCTAATCCTCCCTTGCTTTTTCTCTCCTCTCTCTTTTGTTTCTTTATTATCATATCTCTCTTCCTGCATGAGTCGTTTCTTTCTTTTATTGTTTTGTTCTTCTCTCCTATTTTTTCTCTTACCTTTTTTCTCTTCTCTCTCTCTTTCATTCTTTATTCCAAATCACCCCACTCTCTTCACAGCTTTGGTTTCTTTTCCATCTTTCCTTCCTTTTTTTCATCCACCTTTCATTCTATTTCATCTTCCCTTCGCTTTCATCCTTATTTTCTTTACCTTTCCTTTTCAATTTTCAAATCTTTACCATTTAACCGCTTGCCCTTCCTTCTCAACTTCTTTCTTTCCTTTCTTTTCCCACTCTTTCTAAAGTTTTACATTCTCTTCTTCTTCCTTTTTTTCTTTCCCTTCTCTATATCTAATTTTCCTTAATTACGCATTTCTCTTTTCGTCTCTCACTAGTGTACATCTCCCTCCCTCCCTCCCTTCCTTCCTTCTTTCCTTCCTTCCTTCCTTCCTTCCTTCCTTCCTTCCTTCCTTCCTCCCTCCCCCATCTAACTTCACCTTACCCCCCCTTCTACTCTAATGTTCCATTCCCTATATACTTTCATCCTTCCTTTATTTCGAGTATTCTCTTTCTTTCGGCGTTTCTGCCTTCCCTCTCTGCCTGCCTTCTTCCCTTCTTTCCTTGCCATCGTCCACCCTCCCTTCCTCCCCCCGACTTCTTCCCTTCTTTCCTTTCTCGCTGTCTGCTTCCATTCAGTAGATTTCCACAAGAACCGTCGTCAATGTCAGTCGCGTTGACCTCGCAACCCTGACCAATGAAATCTCTCCCTTTAAACCGCGCCTCTTTTTCCTCGACTAAACATTACGTAATCGTGGATGGGAAGCCGACACTTTCCCCACTCCACGGAAGCACCGCCAAGCACAATAATTCCGACTACACTGGGTCTTCCTGACAATTTCTAGCGTGTGTAGCCATGTTGCTTCCTTGTTTATAAAACGCGTTCGCCTCATGCGATGCGTGTGACGAGGCGTGTTTAGCGCACGTGGAAACTAAGGCGAATATGTGCATGAATCTAGAGGGGAGCTAAAGCTAGCTGTCTCTTCGAAAGGGGGGCCCCCTAAGTCAGCTATTGCACGTGTGTGTACGAGGTGGGGGCGGTTTAAATAAATGAATAAATTCATTTAATTCCTATGAAAGTGTGTATGTATCTGCGCGGCAAATGTATGAGCCTTAGAATCTGAAAAACAACTGATTTTGTGCGTACACACAAACACACACGCGTGCGCGCGCACACACACGCGTGTGTGCGCGCACACACGTATATATATATATATATATATGTATATATATATATATATATAAACAAACAGAGAGAGAGAGAGAGAGAGAGAGAGAGAGAGAGAGTTCGATGGAAAAAAAGAATGACAGAAAAAGAGAATTACAGAGTCAAGTATATAAATCTGTTTATATACATATGTATTGTTATTATTGTTTTCGAACGTTGAGTTATAAGTGTGCTCAATATCGGGAATAGAGCTCTTGTAAATACGTAAACATATAGAATTCAGTTTTTCACGGTGACTCTGAGCTGCATACCAGTTGTGCAATCGTAAACGGTTTGATGATTGCGTCACTGACATAATACTCAGTCATCGCGAAGAACTGAATCTAAAGTATATATATATATATATATATGAGAGAAAGAGAGGGAAAGAGAGAGGTAGGCATTTAGAGAATATATATATATATGTATATATATATGTATATGTATAGTGAGAATAAGAAGTTTCTGACACATTTCAAAAAAGTTCATTTTAGTATCCTAATTCAGCTTTAAAACTGTCAGTAATTGGACCAGGTATTTAAAATACCAAATTAAACAACATTCAAACAGAACTGAACCTTGAAAGTTTTGTACAAAAATCTCAGATCTTTGGTCCAAATTCTATCAATTTTGGAGTCGTGTGAGAATCTTAAAATTTACTTTTCGAAATGCATCGAATACTTTTTGCACCCACTCACTATATATATATATATATATATATATATATATATATATATATATATATATATATATATATATATATATATTACAATGTACCGGATATATTCGCATTTACTCGCTATATTCATCTATCTGCATATTGGTCCTAGTAAAGGTTGATTATGATGTCGAGACAGTTAAGGCAGCTCTAGGAGATTGATTTGCTCAAATGACCACACACCCATTCCCTTCTCGGACAACAATCATGGTATGCAAGTGACGAGACATTTCGTAAAAATATGTGTCACAGGGAGCTTATTCATATCTTTCCCAAGGGGATTAGTGCGAAGAGAACACAAAAATACAGACTCGGTTAGCAGGTTCTCTACCGGTATGCCACTTGTACACATACACACACACACACACACACAAGCACACACATCTATCTATCTATCTCTCACTCTTATATATATATATATATATATATATATATATATATATATATATATATATATAAGAATTATGTATAAGAACATGTGGTATCTGCTCGTGCTAAATAGAGCTGAAAAAAATGTCAAAAAATGTTAATACGCAAAACTATTAGTAAGCAATGGAATAGGGGCTAAAAGCTTTGTAGACCAATGACTGATCCTCTAAGTCGGTCCCTTCTTCCTATATGCATGTATGTACTTTGCAGATGTCCTTTTTCAGTATGAAACTGCTTACGAGGTTATTGCACCCTTAAATAAATGCATTAATCGATATTTAAAGGCATGTATTGCCATAGCGTCTGGGTTGTCGTGCTAGTTTTACAAGTCGTAGACTAGGAGTTCATTCCTGAAATATGGCTTAATAAAAAAGTTTACTTTGCCCAACAAATCACTCAATCCCATGTGTATGTGTTCGTGCGTATGATTGATTTATATATAGTTATTTGTTATCGATGTATACATATGTGTGTGTCATCGAACTATATGTACATAAGAGTGATGTATATGTATATATATACACATATGTATTACATAAAATCTAGCTAAATGTCACTATTACTCCACGACTATTACTCCTGTGTAGTGAGTTCAATCGTAACTGGTTGCCAATCACTTATTGTTTTGTGTCTGCCCAAGATGCATTTAGTAAATACTTGGGCACCATACCCTTTGGTAATGGTTAACAAGTCAATGTCGCCAATCCTAATTACTATATAGTCAATTCGATCCTTACTGTCTGCTTCAAACATGTGGCCTTACAATCTATGTATGCATTGGTGTACATACATTTATGTACACGCCTGGCGTATTTTATATGTATGGGTAAATATTTACATGAGCATTTATAAATCAATGTGTTTTGGTACAGTGGTTAATGAGCCATCCCAGTTAAATATTAGTTGTGAGTTCGATCTTCAGCGGAGGCTCCAAACAAAGACTGTATACCTAAAGTTGTGTGTGTAAGTTTTGCTTTTCTTTATGAAAAAAAATATCTATGCAATAAGTATATAAGCGTGTGTAAATGTGTGTATAGGTATTTACACAACTTCCCACGGTGATGGGATGTGGGACAAAGCCTTGTGTGTATGGATGCGTAAGTGCATGTATGTATTCTTAAGGGAGCCCACGGTATTTTGCAATGGTGATATATTATTTTTAACTTACGCAAGTAAATATAAATATAGATATGAACATTAATAATATGTAACACACCGTATCAATGCATGTATGCATGCGCATTTATATTTATAAACATTAGAATTATTATAAACTTAGCCAAATGATATATATATATATATATATATATATATATATGTATATATATATATCAGCCTGTTCATAGCAATGAGTATAAGATTTCATGTGTACGTATTTGAGCAGGTCAATGTATACATGTGTAAGAACATATGTGTGAGCGTATGCATGTGCGTGTGAATATGTGTATGTACAGGAGTGCGTGTGTACGAGGGTAGGACCAGCGTGCGTGTGTGTATGTCTGTTTGAGCGTGTATGTGTGCACTTGCGAGAGAGTGCAAGTGCTAGTGAGCGCGCGTGTGCACTTGCAGGGGAGTATGGGTATTTGAGAGTGTGGGTGCATGCGCGTGTGTGTGTATGCGCGTATGCACTAGCGTGTGTGAATGTTGAGGAAAATGTATACGTGCAAGATATCGTGAGTTTTGAGGGATAAATAATTTAAGTGAATATGTGAACCTGTGTGCGTGTGTGAGAGCACACGCACGTCTGTGTGTGTGTGTGTTTGAGAGGGTGTACGTGTACGAGACAGCCTGTTGAGTGTTAATGCAAGCGCGCCTACGTACGAGAGCGTGTGTGTATATGTACAAGAGTGTGTCTGCATGTGCAAGGGTGCATGCACGCCCGTATGTGTGTGTATATATACGTGTGTGTATATATACGTGTGTGTGTGTGTGTATGTATATACGTGTGTGTGTGTTCGTGTATCTGCGTTGGTAGTACGGAAGGATTGTATTGTTTATTAGGTATATACAGTGTATCAACTAAGCCAATAAAAGACAAGGTCTGTTTACACTTGAATGCGCGCTAATAACATTTCTATGATCAGTTGGAACAGACAAAAACACAAGGAACAGATGGAATGACGTATGTCACTGATGCACTGTGTCTGCAGGACGGACACAAAAGACACAGAGAGAAAGAGAAAGTTCACTGCCCTGCTCGATTTGTTTGGGTGTTTATTTAGTCTGGCACAAGAGACACCCAGTGGGAGTCGAACTCACTTCAGTAGTCGTAGTCTAAGAGGATAGCTCGCGAGCCATCTCTCAACGACAGTCACTTTGATGGTTGTGTAATAAGTTTAGCTTAGTCTGTGTGTATGGAGAATAGAGAGAGAGACAGACAGAAATAGAGAGTATATGTGCGTATGTGAGCGTATGTGAGAGCTTGTGTTTATGTCGATAGTGTGGTCATCATTCGAGAGAATTCTGTGAGAACCAAAATCACTATGTAAATAATGGTCTGCGAGACCAGCATATTAACCATTGCTTCTCGGCGACGCGTACTAGGTAATAAATGTACTTGGGCAAAAAATTCGGTCCAAAATGTATATTTGTCTTTATTGATCTGCTTATATCTATCAGTCTGTCTGCGCCTAAACATTTATACCAATCGATACTTACCAAATTTAGCACTTTCTGGCACAAGGTCACAAGAGCAGAGCACCCAATGACACATTATTATACAAACATGTATCATTTAATAACATTCATCTAATTACGTCAATGGTGACTGAGAGTATAAATGTTTAGTTAAATTCTGATACAGGGCTGCTGCGTTGATATGTACTATGCTTAGTTTTGTGAGGTATACAGTGAGGATCGATCCCACAGCAGTTTAGCGAGGGTCAGCGTGATCAGTTGTATCATTATCGCTCTAGATAATTAAGAAGCTTAGCTTGGCCCCGCACAGGGTCACCTTAGTTTAGTGCCTAGTGAGGGTCTCACTCTAAAAACCTGTATATTTATGTGCAAATATCAAAGAGGTAGAAATAAAAAGTGTCTGTGCTTGTGTAAGCGTGTAGTTGATTTGGACTTGAACGCAAACAGATAAGAGAGAGAGAGAGAGAGAGAGAGAGAGAGAGAGAGAGAGAGAGAGAGAGAGACAGAGACAGAGACAGAGAAAGACAGACAGACAGACAAAGATAGAGAGACAAAGATAAGGAAACAGGGAGGGACTGCGTGGGTATGAAAACTTGCTTTTTCGATTAGTGTATTCAGCTATAGATATTTTCTAAACTTAGCTTAGTTTGACACACAGCTACAAATATGGCGTACCCAGTGAGGATAGATCTCACTTCAATAGTAATGGTGAGTGAGATTAGATTGCAAGGACACTATCGTCGGTACATAGATATTTACTGGGCATGGTTTAGATAGGCACAAGGCCACAAGAATGCGCCAACCAGTGAGAATCGAACTCAATACATTAGCAATGCTCTTCTTGGTTAGTTGAATAACCATCGTTCTATGACAGATATTGTAGATATTTACACATTTTTTCTCAGGTGTACGGTAATGGGACATCCGGTGAGAATCGAACACACTACCATAATAGTGAACAGTACACGTTGTTTGAAGACCATAACTCTACAACAGGCGTCCTCGTGATGTCCTAAGTATATCCGTACGTCATGGTACAACGTGTTTTGTGGGCGGGGATTATGTATGTTCGTGTTGGATGATTGCGTGCGACGATGACCATGCTTGAAAGACCTTAAAATGTGTGCATATTTATCGATGTGTTCATATTCCAAACACACTGTGTACGCATGTGCTTTTGTTCTGCACGTGTAAAATTACACACCCTAGTCAGTATCAAAGCATACTTGTGCATGCATATTTTCAGGAATTATATTTCAAGCATTATACTGTGTGTGTGGATATGTCTATGTGTTTATGTGTTGTCTATATGTGAGTGAAGGTAAATATATTTGCCCAAATTTCCAGATTTTCTTATGTGTGTTCATGTGTGTGTGTGCGTGCGTGTTGGCTTACGTGTGTATGCATCGCTATGTATACAGCTCTGTGTGTATATGTTTATGTGAGTGTACACACATGACCAAAACATCATAACTGCGACCTTGTGCAAAAATTGTACAGACTTAAATATCTACTCATCGAATCTAGCTTAGAGTTAGTCTCATACAACACTTGCTAGTTTGGTGAGTTTGAATCTCACTGGGTGCTCAACAATTATGGCTCTCTGAGCCAGACCAAGTTAACATAGGTAAATATTTACAGGCGCCCTGTGTAAAATGATATTTAGCAAGCAGATTTTGCCCACCACTTTCAAGTGTAGTGAGTTCAATCCTCACTGGATACCAGACAATTGTTTAGTTTTGGGGTTGATGATGCAAAGTAACACTATATAGGTAATTGCAGATTTTAGAAGCATTAGAAAGATGAAATGAGTATAAAAGCACAAATAAAACCGGTGAGAGGTATTCGAGCGTGTTTATTGAACTGATGGAAATATCGCATCAACGTTATTATCAGATGAGCCGGAATACTTGTCACTCGACGACTAAACACATGCGAGTGTATGTATGTATGTATGTATGTATGCAAGAGTGTGCTTGTGTCTATATGCAAGTTTATTGTGTGTGCGTGTGTAGGGGAAGAGACTATGCTTAAACGCACACGTAAGTCAATATAATATTATATATGTGATATGTTTCATTTGTGAGTGTGTACGGTCGGTAGATTTTGGTTATGTGCACACATACCCATGTGTACATGTCTGTGTGTATGTATGTGTGTGTGTGTTATTTTTAACGTATGACTGTAAAAGACCGGTAGATTCTTCTATGTGAGAGTGCGTGCATGTGTATGTGCATATGTTACTGTACATGTGTGTGTTTATTGATCATTGTGAGTTTATTTTGGTTACTAATTTGTGTGTGTGTGTGTGAGTGTGTGTAAGAGCTAGTGTGGATATCTGCATGCGTGTGTGTGTGTTATTGTTCATTTGTAAGTGTGTACGGTTGGTAGATTTTGGTTATATGTACTTGCACACGCATGAGTATGTATTTGCGTGTATGGTTGTGTGCGTGTGTGTGATATTGTTAATTTGTGAGTGAGATTGATAGATTTTGGCTTTGTGTTTGTGTGCGCATGTGTTTACACGTATGTGTATGGGTGAGAAAGAATGTGTATGCATGTGTATGTAAGTGCATGTGCGGGTGCACGTGTGTGTATGTGTATCTGTGCGCACGCGCGCTGACGCTGGTACATTTCCGTGAATTAGGTATCTTTTCGACTGATTCCATGAGTGTCTCTGTCTATACGCGGACTGCTCTGCTCTGACAGATTCTTTTTGTGTAAACGTTCTGATTTCGATGACTAGAGGAAGATTGTGATGCGCCAGTTTTTTTTTCCTAGTAAAAATCATTGTCTGATATCAGATTTTAGAAATCGTTATTTTAACTTCGGCTCGAGAGCCGATATCTCGACTAGGACAGAAACTTGCTTTCTCTTTACACACTAAGTTGGGTTTACAGATGTGTACGGAAGAGGTAATTCGTAAATACTCGTATAAGAGTCGAGATCAAAAAATTCTTTGGCTTAAACTCAGATAGATGGCGATTGTGCGGTTACAATTTTTGGAGTCTGCAATTTATACATGAATCGAAAGAAGCAAAATATGAGTAGAAGCTACGCTTGTCACTCTGATCTAGTTGCCATCGTAAGAAAAAATCTCTGGGCGTACGTGTATGCACTGCTATTGCTGAAAAACTGGTCATTGTACAAAATTTGCCAGATATATTAGCTAGCACCAAAGGGAGCGAAGCGTCGATTTTAGAGTTGTTCGGGTCGGTGGTTCTCGAGAAATCTAATAAAGGTAAAAAACAAATTATAGATCTTTAATCTAAAGATATCGATCTGAATTTTCAGGTACATGATTGAAATTGGCAGTAGATCTAAATTTAAATATAAAATATCAAAATTGGTGAGCCTGAAGAGGAGTAACCAAAAGCCATGGTTTCATTCAACATGATTATGGCAAGCTAATCAACACACTAAAATGTTCAGCCCCATTTAAAGGTGAACTTTTGGATCGGGCTCTGTCCTAAAGAATCAAAACTGGTGAAATCTGAATAGCTCTTATGAATATCAAAACTTATATTTCAATGCTCTTATCTACTAAATGCAGCACATCATCTTCTCGAAAGAAATTTCACCCTCATAAATAATTGCAGGACACTACAATATTTTCTACAATCCAGACGTTTGACTGTATATTTTCTCATGCTTAGTTCAGTATAAAACCAGATAAGACAGAATTTGTTATGTTCATCTTATAAGTTGGGGAGAGCCTACCTAAAAATTCAGCAATCGAAATGCAGGTATTTAGCTGGGCTTGAACTCCGACCACTGATACCAATGGGAAATATGTAACGATTCCAGCAATGGGAAAAGTCAGTAGTTATTTACTAAACTTGATTCAGTCTGGCACAAAGCCAAAAGTGTCGAACAGTTAGTGAAAAACCAAATCAGTGCACAGTAGAGATGGTCAGTCTGACTAGCTTTATATATATATATATATATATATATATATATATATATATATATATATATATATATATAATACTATGGAGACGACGTCTGTTTGTCTGTTTGTAACTTTGTTTTTTTCATTAACTTCGTTTTGTATCTTTTGTTCCACCCAACGGGTTGGGAATTTGGATACAAAGGTAACTTGACCCCAGGATGAACATGAGATAAGTGACGCTGACTCTTGGTGACTTCTAATCATCGATTTAGGGTCAGGTTAATTAAAGTTTTTTCAAATCTGAGGGAGACAGCTGCACTCTTCCGACTGCAAATACGAATACAAAGGTAACTTGACCCTAAGATGAACATAGGATTGGAGACAGTGATACCTGACGATCAATTCTTTGGTCTGACAAGTTAAAATTGACCATAGTTGCATCTGATGGTGCAGTGTATGTTTGTAGGACACTATCAGACCGTGTTTGATTTTGACTCGTCGGAACATAGAACATGGTTCCAATATTCTACAGTCGAATCAGTAATTTTTTGGGGCAAATGTAGGTGTTTTCGTCATTGACAGAATTGATAAATGGCTTTTTTCATCACTGCACAGCCTTTTCATATCATCTCATGGCCGTTGCCTTGCTGTATAAGATAAAACGGGGCTAGGGTCCTCCCTATTGTGCACGTTCTTCAGGACTATGGAAACTGTTTTTAAGGGGGATCATTTTTATCCTCTGTCGAAACATTCGCTACTCTTCCTTGATCAGCTACAACATTTTATTTTCTACATCATACCGATCCCACAATGCCTTGCAATTATCTTGCAAGCATTGCAATCATTCAAATCCACCACGCAGGTGATATTCGAAGGTAATTATTCAAATTTAGCGGTTTGAAAATTATCCACCTTTGTTTCGGAAGACAGCTCATTCCTTTCGTGCATTTTTACTCAAACCCGACAAAATAACGTCTAATAGTATATCTAACTTCTACCAAATAGTAATTCACTCACTTGTTGCAATCTTAGGTTTGGAAAATGGGGGCCTGTTTCGTATGACAGTTTGGTTAAACATGATGTCGACGTTTTATTTTCATGATAGATACAACAATTAGAAGCATTATGTTAATTTTACACTCCAAGTTAAACTACACAACAAACTAACAACGTTTGATTATATATACCCGAATGAAGGGTTTAAGCGTCAATTGTCCTAAGCCAGACATCACTTCTGAATTTCATTGTATATGGTAAATACATAAATTAACCATAAAATCATCCTCTCACGGGAAGTGGTTAGGAGTCTCGATTGTTGGTTGTGCCGTAAACTAACAATGTTTAGAGTTTAACAAATCAGTTTTAAAACTATGGTTATCTTAATATCAACAATAACTGAAGTTTGTCCCCGTTTCAATAAAAGCTATACAATAAAATCTGAACCAATATATACTGTGCCTATGACCTTCATCATGAGCAGTGAAGAAACTCTACTGGAATTGTGCAGAAGGTTGCGATGTATGAAGCAGAATTTCAACAAATTAGCAAAAAAACAGGGATTCTTCATTGCGACTAGGACCAAGTAAACTAGTTGTATTCAACGTATGATGTTTTTTAGATATCAGAAACTTCATGAATCAAAATTAAAAGTTTTCGAAAGTCCAGCTCTTAGCGAAATAGCAGTCCAGTTTTTAAAAAAATCCACTTCCCTTTTTATATTCTTATCAACCATACTCAACCTATGAGCTCTTTGAAATACCTCGGAAACGGTGGGTTGGCGCCTTTCAGGTTGGTTTCTCATACTCATATTTTTTAAAATTGATTTTAATTGAAAGCCCCTAACATATCAACTATTTGATTTGACTTTTGTGTAGAAGATAATACTCTACCTTCACTCAGACTTTGTTTTTTTTTTATATAAATATCTTCACCCAAATGGAGCATCCATACAACATTCTGGTCTATATTCAAAGCATCAAATCGAGATATACAAAGAACTTAAATGGAAATGAGTTTTGGGGACCAAAATTAGATTCCTTTTCTCACATAAGCTCAACTTTATAAGTGTTCTTGGAAATATCTAAAGGGTCCTCTGTAGCATTATATACATATTGGGTGAAAATCAAACTAACTATTGAAAATTACTAATGATTTTGTAATATATGTCGACTGTCCTCAAACTAGCTTAACTTTGGTCCATACAATGGAAGAATACGCCTTCTGTGTTAAAATTTAACACTGGTGCTATTTTCGGTACCCCTTTGACGGATGTTCGGCAGTATCTTGGCCATAACATGTCGAATGCACACACCAAGGTTCGTGGTTTGGTGTAGTACACTACCCCCTTCGCCCTTCCTACGAAAGGAAGTCACAGGGCATAAGGTCAGGTTTTTGTGCAGGTCATAATTCTCAAAGGGGAGTTAATTCTCACCCAAGACATGATTTCAAAGTACAATTTCAAGTTATAATGCTGATAACGACAACACAGTATTTGGAGTGAACTCTACTACAGTGCGAACTGTTTGACGTTTGTTCAATACGTTTATGTCTGGTAATATGGAAACCAATAATAAACCTCGTGTGAGGCCCAAACCTGTTCTCCGTAATGAAAAATTATCGACAACAGTTGCCAATAAGCTACAAACAACGATTCGAGTACTTTCTTGGGGATTTGGGACTCCAACAGCGACTGTATCATTTCATCTCAATGCAATGTGAAAGTTGGGAAAGCTGGTCTGACATGAACTGAATAAAATGACCCATGACGGCGTCCAACCTCACACCTTTTGGCTGAGTGAGCGTTGTCTAAAAAAAAGAAAGAACGAAAACAATGAACAGTTTTTCGAAGAAAAGGCAAACAAAAACAGGTCTGGTTAGTTACTCTTCAGAAACTGTCACATGATCAAGGTCTTTCGGTAGCAAGTCGAGTTGGCGGTGATCAATTGAAAAAATTGAAAAACTGGGTAATAAATGAATAAATTATTTCTCTAGCCTTTTATTGAGCAGTTATTCCTAATAAAAATCTGAATTTTTTAAAATGCAAACGTGAATGCTGTCGGATTCAAGCTAAAGGGCTGATTTAGTATACAATTACACTGCAAATTGAACGTCCTACTAAATACCTATTTAGGGGGTGAGTTTTAAAAAAACCGAAAAGAAACATGGTGAGGAATAAATGGTTAAAATTTCAGCCACCAAGCTTATTTTGTACGCGTGATTCATACATACATAACAAGACAGACAGACAGACAGGCCAAATGGATGGTGGTGATCAGTTAGGGAGCATCATGCCGAAAAAACAATTGGGAAAGCTTAGTGCACAAACGAACACCGATACGTGGCATGTGCCAATTTCACATGACAACTAATCTTTAATTACGCGTGTGTGATAAAGCGAGCAATACTTGATGGCAGGAAGTTGGTGCGCACGGTCGTTCACTCGTTTACATGCAATAATGCAGGCGTGTGTGCACCATTTGCACTGGCCCATTGTCATTCGAAAGGACAAACTAACCTTGCACATTCGGTGCATTCCTCGCTTGCACATTGACGTGAGAAAAATGCACGTCAGGAAATATGTGCTATACTAAGCGAGTAGGCGTTTTTACTTTGACGCCAATGATGTGTGTTTCTTTCGCATTTCATTCAGTCATATGCACACAAACATTATATATATATATATATATATATATATATATATATATATATATATATATATGTATATATATATATATATATATATATATATATATATATATATATATGATGTTCATACGGTACTATATCATTCTATCTAGATCTTTCAGAATATTTGTGTATGTGCTCTGATACTGCCCGCAGTTTCCCTAAACTGCAGAGCGCATCGAACCCTATAAGACCATATTTTTCCCATACATATCGATTATGCATTTCAATTAATGACTTGACTTAATTTTCTAAATTCAACTCGGGCATTTTTTCAAAGTCTGGAATTTAGCCCTTCTGTGGTTGATTTTTTTTCTCTGTGTGTGTCCACCAATGATTCTACAATACGAATCAACTTTGAAAATGTTTTGACAAATTCAATTTAAATCAAATTCAAACTTTTGGGGGGAGTCCCTGCACAAGTTTACTCTCGGAGATGACAATGTTTTTTGAGATTTTTTTTCCGGAGAAGTTGTTTTTTTGGTCCTACTTTCTGACACCAGATGCATCCTGGATTTGTATCTTCCTGGTACGACCTCTCATGGTTATGTTGAGGGATGGAGTGAATAATTTCTTCTCTGAATATTTTGTGTGAAAGCAGCCGTGGTCCATGTTATAGATGTTATGCATTATGCCTCAAGAAGGTCAACACTCTTCTATATACCAAAGTTTCTAGGTCCAGTTTTTTTCATGCATTCGTATAATCCCAGCAATGAAACAATCTTTGTTGCTCGCATCTGATCCCACCCCACAGCATCAATGTTGCAATTGAGTTAACTACATGTATTAGCTAAATTCTAGATGGGACATCATAACTA
>OY735204.1:25071385-25093885 GCA_963457665.1 Thysanoteuthis rhombus | reverse complement strand
TTTTAGGCATCTCTTTGACGCCTTGGAACCTATCTCCTGCCAATTAAGGATGCTATTCTATTTTGAAGTGAAATTAATTCCCATGTCAACAGTTCGAGAGTCACGTCAGATTAGCCTTTGGTCGGATTATCAGATGAATTAGTTCACAGTAATTGAGAGATCAGGATACATAGAGGAAACTTATCAAAACTTTTTTTGATAAAACTGTCATAAATATTCTACGTATTTCCATATTCATATCAATAGTAAATGTAAATACATACTTTGTACATTGGTAAGCCAAAAATTCGATAGCCTAATGAAAACAATTTTTTTTCATACAACAGATATTTATTTTGGAATATAATTCTCTACCTTTTTCTATGCACTTAATCTAAAGCTCCTCCATAGGTCGAGCAATATTCAGCAAAATTTTCAGATCAAAATTCAAATGATTCCTATCAAGCTATGTACTTATTTATACACCCACGTATTAAGGCATAACATATTGGTAAAAGAGGTCTTGATAAAATGATGGTCACGTTAAAAAGAAAGGTCGGACAGAAGGACCTCTACTTGTAGAATGAATTGAAAGGAATGCAAACAAATAGTAAAAGTGAATAAAGCATTTTTATTTTTTAGATTAAAAAAGAGAGTCGGATAAGAGGACTTGTATCCGTACTCTGGTTTTTCCTTTTTTGTGGTAAGCAAATATATGATTTAAAGAGTCAAGATTCCGAGAGCTGGTTATCAAAGTAGACAGGCTTCTACTTGAAAGATTGGTGCAGCATGATATACCGTCAACCAAAACTGTCACCAAACAACATAGGTTTCTTTAGTTCTGAAGTGAGTCTCGCTAGCTGGTCAGCATTCAGGCTGATAGGTTTATAGGGCTGAAAATTTAAACATTTAACTCTTATAATGTCCAGAAAAAAATGGCTTGTTAACTCCCATAAATTGGTTGTTAGTGAAGGGGATTGAATTTATAATGTAAGTCTATGCTAAATAGTCCCTTAGTTTATGTCTGACGGCACTTATGCCTTTTTTTAAAAATCCGAGCTTTTTGTGATTACAGTCCATCGGGAGAAGTAATTTATTCATTAATCACCTCTTTTTCAAATCTTTTTCATTGATCACCCCTAACACGAAATGCTGCCAAAACATATCAGTCACTAACCAGACGTGTTCTCTTTCTCGTACCTCTTGAAATTACTATTAATAGGCGATCATTTCTTTTTCAAAATAATCTCACGAGATTCCCGCCACTACCATGGCCCATCACAGCTCACCCCTAACAAGCCCAGCTCCAATTGCCTGCAGGTCGATCGTGACACACACGCACCAGACGCACTCATTTGGGTGTCGAGCTCCAAGGTCAATTAATCCGTTTACTTATTGACATAGATTATATCGATCATTTCCTAGCTGAGTTGACGGAATCTCTTGGTGCACAGGCGGCTACTTTCTCAAAGCCCAGTTGAGTGATTCACAAAATCTGCGTGTGGGTTTGTGTCTGTGTGTTCGTGCCCGGTCACATATTACATATTGAACAACCTATACCACTTTAAAGCGTACCGATTTCCTACGTGAGTTCGATTTTCATTCCCGTCTCCACTGGTGTTTCCATTGTATAAATGTATATGCGTTTGTGTGTGTGTAGCCAGAGAGGTAATCTCTCTTAATATAGCTCGTAAAAAGCAGATTAAATTGTTATAAGCATCTGTTTTTCTTCTTGTACTATTCTTTATCTGTATACTTTCCCGCCTGAGTTCGAATTTCATCCTCATCACACGTTTTCTCTTGTATCTTCTGAGGAGTGCGATACGCGAGTTGAAAGTAAAAATGTGCCGACTCCCTTCCTTTATATCCGTCTTGAGTTTTAACAGCGGACATTTGTTAGGTCCCTGTTATCCTTTTGTGAAAGCTGAGAAATCTGAGTATTTATTTTTTGAATATTTAGAAAAAAAAAAAAAGAGCAGATCCGGTAAATCACCCAGTATTAACCATCACGTGACCAACGTCTCTTGGCGGCATGACGTGTTTAGAATTTTTTTTTATAATAGAAAAAGGGGTGATCAATGAATAAGTTACTTCTCTCGCATTTTGTTGGGTGATGGTATAGAATTTTCCCAAAACAAGCCTGAACACAACCAGACACAATTAAAGGGGCCAATTCAGTCTGAACTTGCTATGTAAAAAACAAAAAAACAACAAAAAAAACTCTCCCGCTTATCCTATTTTACTAGACATAATAAGGAATAAACGTTTAAATGTCTAGCCCTCTTAACCCATTGGTGCAGCTTGTACGTACAGCACACGTAGATTTCTAGCCAGACAGCCAGACCCACTTGAATGCTAAAGAAAATTATATTGATGTTGACTATTTCGATGATGACATTCTTGGTTGATGGTTTCAAACATACAAAACCAAAAGTAGCTGATGGTCGGATTGTTTAGAGAGAATGTGATGGTGTTTCACTATTTCAGCCTTCTGCCAAACTTGAGTATGTTAAGTGAATTTTATAAAGTTGCAACCAAGAAGCAATGACTATGAAGCTAGTCTTGCAAGTCATTGCTTGATCCTCACCGGGTGCTACACTGAAGCCTTGTACCAAGTTGAGCTCAGCTGTGTGAAGATCTCATGACATTTTTTTATCGCATGAACATATTCTCTTATATATACACCTATGTCATTCTGCTTACACAATATCCACGTATTGACGTCCATATCCCAGGTAGCTGAGGCTAGGAAGATTCGACTAACAGGTGACACTTACCAAACAAATTACAAGCCAGGTTGCTGCAGGATCAGACTCTACTCCAACTTCTATTCTGACTGAGTATGGTTACCACAATTTTTGTATCATATATATATATAATAAATAAATTCGTAGGTATGTAGCACTTACAAGTTTAATTCAGTTGGTAAATGTCATCTTTAATTCACATGGTCATGATTTCGAATCATGGCAGGGGATGTATTGTATAAGTTTGATTTAACGTGACGTGAGAGGCAGGAAGAAAATTTTACTCTCCTGAATTAGCGAGGATTGTTCTTGTTCTTGTTACAGGGAAGAAATCAAAGTCAATCCCAACTTGGGCTGGAGTTTGGCAATGCCGTACTTGTTGTGTGTTTGCGATTGAGGCTGGGGTAAAGTGAACATAGGATAAAGGCAAAATTGTTATTACTAGAAGATTAAGATAGAACATATCTGATACGATGTGGCTTCGTGGGTGATCACCTTCAGTTGTTTGAGGACAAGGCATTGAACGGCCAAAACATATCGATGCAATAATTGAACGGAGACTTTCCCACCAAATACAAGATAACAAAAAGACTACATTAGCTCAGATTGCAGATAGCCTTAATGCGAATAAAGGAATGCATCGCAAGACAAAACGTCTAAGATAGATTGATAGATTATGGAAACAAGACAAATTATAAATAAGTTGACGTACAGATGAATATACAGATAAGTTGATGGGTTGTTTTTAGAGATCCTACGTTTTCTTCTCTTCTTTTCTCTCTTTCGTACATAAACGTGATCATCAGTATTAACGAGATTCTACGTGGTCTTATTAACGATTTTTCTTTTTTTCAAAGTGGGACGCCTTCTGAAAAATAGGTCAGGGAACACTCACGCGTGCAATTACACCATTGCTTTATGTAAACATTATCATTCAGGAGGATCATTTGGGGTCAACTCCGTAAAAACTGTCCCTAAATGAATCTGCCAAATTAGTGTGGCTTTTATTTCCTGTCCTTGCTCAACAGTCAAGCATAATCTCATTTTGCACACCCTTCCCTATACATGCACCCACATACACACACACACACACACACACATATATATATATATATATATGATTTCATCATATTTCAAACTCTACTCTATCTCATCTTGATGTTTAATGTTGAATAGATCGAGCACTTTATGAAATAAACCCATCACATGGACATTACATTATATTGTAATCCTGATTTGTACTTCATATATATATATATATATATATATATATATATATATATATATATATATGCTTAGAGCGATAAATATTCAATTAGATAAGTGTTGTAACACTTTGACAATGTGTAGTAAGGTAATAGAAATCTACGTTGAACCTATGTGTAGAGCGTTGATTATAAGTTAATCTTGCCGACGATTCGCTACTTCAGTGATTTCGATCTGTCTTGTGTGTTGCATTATCTGGCCTTGTGCCACTGTCAGCTAAATTTTCATTTACATCTTTGCTTACACGCAAACCGATGAATGCTTTCACCAATAACGAAACAGTACATTCGCTTTTACGCCAACCCTGTACATATATATATATATATATATATATATATATATATATATATATATATATATATATATTTAACTTTTTTTTCAGTCACAGATTTTTATCCCAAACTGTTGGTGTTTGAATCCACAAAACAAACACAATACGTATGACATTTCAGATGCTACACTCTGATCGTAGAAGTGCCAATCCATATGAAAATAATACCTTCATTTGTAAGGGGTACAATGATATATATATATATATATATATATATATATATATATATATATAAGTGTGTATGTATGTGTGCGTGTGAGTGTGTATGTGTGTGCGGTATGCTTGTGAGTTTGTTTGTGTGTACGAAACAAGCCAGAGATTAGCACATTTAATACATTGCAACTCATCGCATACACACCCGCACAGGCACAAGTATATGTGCACACGTGCACACATACGGGTAGTGAGCTTTTCCAAAGATCTTCTCCCCCCTCCCCCTGGTTAGCATTGACGCTTGCGTGCGCGCCTCTCTTTTTCCCTGTGACCAAGTACGGATTCAAAATCGGGTATCGTTACCATCTCTGCCTCTCGAAAAGTTCACCGTAACCTCGCACTGTTTCCGCATCTTCCGTCTTCCGTCATCAGCGCTCAAACCCTCCCCCAACACCTCAACTTCCCACCCCGGTCACCAACCAATACCACCACCTCCCCCACGACGTCACCAACCAATACACAACGACCACTCCCACGACCATCACCACCACGTCAACTTATTCCTTTTTTTTTTTTTGCCTTTTTCCATCGTGTTTAATTCTACGTTTCTTTTTCTATCTTTTTTTCGTTACACCGGATTTTTTCAACTTCCCCCTTTCTTTTTTTTTTATCCCCTTCAACTCTTATATCTCCCTCCCCCGCCCTCTCTCTCAGCCCCTTTTTCTTCCTGCTTCCTTCCCTCAGTCCTTCCTCCTCTCCCTCGATCGCTCACATTTTCATCTGTGTTTTCATTCTCCACCTCCCTTAACTCTTTAAAGCTTTTTCTTTTTTTCTCTACACAGAGAGCACTTTCCACTCTCATTTTCCTTTTTGTCCTAATATCACCTTTTCTTTATCCTTTCTCTTCTTGTTTATTTTTTTATTTCCTTGCTCTCCTCTCTTCTCCTTTTCCACCATAGTTGCTCCTTCCTTCTCTCTATTCACCTCTTCACTTCTTTCCCCAATTCCTTCTTTTCTTCTTCCCTTCATTCATTCTTCTTCCCTTTTCTTTCGCTTCTCCCCTTTCTTCTCTTCCATCTCTTCCTTTCTTTTCATTTCACTCTTTCCTCGTTTCTTCTCCGTACTTTGCCTCCTTTCTTCTTCTCTTCATATTCCTCAAGTTTTCTCTTACTTCTCAACTCTTTGTCTCCTTCCACTCATTCATCTTTGTTTCTTTTCACTTCAGCGCTTTCTCTCTTTTTTTCATTCTCCACCATCCCTTCTCTTTCTTCCTTTCTTTTTAAGTTCTTTGTTGCTTTTCTCCGTTTGTCTTCCCTCCTTTCTCTCTATTGTTCCTTTTCTTTCTTCTTCCCTTACTTTCCATTCTTTTCCCTTTCTCAGCTCCTTCTCACTTTGATCTGTTTTACCTTCTTTTTTTACATTCTTTTCTTTTCCCTCCCTTTCTAAAATGATTCGTACTTCTCTCTATCATTTCCTTTCCATATCTTAGCTTCTTTTTTTTTCTCTGTTCCTTGCTTTCGTCTTTCTTCTTTCTTTCTCTCCCTCCTCTCCCTTACCACCAACCTTTCTTCCTTCCTTCCTTCTCATCTTCCTATTTCTTAGATCTTTCTTACTTTCTGTTCCTTCCTCCTCCCTTCCTTCCCTCTTTCCTTCTTATTTCATAATTCCTTCTCGCTCGTCTATGTTCACTTCTTTATTTATTTCTTCTTCTTTTATTCTTCTTCTTCTTCCTTAATTCCTTCTCCTTTCTCTCCCATCCTTCCCTCCTTTACCAGCAATCAAACGGGGGATATTCCTCTCTTATTCGTCTTTCCGAAACGTTCCTCCCGTCTAACTCTCCAGCCGTACAGGCAAAATGGTCAGAGTAACCTGCATCGTGCGCCTGCTGGACGCATCAGGCCGCTCCTCCCACCCACTCAATCTGCTACTGTCTGTCTCCTCCAACTACATTACATTGATACCTCTTACTCCAGCAAAGAAGATTCCGCCTCTATCCACCGCCTCTTCCACTGACTCAGTCTTCCTAACTTTCATCGCAGACACCAACCATTCTTTCAATGAGACTCTTTCTTTCTTTCTTTCTCTTCCGATTCCCTTTTCTTTCTTCATCCCTTTTCTTGAAGTTCGGTCTTTCTTTCTTTCTTTCTTTCTTTCTTTCTTTCTTTCTTTCTTTCCTTCTCTTGTAGTTATTTTCCTTTTCCCCTTTTCTTCTAGTACTTTCTGTCTTCGCCTGTTTTCTTTCTTTCAATTTTTTCCTGTTCCCTTTTCTTTCTTTTCCCCTTTTCTTTTGATTTTTTCTTTCCTTCTTTGGTCATTCATTCATTCATTACCCTAATGAGTGTTTTCTCCCTTCCCTCGTTCTTTCTTTTCCCTGTTAATTATAGTTCTTTCTTTTTCTTGTTTCTTTCTTTTTCTACTTTCCTTCTTTCTTTCTTTCTTTCTTTCAGCTATGAGTTTTCATTCTCTCTTTTCCTTTCCCTCTTTCCTTCCTTCCCCGGATTTGTAAGTACTTTCTTTTTCTACTTTCTTTCTGTCTTCCATTCTGCTATGAGTTTTCAACCTTTCCTTTCCTTTTCCCTCTTCCTTTTGTTTTCCTTTCTCTTTTTTAGTTCTTTCTTTCTCTATTTATTTAATCATTACTCACATGCATGGGATTTCATGCTTTGATTCTTTCTTCCTCTCTTTCATCTCCCCCATCTATCCCCTCTCTTTCTTTCTTCCTTTCTTTCTTTCTTTCTTTCTTTTTTCCGCGTACAAATTAAATCTCCACTTGGTTTTTCCCCTCCTTAACTTTTCAAAGCCCTCCTCTCCCTCCCTGTTCTATCCAACCAAGCACACGTTCTTCTTCTCCTTTCTTCCAGGCTTCAGCTCTGTTCCTATTACTTGCATCTGTTTTTCACATTTTCTCATCTGGTTCCCGCCAGTTTTCGAGAATGGCATAGAATTTCTCTTATTTTGAATATTTCAATCACAATATGGAGATGTGAGCGATCTAACAGTTAACTAAAAATGGAATCGGCAAACCGAGTTCAGATTCCGGCATAGACAATCGCATTTCACTTTATACTAATACCGTTTGGAAAGGCTAGAATCCACTCCTTTCTTTTGCTATGGCTGAATAGTCGGGTACACTAGGCTCTCTAACCTTGGTTGGCAACAAGTCTACGAGACAGACAACATTTGATTCCAAACCAGGATTCGAACCATCGGGCCAGACTGGTTATAACCCTTTAAGCTGCTGGTACTATGTAGTACAGTACAACCAGGCGCATGTTAATTTGAGATGAGATGTGCACCTCCAAATAACTCCCATTGCCCTGAGAAATGCGGTGAAGGGATACTACTCAGCGTAGCGCCCCAACAATCTACTAGGCCATAAGCAAAAATGGAAATGGAATAAGATTCACAATTTATTTCATTTTTTTAGCTCCTCTCTTAATTCACTGTGACCTCCATCAGATTTGCAGACCCCTTCTCGTCGTTGGTTACAATTAAATAATGACGCATATTTAGCACACACACACACATGCACACATTATTCATACATAGTTACGTTTAAATACAGGGTGTCCCCCATCAAATGTACACATGGCTTGCTTGTTAATAGCATCTGCAGTAATTACCTGCAAGTTAATCCGACACTTTCATAATTTACATTATGATAAGGAACGTGTCCGTCCGTCTGTCATACTTCCGCCATCCACAATTTAAAAACAAAACAAATTACATTGAGATGTGATTTGAATAAGAGAGGTTATGAGAATTGAATCACTACACAAAGGGTGTACGGGTGTGGGAGATTGGATCAGGGTAGGGGTATGCAAAAAGGTCTTTAATTGAGGAGAACGGCTAAACTCAGTCGTCAAGAAAGACCTTGGTTCGATTCTCAGTATAAACGAAGAATGTGTAAAACTCTTTATAGAGAGAAATATGTCAGTGCACTCAGCGACAGATTAAGTACATTTTAAGCGGTGTAATTAGTTTGGGGGATTCCCTTGGGTGGACTTGCATCCTGCTAGGGGGCGGATCATAAAAAAAAAAAACGTGTAAGGATAGTCTAGATATCGACCAGACTTGAAACTTGCAGGGAACACTAAGCTGATGCATGCTACTTAAAAAAAAAATCGTCACCAGCATCCATACTCCATCAGGAGTTATCTCCTAAGGAACAGAACGCTTTAACAATACCTTTTTTTTTTGGGGGGGGTGTTAATGGTCAACAAGATTTCCTTCCAAACCATTGCTCTATGGCCAGATCTATTAATAATTAACTAAGTTTAACTTGACTTTGGACAAGGCCACAAATGTCGGGCATCCCGAGGGAATGGATTTCATTTCATTAGTAATGAACTGCATGACTTGTTCTACGACCAGATGCCCTAGTAATTTAGGTTATAATGACCTCGTCTTTACCAAGCTTATCTTATTCATTCACAAGGCTTCAAATATGGAGCTCCCAGTAAGGATGGAATTCACTATATAAGAAATGGTCTGCAAGACTAATTTCTCATTATTGATTTATGACCAGAGTTGTTTACAAAGCTTAGCTCATTCTTGCACAAAATCAAAAGTGTGGTGCACACAACGTGGATGGAATCCACTATTGTCGTAAATGTCAGCAAGACTAGCTTGCTAATCATTGCTTTATGGCCAGTCGGACTAGTTATTTAGTAAGTTTTGTTCTGTTAGGCAAAAGGCCGCAACTGAGGAGCCCCAAGTGAGGACTCACAATTCTAGGAATGAACTTCAAGGCTTGCTTGTTAACCATTGGCTCATGCTAGCCACACAGAATTGCTCAGTGATGATAAATCGAAGTGATATTAGTGAGTTATTATAAAATTGATTTTTAGGGTCCTTCTTGATATGAAAATCGAGTTTTGAATCATCTCGATTTCAGAGTGAAATGAAAATTTAAGAAGACCATATTTTGTATAAATGAAATTTCTTTAGTTAATTTCAACGTTTCGCCAGTTCATACTGGCTTTTCAAAGATAGCAATTTTCTTAGAAAAGGCAGTATGGGATATATATATATATATATATATATATATATATATATATATATATATGTATATATATATATATATATATATATATATATATATGTATATATATATATATATATATATATATATAAAGCAACATTCTTCAAAATTTGTTTGACCCTCGGTCGTGAGCGTCGCAGAGTCAATAACTTGTTTAAATAGTAAAGCCATCATATTTTTTGTCAGCCATAATTTTGCACACGATGTGAATAGTGATTTCGTGCAGTTTCTGATACCCTTCTTACATGGCCTGCCCATTGCCATTCGAGTTCTTTCAATATCTATGATATCTCTGTACTGTCTTATGATCTGTCCATGTTGTTAAGCATCATTTTCTCCTATGCAGGTTGCATGTTTTTTAGTTTGAGGGTCATTTTATTCAATCAATTAACTTTTTTTCCTGAGATTGTTCAATTAATTGCCAGAATATTTCAGTTCTTTAGCTTTTAATCCTGTAAGGATCTCTTTTCTGAACATTTCGAGTGCTGAAATGAGGCGTCTTGTAAACACAAACAGTGAATGACGTTGTCTTTTTGAAAAAAATCTTATCATAAAATATTTTTTTTTACGGAAGAGCTTATTTCATCTTTAGGTGATAACTAAATCGGCTATAAGCAATCAAAGTGTATACATATTTTCAGAAAGCCTTGTACGTCAAGAAGATGTAAATGATCACTGAATGAAATGTAAATAAATGAATAAATCAAGAAGGATCCGTGGGTTTTTATTGTCTGTGTTAACTCTGTTATACGACAAGTGCAAGGAGCTTATAGATTACGACAAGAAACGTTTGGCGGAAGTCATCATTGCCGAAGGGTGAGCAATAAAATATTAAGGAAGAGGGCCAATATCACTGTGTCCAGGTCATAATTTCTATTTCTTCTTCGAAATTACTACACGTACGTTGAAAGGTGATGTTCTCACAGGTGCAATAAGCTTATACATGGCTGCAAGAAACATTTGGAGGCTGACATCATTGCCAAAAGATGTGTATCGAAATATTAAGGATGGGTGCTAATGTTACTGATCTGGTCACGTTCTTTTCCATTTCTTCTTCGAAATTACTACACTTAAATTGAAATTAAAAGAAATCAAAACTATTTTGGACATTCTTAAAAATATTCTGATGATACGAATTTGGTAGATTTCAATTTATTCCTGAAGATATTTCTGAAGATATTGTACTAAAAAATCTAAAAGTATTAAAAGTCGTCATTACCTCAGTATGAAGCATATATATATATATATATATATATATATATATATATATATATATATATATATATATATATATATGTTGTTTGTGTGTACACGCACATATTCATCTATTAATAGCTTATACGTATATGTGTATAAGGCATGTGTATGTCAGTCAATGTGTACGTGTATTTGTATTGCGTGTACATGTTTGCATGTGTGCGTATGTGTTACATATGTACACATGTTTATCCATGTATGTAGTACGTGTGTAAAGACGTGTGTGGTACACGTATGTATGTAACATATGCATATAAATGTGTGCATATGCAACCTGTAGACATGTAGTATGGACGTGTATGTGTGTATGTATTTTTGCTTGAGTATATTATTGTGTATGTATACGTGTGTGTTCGTGGCATGTATGCGTATACGTACGTTAATATGTGAGCACGTGTATGCATGTAATTGTGTCAGTATTTTTTTGTTTGAACTTGTGCGTGTATTTGGCATGTGTATGCATGTTTGAATGTAGCATGTGTGTATAGGGGTGTGTATAGGTGAGTACTTGGAGCTCCTCAGTTGTATTTTTATGTGTGTTTGTTGCATGTACGTGAATGTGGTATGTATGTATGTATTCATGAGTGTATCATGTATATGCGTGTGTTTATGTGTATTTACGTGTATGTACAGTGCAAACCAAATTATTATGCAAATACGTTTTTCCCTTCTTAGTTCTGTTACAGTGGAAGAATTGAAAATAATGTTTTACACAAATAATTGCATAGGATTATTATGCAATGCCTGCATAATCAAAAACCTAAATGTACAGGTGATCAAAAAATACAAGGCATTTTCGGCAGTCCATCGATTTTTAACGTGCCAAATTATTAAGCATTGGTACAAGACACAGTAAGGCATCGATAGTATATTGATTAAATCATTAATGGTACACAGTTAGATTGAAGGGAGTTTTAAAAAACTATAAAAATTTATATACATTAAATACTGAAACCTATGAATTAACAACTCGTTATTTTGAGAGAAACCCTGATACGAATAATTTTCTTTGGAAAGATCCTTGCTCTCCAACCACAGATATTAGTTGATCACCCATCAAAAGATTTCAGGGGGTAGGTTTTTTTTTCACCTGACTTAATTTTCGGATTAAATTTCAAATTTCTCCAGCTGTAATAGTTAACCCACTTGTCACAATAGCTTGCCAGGAGTCTTCTTGGGTTTAAAACTGACGCCCATTTTTATACACCTTCCTCTTGAAGATGCGCCAGAAATTTGGGTTGAGAAAATGGTGGTCACTCCATTGATTTACCATTCCTGAAACCCATTTCTGGCACATAGTCGATCGTTGCATGCTCACTGTGCGAATGGGCGTTGTCTTGCATGTTAAGTTTCTTATGTAGGCCAAGAGACCTGTTCATAAATCAAAGCTACAAATTGTCCTTCAAGATTGGCTGGAAAGTCATATTTCTTTCTTCATCCGGTACACACCAAGGTCCGACCAACTCGTCTTCTACAGTTCCGACCCAAAACGTAACACCTCCATTGCCTCGCTGTCGCTTTGGTCGTACAGGACACTCTTCTTCTTTCGCAATCCAGTCCGGACTCTATTCATCCGGTTCATCAAGGGTTGCTCCTCACATGTCAGTAAAAAGAACAACATAGGAGACAGCTTTCAAATACTTTCTATCCCATTCAAGACGTTTCACTCTGTGTCTGGGGTTCAAAAGCAGTTGAACATCAGGCTTGGTACAATTTGCAACATGGCAGAGAATTCGGCATCAAAATAATTTGGACTCATTACCTCGATTAATCTCCTTGAGTATTGTTTTGCTGTTCATGGTTAGTTTTTATACTGATATTACGCCTAAAGACACTTACCCCTGTGTTATTACTCTGGACTTGCCTTTATCCCATCATCCACATAATGCACCAGGGTTTTCAGCGTATTTTTCTCACTGAGAGTCTCTGTTAAGCAATTTTGGTATTCCAAGGGTTGTACTGCCTTTTCCTAGTTATGTGACGATAGAATTCTTTTCAGTCTGCGATAAATCATTTTTTACGACCCATAATCTAATAATTTCTGTGGTTACACCTAATAATTTGGCTCTATTAAAATGCAAGGCTATAACAAAAATGGCTTCCGTTTGTTTACTAGTGAACATAATGAATTCATTTGTGCTGCGTTGGCTCAGGTTAGTGTGGCCAATATTTGTGTTAAGTTATTTTACTCTATCTTTCGTGAAACTGAATGAACAATGATATGACTCTTTTGTATAATAAATTGGTACACAGTGTAGTGTGAGTGTAGCACGTGTCTGTATCTAGTGTATGTATATCTCTACGTATATGGCATGTGTACACAAATGTATATGTGACATATGTATGGGAGTATACATGTCAGTATGTAAAATATGGCATGTGTATGTACAGTTAATATGTGGCTGCGTTTGAGTGCGTATGCATGCGTATGTAGCAGGTGTGTATATGGTGATCTTATATGCATGCTTGCACGGGGCATGTATGTGACTATGTGTGTACATCTGAGCATATATTGCATGTGCAGTACGTGTGTGCGTATGCAACATTTTTGTACCAGCATAGCATGTGCGTGTAGTATGTATGCAGTATGAGTGTAAGCGTATATTTGTATGCGTATGGGGCATATATGTATGTGTGTGCGTATGTAGCACGTGTATAAGTAGTATGTGCATTAATTTGTTTATGTGTATATGCAGCATATATGTATTTGTTTATACGGCATGTGTAGTATGTACGTGTATATGAGTATGCCAATTGGGCGTGTTTACATGAATGTTTATGTGGCATGTGTATGCAAGCATACTTGTGAGTACGTAACATGTTTGTATGTCGAAAGTGAGTGTATAGTATGTATATGCGTCGGTGGCATATGTGCATGTGTTTGCATATATAGCATGTGTATGTGTATAGCCTATGTGCATATATATATGTATGTGGCATGTATGTGAAAATATACCGTGTGTATACATAGCATGTGTGCATAAGTATATCTGAGATGTGTGCATATGTATATAGCGCGTATGTCTATATAACACCATAAGTATGTAGAATGTATGTATAATTGTTGTCAGTTTATACCTGTGAAAGGCTAAATATAGAGGGAGATTCGGGAGGAAATTTGGTTAAGAGGAGTCTGACAGTCTACCTATAAAATCAGCTTTCGAATCAGTATTCATCTTTGATATTTACCTGAATGTAAAATTATACCTCTATTGACGGTTCGAAATGAACGACCAACAGCTACGTATATGATGTGTGAACCCCATTCAAACACACGCACAAATATATATATATAGGAGGTCTTTCTATAAAGAAATCGAACTTCTAAAACAGTGTGACTCTTATATGTTATGCAGGAGTGACCTTTTGTATATGAGAAAAAAGAAAACTGCATCAATCGAAGTGGGTTTTTTTTAACTGCGAGTGCGCGAGTGAACGTTTGCTTTGACTCTTCCCCAATTTAACAAACAAGGTTTTAGAAGTCTTGTGATTCGTGGAAACCGTCGCCTGAGTATCCCAGAAGTTTCCGAAGAAGTAAGAATCTGTAAAAGCAAAGATTTCAAAATAAAGACAAACGATGCACCGTGTTGCATTTTCATCCATATGTCAACAGAATTTGCAGCTACACTATTCCTCGTCAGTTTTTCCTTTTAGCATCATGTTGCACGTTGTTTTACGAAAACTTCACGGATAGTTAGACAACTGTTTCCACAAACCACATCACAGACTTTTCCAATGTGATCTTCCTTCGTCAATGGGAAATGTCAACCAGATTTAGCATTCTCTTTGGTTGATGTTCTTCCCGGTTTGAAACGCTGCTATCACTTCTGGAATTGTGGACAGCTCCAACAATCCTCCCTATAGATCTGTTGCTACATTAAAAAGTATTTTATATATATATATATATATATATATATATATGTGTGTGTGTGTGTGTGTGTGTGTGTGTGTGTGCACTTGTGTATTTGTTCTACATATTATTATACTTAGATGATGGTCAATTACAAAGTACACTATGCATAAAACTCATCGATGCAGACATCTATCTCGATTTTAAACACTCACAAAAACACCCTGGAGAAAAGCTACTCAGACTTGAGAGGATCTCCTTGGATGGTAAGCTAAACAAACATAGCGATTGACTGAAACAGCAATCGATAGCACGTGACAACCGTCGCAACCTAACGCAAGAAATCAACAGAGCTATTGCAGTTCCAAGAGATGATACCTTAAGATCGACTAAAAAGATAGATCAAATCGTATACCCCTCATAAAGATGTGGTATAATATTCTCCCCATTAACTCAAATAATTAAGTGCCTCTGGGACATCTTGAAACTTAAACCAGAAATAAGAGATATTTTTCAAAGATCTCGGTATACTAGTCTATTGTTGAACTTGAGAATCTGGAATATATATTACGTCGTAATATCATACCAAACAACAAAGTTATCCACGACAACTATGCAACGGGGGAAACATCCACGTGATGACCACCTCAAATTCACTAGCTATATAATTAAGAAGGCATTTAGCATCTACCAAAATTCTAATAGCAGCAGAAAAAAATGTCATTTACCTCCCAGGATGCATGCATACCCTGTACAACACAGTATGTTGGTAAACTCAAATGAGCGTTCATTATAAAACTTTTAGAATCATTGGCGTAGAATAAGATCGATGAACCATACTCGATATGATCAATATTTTTGCTTAGCAGATCATGATTTCAAGTTGGATACAAAGTTCACTTTGATTAAAGAGTTGGGAAAATATACCTGAAAAAATCACATCAATTGTAAAATCCAATGAAAACATATGGATAACACGCCTAGAAACTCTATCCCGAATAGTCTCAATATCAAATTAGACCGCCCTTCACTCTAATCCCCTATAAAGGCTTACATTAATGACTCACTACAACACAACGTAGTTTTTTAAAGCACAAGGATTAGCACCAGCAACCCCATTTAATTACCAAATCTACACACACATTAAAAATATTTGAAGTGATCTCAATAACACAACCCGTGGATATAAAACCGGTAACGAGGGAGGATGATCTTAAACTATATGTAAAGGATTACAGTGCTAAGGGGCATGCCATACGCTACACACTGGTATGAACACCACTCAGGACCCGTAACTCTAACAAGATGTGGCAATAGTATGAGATTTCCTAGTGCACATAGATTGAACCATCAAATCCAAACAACTAGACATTAAAATCAAGAACAGAAAGGAAAAGGGCAGTCTATGAAGAGATATGACAATTCCTCCAGAAAAAAAAAACGCAACGGTAAAAGAGTTTGAAAAAATATCTTCAAGTACAGAGAGCTGGAAATTGAGATTACAAAAATTTGGCAACTTAAGACTGAAACAATACCTGTTATAGGAGTCCTTGGGTTCATAAAGATGGGTGTCTACAAATATTTAGGTAGAATACCAGGAAACCCAAGCGTCTATGAGATAGAAAGAATTCTCCTCACAGGCATCGCCCATATCCTTTGCAAAGCTCTGCCCATGTAAACATTTTGTATTAACCCCCTTTTTTGTTAAAAAGTAAAAACAAAATCTGACAGTGCCTACTAAGTCATAACACTGTTGTCTTTCTCAAGTTTTTTGCTGAAACTTGGTGTGCAATGAATACAACCAGACCTCAAAGGAAAACACATCGATAATGGTGATAATGATATATATATATGTATATTGTAAAACACGAGACCAACACTTATAAGCTCATAGGCACACGTTTATATAAGTCTATGAAGACTACGAACAGAATTAAATGTAAAAATGCTTTAGGTATTCCAATGCCTCGTGGTGAAAAGTTAGCGGTAACACTATTTTTGCTCCTTTTAAAGTGTGGTAACTCACTACTGCTAACCAATACTATAGTGTCAGGCCTTACATTGCAAGTTTTAAAAGTGGAGGGCATAAAATACCCGATCCTGAATCTATTGATATCTTATTTTTCATCAGTTGACCTAAAACGAATTTTACAGCGCACTTTCAATCCAACGTTCATACAGCAGCCAAGACACGCTTTGGCAGTTTTTATTCTGTGCGCACGGAACGAAGTGCTTTAGAAAATTTGAGGGAACAGCCCCGTTAAATATTGCCATGAAATCAACTTAGTAAAAAAATCATTTTTCAATATGGGTACAAAATTCAAACGAATTCACACAATCAAAATATTTAGAAAATCGATTTAAGAACTTCAATCCAAAATTTTCATGGGTTCTATTATAATAATAAACTCATGTGTGGTATCAAAATATAGCATAAAAAGTGCTCTACCCAATGAAATTTTTTTCTTTTCTGTATCAATAGTCAGAAAATTGTCAACAGAGTATTTCCGGCTTTACATTTTTCTTTATCATGGCGAATGAGACGTGCAGTGACCACGCACGAGGTGCTGAATGAGTTCGAATAATCTGGTAACAAAAGGCCTTTGCTAAATCGGTAACGATTTGGTTCTAATTTTAAGATGGCTCTTACTAAAAAAAATATGCGTCTATTGAAATTACTGATAACATTCGTAAAAATTCTTGGAAATAGAATGTTAAATGGAAGTAAAACTGGAAACTGTCTGCAAACCTAAGGAGGAGGGATAGTTCTAAGTAATTCTAGTATCTAAGATAATCCTTCAAATGCTACGCCCACTTCGACCGAGGGAAGGAAATATGAGACCATACCAACCAAATAAAATATAAAAGCTGTGGTACACAATCCCAATGTTGATGATATTATTGGTGAATTCAGGATTTTCTTACAAATGCAGTCACAGATTTTCAGTTCAGGGATGTTTGTATAAGAGAACTTGAGAGAGAGAGAGGGAAAGATTCATGTGTGTGCTTACATAGAGTTATATAAGCTTACCTTAGTTTGACACAAACCCATAAATATGAGGATCAAAAATCTTCATCATAGCTCTAACTTATGAGATCAACTTGCTAATCATTACCCGACGGCGTGGTTTCCATTGTCTGGACGTGCAGTAATATCTAATTCTACTAATATGCACATAAAGAGAAAGAAAAAGAAAGAGAGAAATAAGAGAGAGAGAGAAAGAGAGAGAGGCAGAGATAGATAGATAGAAAGAGAGAGAGGGGGAATGAAAGAAAGGATGAGAGAGAGATTGAAAGAGAATTTATCTATCTATTTATGTAAAGGTTTTTTTCCCAACTCCCGGTCTATAGCGATATGGTTTAATTTCCTTAGTCATAGACATACTTCGGTTATTTAATAAACTTGACCTGTTCAGGCACGGGGCTACATCATTTGGGCACCCTGAGAGTTCAAACTCGTTATACTATAGAAATGATCTGCAACATCAGCCTGATACCCATCGTGCGATGGTAGGCACCCTAAACTTGTGTCTGTATGAACCTGCCACTGAGCAGTTACACTTGCACATTTCTAAGCAAACCACCAGTGCATGCATGTGTGATTGTGTCTGTGTATTCGAACAATTCTTCTTCTTCTTCTTCTTCTTCTTCTTCTTCTTCTTCTTCTTCTTCTTATTATTATTATTATTATTATTATTATTATTATTATTATTATTATTATTATTATTATTAAACATATTTTCAGCGTTCGGCCCTCTGACGCCATCAGGTCCCCGAAGGCTTCAAGTTAATGTTGGTTGTTATTTCCCTTCTCCCACATAGCTGTCTCCGCAATTTGCTTCTAAATAAAAGCCAACAGCTACCTGCCCTTGTGTCCGTGTGTTGTGCCAATCGACCAATCTTCTATGCGTGTGAGATCGCAACATGTTTCTTTCCAAAACTCAGTGAATGAGAGAAATCCATTGGTCGTGGCTCTTGAATTCGATAGACATTTCTGATGGGATAAAATTTTAAATGCTTCTTTTTTTTTTCCTTTTTCATTTTGTTTTTCCAAATGGTGAAACAGAATAGATTATTAAAAAAAAAACAAACAAACAAGAAAAAAAACCCCCAACAAACAGAAAACAAAAATTAACAAAGTTCTGGTTATTTACTAATCATAACTTGGTTTCAGTAAAAATTACAATCATGCAGCGCCTAGGGAGAATCAAACTCATTAATGATCTGAAAGATGAGCTAGTTAACCCATTACTCTACGATGATTTGCCAAATAAAAAACAAAGAGAAACCATAAACTGTTAAACTAAGTTATATTTTTTTATATATCAACGTAGGCACTTTTCATTAGTAAATATATTCGGTTATTTAAGATTTATGATAATGGCTGTTCTGTTGGAATTATTTTTTGTGCGTAATGTCTCTCAACATCTCTCTCCCTCTCTTCCTCTCTGATCCTATAAGGATAACAAATGTATGAGAGTTTGTAAGAAGGTTTCTAACTTTGCCTTTAACTAACTTCACATTATATAGATGTGCCCTACATACTGAAAATTGGTAAACCACGGAGGTCAATTTAGGGTTAGGTCAGTTTAGGGTAAATTGGTCCAACGATAAATATAAGATAGGTGACGGTGATCATCGAGGTCCCTAAAGATCAATTTGGAGTTGGAAGTACATTTTTTCACCTTAATTTGTATGTTTATACTCATTAATTCCATGGAAATATTGGTAGCGATAAAGGTCAATTATATAAATTCTTGGAAAATTGAATCAGTCGAACGGGTTCAAACTCCGATAGAGAAAGTCAAAATATTACAATTTTATGTGCTGTCCTTCGAATATTCCGAAATTTATCAGTTGTGAGACATATGTGACATGCGTAACCGTTTTATTTCATTGTATGAAATCTGTGTAAAATATCATTTGCTTTCCTATGCTGTTATATTCTAATCTTTTCCTGGGCAATGCTCGGTACCCCATTCAGTATCTATCCAACGCTACGAAGCAAGTCAAAAAAAGTCTTAACGAAAAATACTTCACCATTCATAGAATTGTCGACTTCCGTTGCAGTAGAAAACAAATATGGGTATTGGAAACGTCATATTTATTAAACCAACAGGAGTGACGATGACCTAACGGTTACCTGCACGGGGATGGGGTCAGCAAACCATTTCCAAACTCAGACCGAGACGGTTAACATTAACTTCACTCTAATGTCCCCAGGAAAGGTATAAATCCACACCTCCCTCAGGTATGGGTAATTATGGAAACCTGAGCTCTCCTTCCCAAAGATTTTGCAAACTTCATTTGCGACAGGTTTTGCGTTCGCACAAGGAAAGGGACGAAAAGTATCTCTTTAAACCCGAACAAGAAGCATTAGCTTTGCACAACACTAAATTCGCTAGAAAAGTTATCGAATTCCTTTTTTAAGCCATGTGCACAAAGGAGAATCGTGCTCAGCATAACATGGAGAGATCACAAGACAGCATAATATAGTAGATGAAAAAACAGGAATCTGAGATATCATAATAATAATATTATAATACATCATCATCAGTCTGTCAAAGTTCGTTGTTGGACATAGACCTTTCCCAGGATTCGCCACACTTCTCTATCGTGGGCGTCGCAGAGCCAGTACTCTATGAGTAGAATACATAAGAAATCGTAAATGACAATGGACTAGTCGCGTTGCAAAAGGTCAAATGACCCACTTGACCGCATGACTCACAACTTGGGTCCCCAGAGATTTAATGCGTAACTGTGGCTGGCAGAATACAAGATAGCGAAACGAACTAGACAAGTCCAGAAAGTATTGGCTTTGCGGCACCCATGGCAAAGTAGGCTGGCGAATTTTGGGGAGGGTCTACGTCCAACGACGGGCGCTAAAAAACTGCTGCTGGTGATGATGACTGAGTGAGTATGTAAAATACTTTAAGGATAGTGATTAGCTTAAGTTCTCTGTGACCCACTTCCTCCTCCCTCAGTCATTGTGGCATGCTTGCGACGTGACATTTTGACAAGATATTTAGCGATGGGAGAGAGCAAGGGGAGAAGTAGGTCCTTGACAGCTGAATATACGATTCAGCATGTGCATCAGTCTGCTCAATACTTGAAAGATATTTAGAAATTGTTCATTGAGGTTCAGCCAATATTACCATCAATCTTTGACTTGTTCATTTTCACTTCTATTATTGTTTCTCAGGCCATTTTATATTCACGAGTTGAATACGAATTCTGGATCGTTGGTAGTCTGACATGGGCAACACCGTACCGATTAGGCTCCGGAAACAAACTAGCTAGCGAAATTCAGACGAAGTCCCAAAAATACATTCTTATTTATAACGGTTATGCAACGTTCATATCAGATAGAATCCCAAGGAATCTTGTTATAGGGTATTTCTTCATTTCCCGACCCATTCCGTTTACATCATAGTCATATATATCATCATCATCATCATCATCATCATCATCATCATCATCATCATCATCATCATCAATCTTTTAACGTCCGTCGTTGGACATAGACCTTCCCCAGGATTCGCCACATTTCTCTATCATGGGCGTTGCGGAGCCAGTACTTTCTGAATTTGTCTAGCTCGTCTCTCCATCTAATATTCTGCCGACCTCAGTTGTGCATGTGATCAAAGGGTATCCATGTCATGAGTCGCATTGTCCATCAGTTGTCCACCATTCTTGCAACATGGCCAGCCCACTGCCATTTGAGACTTTTAATGGATTCTATGATGTCCCTGACTCTTGTCTTTTCCCGGATGTACTGTGCTGTCTTGTGGTCTCTTTTCCTGAAAAACAGCCCGAGTGCTGCAATAAAAAAAAAAGATGGAAGAAAATGAAATAAAAAATGAATTATAAAAATCGTTCATCAAAGGAATCCGGGCAGATTAAGGTTGATATAATAGTATGCAATAAAGTCGTCCCATCTATTACTCCCTTTTTTTTAAAAATTCAGATCGCTTTACTAACAAAGAAGAAGAAGAAGGAATAGAATGACCGCTTATTTTCTGTTGTAGAATGAATTAAAAAAAAACAAAAAACAAACTGTTTCATAATAAAGTCTTTTGCGATCCACGGTATACCGTCTTCGATTTGGCTTACGATCGATTAATCGATGGGATGTGATAACAATAATTGAATGAGAAAATCGATGATTGAACCTCCACTTTTGTTTGTTTACGGAAAGATGAATCAGATAGCAGAATATTGACTGAAAAAAAAAAGGAAAGGGGTTTCCTCTCTTTTATTAGAAACCGTAACCCAACACTGTCACCAAAATTGTCGGCATAGGTTTAGTTCAGTTTTCAAATTAGTCTGGCTGGCTATCTCTGTACTTATCACGCGTACAAGCTGCCTTGATGGATCTAAAGGACAGGAAATTTAAACATATACTCCTTATAAAATAATTTTTGTGTTTGAACCAAATTGTGCTTTTAGTGGTGGGGTTCAATTAGCAAGGTAAGTGTATACTAAATTGGTCATTTAGCTTGTGCCCCACAACATCTACATTTGTTTTTGCTTTTTAATTCAGATCATTTTAGTAATCACCACCCAATAAAAGGTGAGAGATATAATCTATTCATCTTTTTCCAATTCTTTAATTGATCACTACCTAAACGGTATGCTGCCAAAAAACATTGGTGACATGACGGTTCCTATTGAGTAACCAAATCTGTGTGTCGTTTGTTTTCTATTCATTCCAGGCATCAACACCTTTTGCAAAATCCGATACTGAATACTTTATAGTCATCACACTGACAGTCGTTCTACAATATTTAAAAACTTTGTTCCAAAATCATAAACATGTTGCTCTTTATCATTGGAATAGAACTAGAGGTTAGCACGATTCTCAGGCTGAAAT
>OY735204.1:24928885-25066385 GCA_963457665.1 Thysanoteuthis rhombus | reverse complement strand
TTTAAGCGACTCTAAGCAAAAAGTGCCCCCCCCCATAATTGTCCATCTTTGGTTAGTTGGTTGTTTGTCATCTGATTGAATCTATTTTCTTTTCTTCTTCCTTCCTTCGTTTCCTTCTTTCTAATCAACCCTTTTCTTTTCATCATTGTTTCTTTCTCATTGCTTAGCTTCATTAATCTTTATAACTAATTCGCTTTCGTTTTTTTCCCTCTCTTTTTTCAATCATTCTTACTTTCTATCTTTCATATATCTTTCATCTTTTCTATCTTTTCCCGGTTAATATCTTTCTTTTTTCTTTGTTTCATCATAGCTTTCCTTGTTTCTCTCTCTTTCTTTCTTTTTGCAATTATTTCTTCCTCGTTGCTTTGATCAGTGTTTCTATATTACTGCTTATTTTTCTTTCTTTCTTAATATCTTTATTGTTCTTTCTTACTGTCTTTCTTCTCCGTCCCCTCTCCTACTTTGTTTTTCTCTCAGTTATCTCCCCTCATTTTCCTTCCATACTACCTTTCTTTTTTCTTCCTTCCTTCCTCCCTTTCTTTCTTTCTTTCTTTATTCTCAACACCCTTCTTACTCCTTATGTCTGTCTGTCCGCCTTTCTTTCTTCCTTTCTTTCTGCTCAACTTTGACCGTTTCTTTATTACCGATTAACTCTCTTCTTCTTCTTCTTCTTCTTCTTCTTCTTCTTCTTCTTCTTCTTCCTCTTTCGTTCCTTTTTTCTTCTCTGTGGTCTTTCTTTCTTCAGAATTGTTCAAGCCTGTCTACCTGGGAAATCAGCATCCACTATTATGTCTTTTATCCAACCTTGAACAACTACATAGGATAAAAAATACCACATGGAGAATTGCAAGTAAAAGTGTGAACATATTTGTGCTTGTATCTCACCCCTGCTGAAGTTATTTACTTGAAAAGTTTTTTGTTTTGTTTTTTCATGTGTCGTGTATTTGACATATTTATTCTGGGAGTTATTTACTGTTTCCGCTTTTAATAAAGTAGTGCCGTGCTGTACTAGTGACTCCCAGTTGTTTATTATTCTTTGAGCGAAAAGGTTTTTCTTCGAGTATTTTTTTTTTTTTCGGTAGTGTCCTTTACAAATTTTTTTTGATGTTTATGAAACTATCCTGTTATTTATTGAGCTTATCCAAGGGAGAATACAGACAAGGAGATGGTAATGTTCCAATCTTCCTAGCAGAAAAGGCCTTTTTGCCTTGGGAACTCCCTAACTTCATTCGTTCACAGCACTAAACACTAAATATTTCTGGCGACAGGGAAAGATCATTTATATTCAAATTTATCAATTTCTTGACTAAAATTTGTCTCAACTAGTTTCAAGATTCAATCTGTTTGTAATATATTTGAAAATCAGCAAAAAGGGTATTTTCCAGTGATCAATAGTTAAGGCAAATGTTACTGACAGAATATTCATTATTAGTTTTTGTCTAATACCAGTCCAAAGTTGACTTTGTTTTACCTCCCTAACAAAGACAACAAGAAGAACAATCCTCACAAACTTGACGAAGTAAACCCTTCACCGTCCGTCTACGATACCACGTTAGACCAAACCTGTATATAGAATTGATCTTCCCCTATTGCGATTTGAAATCACTTCATCCTATCCTCTTATTATATTACTGAACTTTCTTTTCCTCTCTCTCCTTTCCTACCCTCTTATGGAACCACCTATTTTTCTTTTCCCTTTTTTTCATTGCTGCCGTATTATTGAACTATTTAAATTTCTTTTCCATCATCTCTCTTCCTACCCTCTTATCGAACTACGTAACCCCCTCTTATTTCCTCTTCTATCTTATTATCAAATTACCCTAATTTCTTTCCGTCCCCATTCTTCCAACCCTTTTATTAAACCACCGAACGAATTCTTTATGTTATTAGTGGAAGCGTATCATTTGAATGTAGGTTGGAACAGGCAGAATAATATAGATTTCAGTTGCTTTTCATTGCAATTACTCAAATCGTGAGTGACTATTGCAGATCGAAAATGAAAAAAAATGTGCTTTTAGCGAGACTTGAACTCACATCCTTTTTACCTCGAAAGCCTGCCTATGTATGAAAGCTACAACACTGAATGAGCCACCAGAGCTTTCGAATCAAGATAGTATTGATACAACTGTGTTTATTGTTTCATTTTATCCAACTTATCCGCACTATGTACGTATACGTACCAATTACAGTTAATTAAAGCTTTGATATCCTACCTGTGATATCACAAGTTATAGAAACTAATGATTGAATACGGAGTAATTAAAACAAAGAGACAAAAAGGTAAAGGCATCATCGCACTTGTATTAGTCACGATTGTAACAGATCTATTTTTTGTTTTATTCGGGCTGTATAGCCCTCGCATTTTTCAAAGGATCATTAAATCGAACTTCAAGAATATTCTCGAACCAAGCCTGTTTCTAGGATTCATCTGTCATGCGTTTTCAGTATCGTCTTTTTGAAGGTATTGGGCTGTGTTTGCGCATGCGTGCTAGTGAGAGATTTTTCGCGTCATGGGAACAGTTTTCTGTGCGCGTGTGTTTGAATCCATGCGCTCACGGTTCACCTTGACATTAGATTTCGTTCTTTTGACACGCTGTCAATTGCAGGTGGGCGCCCAGCACCGATGCGCTCACCTTGAAAAATGAATGTGTCTGTCAAAGTTTATTTTTTATTTATAAATATCTTCTTATTTTTCTCCGTTATTTTTTCTCAGAGTTTCTTCTTTTCTTTCTTTCTTTCTTGCTCATCTGTTAATCTTTTCTTTTTATCATTCTTTTTCTGGCCATATTTTCTCTTTTTTCATTCTTTTTTTCCATTCTTCCGGATTTTCCCTATTCTACAGCCTGTTTCTTTATTAATTTTTAAATTTTTTCCTTTCTTTCTTTCCTTCTTTTCCCTTTGTATATTCCTTCTGTTTGCATTTGCTGCTTTGGTCTATTTTTCTTTCTTCCTTTCTCTTTCACACCGTTCTTACTTTCATTCAATATTTTTCTTCTTTATACCCCTCAAGCGTTTTGTTTTTCTTCCTTTCCTCTTATCTCTCATTTCTGTCAATTTTCTTTCTTATACCTCAATAATAAGAACAAAAGATGTTCAATAATGATTATCATAACAACAATATCAAACGACAGAGATAACACCAGGATCTCTGTCCTTTCATCCTTCCACTAAAATATCAACAATAATGAATGATTATTGGTATGATATGTTGATCACTACTGCTACCCGTTGCTTTCTTCATTTATTGTATTATGTTGTATTGTATAAATGGAATCCTTCTACCAAGGCTGACAATGATTGTAACAGCCCATTGGTGGCCACTGATTGTGCTGATGAAGTAATTTGCTCGTTGGAAGGATGTCAAACAACCACTGGATGTCACGATTCACAACATAAATTCCTGAAGATTATATGCAAAATTCTGTCCAGCAAAAAAATGAGATTACGTGACAACCTGGATAATGTCATAAAATACTGACACTGCGACGCCTTCAATCGAAAGGTCCAGTGATGATGATGAAAGAGATTGTATGCAAATGTACTAATCGTCCACTGCCGTGGCGTAGGAATTCAACAGTTCAAATGAATACCGATCCATCGGAGTAGTATAGTTCAGTTTTTTTTCCTCACTTCTACAAATACTTCGTTATAATGGAACAATGTATGATTTTCTCTTTCTAGTATCATAAGTTGTTTACCATTTCGACGATTTAAAAAACAAAACAGCTATATCAACATGGCTTTTTTTTTACTATATAGCTTATGACATACATGCAGTTTGTCTTTTCATATAGGGTATTATGTTACTAGTTTATACTACATATCATCCATTTTTAGTATAGGGCTTACTTACGTAGGTTACCCTCCAAAAAACGTATTTGACGATGAGGGATCAGTAAGCATAACAACGGACGTGACGCACTGTTCGTGTCACTTCTATTGAATGTTCACCCTTGTTATATATATATATTTAAAATCAAAATCTGTCCGCCTGTTCCACTTTTTAGTCCACAATCTTGGACGTAGGAAACTAAAATTTTGCATCAGGTTACATTTTTTCTCGGTGAAGGACATAGGACGTGAGAGTTTTCGAGGGTTCTATTGGATGATTCGATTTTTAATGAAACTATAAATTTGAACAGGACCCCGACTATCCTATTCCGGATGTTTTCACCTCACTTCCGTTTCAAATTTGAGTGGACCCGACATTACACTGCCAGTGTGACAAAACAAATCGACAGGCTCAAAATTTTTATCCTAGTAAGTAAATAATATTTTTCAACAAGTTATTTGGAACAAAACGTAATACTTTTTTGAATATATCTTTTTATTCGTCTCAGGGCAAATTTTCTTAGTTTCATTATCGATACATTTCAATATTTCCTTACATTTTTTTGAATAAATAATCAGCGTAAAGGTTTTAGTTTTTGTCTCACATGGATGGTAGAAAAGGTCATCCAGACTGGGCATCCATACGTTCAGCGATTTTCAACCATTGGCGATAGGAAAAAAAAAACACACAAAAAAATGGCTTTGTGTGTTCCACCATAGAATTTTTTGAATATATTTTAATTTTCTAAATTACGTGTAAACTTTGTAGCTGTTTATTTTTTTCAAGAAAGGGTGTATTTTGAATGAAATATTGCTAAAAGGAACAGTTGATAAAATGGGGCTACACTAAAACAGAAATATTTTGGTCTGGGGGCATTTTTGATCTCTGAAAATAAATCCATTCATTTACATATTTTATGTAGATAAAGAAAGTTTATCTTCCATCTTAAATTTACATTCTAATTTATTCATTCAAGGTGTAGAAAAGGAATTTTTCTTAAAGAAGAAATATTGTATTTACTGCTTCTGTTTTATTGGTGCAATCCCGTTTTATCAACTGTTCCCGATTATAATTTTTCATTATAAAAACATCTGAAAAAAAAAGCAATAACGTTTACGGGTAATTTTGAAAAGAAAAATACGTTTAGATATTCTTTGTCAAAAAAGAATACCGACAAAACCAATTTTTCTAAAAAGAAAAAGACCTGTTTTTATATTTTATCAATTATATTGTTTAAAAAAACAGATAAATTTCTCCACAAAAACGGAAAGCCCTTAGGCAAATTATTAAAAAGATATATTACTTATTGTTCAAAATATCCTGGTTTGAAATCTTTTACAGTTTTCTTCTGTGAAAAATATTACAAAATAACTTGATGAGAAATATTGTCTTTTCAGTATTAACCTGTTCTATTTAGAGCTTGATAGAAAAAAATATGGTCTACAAAAAAAAAGCACTGCAATAGACGTCAGAAACAATACACATAAATTTCAGAATTTCTCGAGAATGAAATTTCATTTTACATCCTGTATTTGTCCATTTTTTGTTCATATTTTTGCAACTATCTAAAAAGGTTAACTTGTTCTACTCCATGCTTTGGGTGACAATGTTGTGATTTGATGTTAGTGAAGAGGGGAAAAAAGAAAGAAAGAGGTTGAAAGAGAATAAGTATGAACATCATGGGAGTGGGAGTGAGAACGTGCGTGCGTTAAGGGCCAATTTTTAGGCTGACCAACATGAAAAGAGAGTCGGTAGATACATTAATGTAAGCAGGAAACTAGTGGGTGAAGCATCTGTAAGCTTCCTTCAGATTGGTCATTTTTTTTAGGTAAAGGGATCTGTGAAATTGGCGGGCTTTTGACGGTCTTGCAGCGCAGTTGATCTTTTGTACGTTCTGTTTTTTGACACAGACGCTTGCTCTGCTCGGGCGCTAAAGCGAAGGTGTAGGAGGAGTTGCAAGGATGGATAAGAGAGAGAGAGAGAGAGAGGGAAAGAGAGAGAGAGAAAGAGAGAGAGAGAGAGAGTGTGTTTTAAGGTTAATGCATGGTAGATATATCAATGTAGCAGTAGTTTGGTGTGGGGCTTTATTTTTCGCCGAATATGATGAAAAAAATTAACGCAGTATTGAAATTCACACAAAATGTCTCTTGGTATAAATTCTATCATCCCCTGGATGCCAAACAAGAAAAAAACGTAGATTGGAAGAAAATTAATGATAGTTCTATAGTTATTTGCATGGCTGCAGGCTCTTTTAGTTGATTAACAACGCCGACAGCAAGAACAAAAGTTTGTATTGTTCTATTTCTCACTATCTTGACTCATATAGCCCTTCTCCGAATTGGTCAACAAAGATGTAGATTATTGTACATTTATGTAGTGCATATGAATGCAGGCGTACACTATAACATAAAGGTACAGCAATTATTTCTGCATTTACATTGCATCTTCTTAAAACAATTCATCCAGTTAAAGCCATCTCAAATAATAATCATTGTTTAAGGAAAAAAAGGGCAACGTCGGGTATTTCATCGTCAGCAGCAGCAGCATCAACAGCATTTTAGCGTCCCTGGTTGGACAAAGACCTTCTCCAGGATTCATCATGAGCGTCGCGAAGCCAATATCATCTGAACTTGTCTATTTCGTCAGGTCATCTTATATTTTGCTTGCTACAGTTTCGTATACGGTATCTGGGGGTCCATGTTGATAGTCGTGATGTCCATCAGTTGCCTGACATTCGTGCAATATGACCAACCCTTTGCAATTTGAGTTTCTTAATGGATTCTATAATATCCCTGATATACTGTGCTGTTTTGTGATCTCTCCATGCGATGTTGAACATTATTTTCTCATGTGCACGTTACATGGTTTGAGGGTCAATCTTTTGGTTAGGTTCAATATTTCAGCTACATAGGTGACCATCGGGAGGATACATTGGCCGTAAACCCATCTTTTTGAGACTAATGATATTTTCTTGTTCTTGAAGATTGAGCTTGCTCTGCCAAAAGCTTACAATCCGAGAGAAATTCATCGCTTGATTCCGATTGTAATAACTGAAATAGCCCAGTCTACGTCAATAAAAAAAGTAAAACTTGACGAGATATACTGATAGATAGATGGAAATCAGATCATTATTGTCAGGTTTAGTACTATTTGTAGCTAATTTGGCTTGCATGAGCGCTTAGTCGTCAAACCTATTTTAGTATAAACCTCTCTGATGTTTTGACATTAGAGAAAATGTTAAAAGATTCATTTAAAGGTGAAAATATCAAAGCCTTAAAACTTTAAATTTAACTTCATTGAAAAATATTTTGTGCTGTAAATGAAAATAAAAGATGAAGGAAAATCAAACGATGGTTACTATTTTAATTTACTCTCATATTTCCGTTTGTTCGAAGTAAATTAAACAGTAAACTGATCGTTCAAGAATTGCCTACGATTCAATTAAAAACAAGAACTAATTTACCTTTGATTTTTATGAACATTCAATCGACTTTTTATTTTACTTCAAAACAAAACAGACATAAGTTTTGGGCAATTTTACATTTAATAAAACCTTATATTTTCACATTCAATTATCATCAAAAATAGACTTATCAGTTCTATTTACTACATGAAATCAGACGTCTTTACTTCAGAGTAAGTTATAATTAGACTTTTACTTCTACTTAAATTGATTACATTTCATTCAAATGAACCTTAAATTCTGTTCGACTTTTGCTAATGTTTATTCCATTTTTTTTCATTTATTACAAAATTATAATTAATAATTTTAGGTTTCAGTTATTGGCAACAGTGGCGTTTCTTTTCAACATCTAATAAGAGTTACCAAAGATTGTTTTGAGTATCTGTGAACACTAAAAAGGATTTAATCTTTGTAACAAATAAATAATGTTTCTTTCAATTTTCAAAAATATTTGGAAAGGACCATCGAAAACTCCCTTTTGATTTTGACCCCTCAAAAGCGAAAAAAGGGAGAAAGGATTCCTCCTCGATTCTGACAAATGAACGAAGAAAAAGAATTCTCACTCGATTTAGAAACCTAAAAGAGGTGAAAAAATTCCCCCAACGTAAAGCCTTAGAATACATAAATGGATCATCACTTGATTTGGTTCCTTATAAATGGGATGGATATTTTACCCTCGGTTTTGGCCCCTAAAAGTGGAACCCCCCCCTTGATGTACACCTCCAAAGGTTGAAAAGAAGAATTTCACCTCGACTTCTACCCTTGAAAGTGGAAAAAAGAATCTGCTCCTTGAGGGGAGAAAGATTACCTCCCTCAATTCACCCTCCAACGCGTGAGGAAAATTCTAAATCGAATTAGACCCCCAAAGAAGAGAAAACATTTATTGTTTTACACTTTTGTAATGGAAAAAATAATTCTCTCTTGATTTAGTCTCTTAAAAGTGGAAAAAAAAGTATTTCCTCTCAACTTTGACCTCTAGAAGTGGAAAAAAGCACCCCGCTCCGATTTACATCCTAAAAAGTGAAAAAGAAAAAATAGTTCGCCTTCGGTTTAGACCCTTAATAGTGGAAAAAGAAAAGAATCTCCTTTCGATTCAGTCTCCTAAAACTGAAAAAAAAACCCCTCGATATTGACCCCAAAATATTTAAAATAAAAAAAGGAATATCCTGATATTCCAATGTATCTAATTTATAGTAAAATTATAGATAATAATTCAGGTGCAATCATTCTCTCTTGTGATTGGTAAATTCATTAATGAAACTAACCAATGGAAACATTACAACGTAATTGTGATGAGACTATAAATATTGTTGATAATATTTATGCTCACAATTGCTCACGAAATTCTTATAGTAATTGTAACCATTGCTTCGCAGTTGAATAATAGTTAACAGACTATTCCTACTGTTTGTTCCTTAGTAAAAATATTAGGGACAACATTGCCCATCACCCTTTCTTCTTTCATCTTCTCTGCCTTATTTTTTACTTCGCATCTTCTCATCGGAGCAAAATCGGTGATCTCCGTTGGGGGTCACAGGACAGTCCCCTTAAATTTCCCACCACTGAGCACATTGAATGACCCGACAAAGCTGTGGCCTGAAATGCCATATTTCTACCTTGTTTCTCTTGTAGTCTTTTCGCTACTATCCGAAATTGCTCCAAGTGCCCATTGATTAGCAATACGACTACCACTCCCCGTTCATTGCTTTTAGCAAAATATTCACTTATCTTCTCATTCTCCTTCAGTTTCAGTCTGTTATAATGGGACGATTATTTAAGTAATTTTCTATTCATTGTTCTCAACAATTCAGTCTGGTTTTCCGGCCTGAGGCGTATCTGCTGCCAGTATTTCAAAGTTTGAGATAATTTGTTTCCTATTCCGTATATTTGCCTCGTCCATACAATGCAGTCACACTAAACATGATTTTAAACAGATTCGAAACATTTTTCCACCCTTCAACCTTTGCAAACTAACCTGCCAATTATCAATCCATTAATTTTTCAGGCTGTTGTATCAATCCTAGTAATTTAGCACAACGTTTTAGCGCCCGATATACAGAGGAGAGAAAGAAGTACTTTGACACTTGAAAAATATCTATTATATCCGCTTCCAATTCTTGGATTGATTTTAGATTTACACAGATGACGCGTTGTGATGTAAAATTAGCAATTACTAAGAAAGATAATTCATATTTCTCAACATACTAACCAGAATAGAATATGAACAGAAGTAAGGACGGAAAAATATTTGGACACATTGATTTCATATTTCAATACTTAGTTACATAGCCCTGACTGGAGATGTTTTTTTTCCGTAAACCTTCACAAGCCCTTCGGATCGTTCTTCTGACATCATGACCATTTCTTCCGGGAAAACAACCATCCAGTCGATAATGACTGTCGGGTCAGTCTGATTATTTCAATCTTTCAAGCATCACCATAAATATTCGATGAGATTCAAGAGATTGATTAGGCTTTAAATGGTTCTGAACAAACCATTCGAGAGCTATTTTATCAGTATGCTAATCTCATTGAAATTTCTAACCTCTTTCAATCTCCAAATATTACACCGAGAGAACAAACTGGATTCCAAATTACTTCAATACGTCGCTCCATACATGGCTCCTTCACTCCAGTGAAGTGCCACCATACTATTTGAAAATAACACCCCTAAACCGATGATACATCCATTCTCACGGTTCTCTTTGCGGGTGATATTTTTTCAATCATAGGAGCATCCATCACTTCCACAGACATGACAGGCTAGCTGGTGGACAAAAAAATCAGTTTTTGTTTTTGTCTGAACAAAAGACGCTCTTTCAAAAATAATTAGGCTCTTCTGAATGCTTAAGAGCGGACTGCATCCAAGAACATCGTTGCATTCTTTTCAACAGAGTTGTTTTCCATGGGATACGGGATTTTAAACCATTCCTGTGCAGGCCATTACTAATAGTTTTTCTAGTAACCGATGTCTGTGCTGCTCTTGAATCATCTGGGATCTCCTTTCAACTTATCAATTGATTTGCTTAGACTTTTCATTGCGTTCTTCAAGTTGCTCGTGAAGACTCGTTAAAGTAAAGTTTTTGGTGGCGCTGAACCTCTTCCTCTTCAAAATAATCGATTGAATGGCACTGACAGGGATATTCAACATCCTGTACCTCAGACCTTCATTATATAGGTTAATTAGAATTAGAATTTTTTTCATGGTTGAAGCTCTTTTACTTTGACCGTGACGGCCTCGTTTCAATTGCAAAAAAAGTGAAGATATCACGCCTGAAGTAATCTTGATTGTATGGTGCCCTCAGTCTGAAAAGTCTCTGGCTATTTAATTTTTTGAATTTTTTTGCTCGTACTATTTTTGTTCTTTTCTAATGAAAGCATACCCGAGGGAAGTATTGCTGGGGTATTCCAAAGTTTCCTTGCAGGTACAGAAAGATCAAGACTTACATTTTCCTTATCATTTTTAGATACATTTTTAATACTGTCTGATAACTTCTTTCTGTCGTAACCTATGTTTATATTTTATTCAGAATCGTATGTTTAGAACGTTGTTTCTTTTTCTCGGTAATTATTAATTTTGTACCGAAATTCATATCCTTCAAAAATTCAAAGTAACTTCAAGCATTGTAGTGTACAAAATATCCCTCCACCCCACTATACTCTTTCACTTTCCCAGCCTTGACCAAGGTTCTGGAATGGAATATTCCCAGTATCTCATTAATCATTAAAGTTATTGTATTCATCTTCCAGCCAAAATGTTCTTCAGCCTTCCTATCTCGGGCAAGGTTCTCAAATAGAGTTCCAGTACTCCAGAGATATACGGAGAGTTGACCTCATGATTACTGTGAACGTTTCCGCAATATTCTTCATCCATCTTCTCTTGGCTGTAGTTCCAAAATGGGGGATTTTCTGTATTCCTTTTATTTTTTTGGACTATTGTCTTAATCTTTGTTGCTTTAAAATAGTTTTTGGCCGAAGCATTCTTTCCACTGTGACTTGTTGCATCTTGGAACGAGAAGGAGATAGGAAAGGGGGAAAAATACTGAATTAATTCTAATGACTAGATGCAACCTACGCCTGAGGTATTTTGGGCTGTATGGTGCCCCAGGTCTCAGGCTATTTCATTTTTTAAATTTTTTCTCGGATTGCTTCCGGTTTTTGTTCATACTATTTTCCTTACATGGTTAAATCCACTGCAATAATGATATTTCTTCTGTATATATTTATATATGTTTCCGTAAGCCAACAAAAGAAGCACATTGTATGCAAAATTATTCCAGCTCTATATTTATAGGGTGTTCTAATAAAACAGATCCGGGTGATTTTCACTTGTTACATCATGCTTTTGTAGATGTTCAATTTACTGAACAATTACCAGTTTTGGGATAGGGTAGATTTCTATTTATGATTCAAGTATACTACTAAAGTGGATCTACACTTTCTATCTATGGTATGAAAATAAACCTTTCAAGTATTCTGGCTAAGATAAACTCCAGGGAGAAATTATTATTATGGAACTCAAAATTGGAAATAAATTGATTTGGGTGAAGGATATATTTACAATGTATCTTCATCTTCATCATCATCAGTCTTTTAACGTTTGTCTTTGGACATGCAACTTCCTCAGGATTCGATACACCTCGCTATTGTGGGCATTGCGGAGCCAATACTTTCTGAATTTGTCTAGTTCGTCTCTTCATCTCGTATTCTACCAGCCTCGGTTTCGCATGTGATCTCCGGAGATCCATGTTATGATATCCATTGGCAGCAGAATTCAAAATGCCAGTTGATGTAGCATTTATAGACCACAAGAAAGCCCTTTTCTATATACTTCTGAGTACTACAACATATGTGCAATCTCAGCAGCTCCTTTATCATGCATCATAAAGACTGGGAGCCCTCTCAGCTCCCAAAAGGGGTGAAACAAGGTGATACCAGCTCGCCTAAACTCTTCACTGCCTGCCTCGAGATGATCTTCCGAAACCTAGACTGGGAGAATAGAGGAATAAAAAAAGACGGCAATTATCTGAGCAACCATAGATTTGCAGACGACATCGCCGTTTTTGCAGAGAACCTACATGACCTCCAACTGGTGCTAGATGAACTAAATGAATAAAGTATAAAAGTTCTTTATAACGCAGTTCATTATAGCTTCGATGTAACGCTGTTCACGATATATATTATGTACGAATCAGACAAATTTGATACATTGATACAGGCGCCCCCCCGTTATAGCACGGTTTATTATAGTGCTGTTTGCGTTTTTCGAAATAAAATTTTTATATGAACAATAGGAATTGACTTGACATCAAGCTTGATGGCTGACAAAGACAGCCTTTGAGCGAGTACACATAGAGATCAAATAAAAAGAAACCTCATGTCTGGTTGATGTAAAAGTTCTCTCTTTAGGAATTCATCGAGTCACTGTTCAATTATCAAAGTATTTCCCATGACTTTCAATGACCTCAAACCACATTTCACCTAAATTGTGTCTTTAGTAAGGATATCAGTTTATATCCGATGTATTCCTCCAGAAATCAATTTTCGGTATGGCAGACCAAAACAAGCAAGAGGTAGAGATGTATAATACAGGGCATGAAGAAGAACTTTCTAAATCAACGTCAGGATTTCTTGCTGCCTAGCATTTGCAAATCAGTGATCGACTTCCTTACCAAGAGTTTTTCCTCTTCAAACGCGTTATTTAAATAAACCAATTGTTGTGCAGTAAGTGCTTGTCCAAGTTCCAGCATTTTATAATGAAGAATTTTACTTAAATATCACTGAACACTTAACTTTCCCCCCAGTATATTCAGTTTACGTTATGATGCTCAATACTTTCCTGGATCTATGATCTTACATCTTGAATTCTCGTAATAAATCAATTTTTCATCGCTTTCCACTTTAAGAAACCATCAAACAAAACTGTCATTGAAATTATCAGTTGGCTGGCTGGTTGGTCTGCAGGCTATGTATGTGGAAATTTGGACAGAAATCCATTTTTGCCTCGTCAGTGCAATTACCCTTTTCTATGTCGGGCAAGAAGAGAAAGAAAAATGATTTAACGTTTGCTAATATACTTTTCTGTGAGTTTAAGTAAAACGATTCTCTTAGCTTCTGAATTTTTCCCAAGGCCTGTAAACGATGTACTTCAGTTGACTGATTGCAGAAGGAATAAAGAAGTGAAGAGAGTTCAAAGACTCTTCTCAGATTAAGATAACACCGTGCGAAAGATAGCGCACGGAACTTTTGTATCCAGTACCAGTATCAGTATCTACGCTGATTGGACTATTTCATCCGATGATGTGCAAGGGTGGGTCAACTTAGTAGTCTGACAATTGTTAGCTATTTTCTATCGGAAATTTTGACTGTGAGGTTTATGGATAAGCAGTACATTAAGTACATTGATAAGAAAAAACGTTGTATTGAAAAAACAAATGCGCAAAAAGTTCATTTCATCATTAGGCTATGGAAATACTGATTTACCTGCGTATATCAAACAAGTGTTGCAAACCATTATTAGTGAGTTACGATTCTGGCCCGTTGACAGAACAAGACGAGCGTAGTAGATATTTGTAAGTAGATACTTGGACATCACAGCTCACAATGTGGATCTTCAGAGATTTTATGCAGAATTGTAACAGGCAGAAAATAATAGGTGATGACTTGGACTGAGATATTGGCACCGATAAGCCGAGTATCAAGAGGCCTGGCGAATCTTGGGGAAAGTCTATATCCAACGACGGACGTTAAAAGGCTGGTGATGATTTGCTAAATTTAGATCAGTGTGACAGAAACCCTAATGTAGAGCTGGCTCTACAGAAGTTTTGTTACATCAATCTTCTTCGATAAAATAGCCTGTCTACTTTGAAAATCCGTATTCGAAATCTCGGCTTTTATCTGAACTCAAACAAAGATCGCTAGCGAGAACAATTTTATTTCACCAGACCCATATACTATTCACCTAGTCTGGCACAGGGCCAAAATTTAGAGAACCCTATCACAGATTAAAATCTTTTTTAACTATGACTGTACGACAGGTGCATTTATTCATAAAGGTTTTAGCTTAGCAGAAAATCACATTAATAACGGGAATCGAAGTTCAAAAGAAGCGAATGGCCAGTGATACTAGATTTATACCCGTCACTCGTCGGCACCCGGCGTACCTTGGTTGCTAGTACGTTACTCTAGCTCGACCGTGACTGTAGTAGGTTCAATCCTCATGAGGGTGCTTCAGTCTTGTGTCCCTATGCCCTAACAAACATAGCCTAATTATATATATATGATAGTAAAATGCGTTATATTATATTGAAATCATATTTGAAATGATCTCCCATTATTACACAATGGATGTATCAACGTAAATAGAAGAAATACTTGAAGAAAATAGGGTTGCTGTAGGGATCGAACCCAAGACCAATGGGGTAGCCGCTTCAACGTAGCATTGTTCTTGTCATGGCGCTAAACAGTCCCCGGTAAAGCAAAGACCCTAATGACTGTTTTAACACCAAATTCTCATTTTTGTTTATTCTCGGTCTATACCTGCTCTACTTATTTCTTTCAACCTATCAATCATATCATCGAAAAATGGGTGTATAATCCGATGGAATGATTATAAATTTCAATATGATATATTGAAACTATAGGGCAGCTGCTCCAACGTAGCATTGCCCTCACCATTAAGCTATCGGTTGCTGGTTCGATTCTTGCAGCAGACCCATTTTCTTTAATCATTTATTCTATTTGCGATGTCTAGACCAAATGATAAATTCACCGTGTAATAACGGGAGATCCTTTCAAAGAGACTTTCAATATGATAAAACGCAATAATCATTCTGTTGGATCATATGCCCATTTCTTTATAACATATAGTTATGGTTTTGCTTTGCGAACAAAGATCTTCGGAAGTTTTGTTTTTTTTACAGCTGTAAGACCATAGACAGCGAAGCACGTGTGCTGAATAATATTCCAGCCTGTCCAATGTTTTAAGGTAAAGTTGTACTTGTGCAGGACCGACCCCACCCTTGAAGTCAAAGGTTTGCATGCTATGGTGTGCTGAGGTGGCACAAATAATTGCTGAGTCCTAAGTTCGTAGGTTTGACAAGATAGTCCTTCTCCTGGAAGATGTCTGAGCTAGCTATGAGGGTCAGCCGCCCCTCTGTTGGAATACTCTTACACTGAGACTGACTGATGATCAGACCACAGGACATGAACATTCCGTAGTTGGTACATGCCTGAACTGGCTATAAGGCTCTACCATCCCTTTGGAAGATAACCAGGACAGTATGACTGTCTGAAACTTGAAGTAAGGATCCAAGACACTCCAACAGGAGCAGATAAGTAGATATCTGCAAGTTCTCTAAGAAGAGTAACCCGACAATGTAGGGTCCTGCGCAGATTGGAGTCCAGGTCAGTCAAATCCCAAGGAAAAAAACTTTTCACTTGATAAATTAGTATGTCTTGCTTGCAGCTCACCATCCATCTTCTAGCCTACTGTCTCCTTTGTTTTTTTTCTTTCTAAGCTGACTTTTATTTATCAAATACCGTAGGATCTCAACCCCCGCTCCTGAACGTTGAAGGTCGTACCAACGTTTAGTTCCAAACTTTTTTCCCTATGCATGTCACTAGAGTGAAACATTTTATTAAAATTACGTAACCATTCACAACGCAAGAATGTGACAAGCGAACCTGTATTAGATCATTAGATTAGTGGCAAATAAAAGATCATTAGATTAGTTGCAAAGAATGCGTAAAAATAGTGAGAAAATAATCCGATTTGGAAAATATTATTGAGGAAAAGATAGGACAAATCTAAAAAAAAAAAAAACCTCTTTAGTTCAATAGGTTCCAGCTCAGTCTAACAATGTCTCACAGACTTGGAAAAATTCTAAATCTTCAACCATGACTCTACCAACTCTTCATTACAAATCTCTTTTCTTTAGATTATAACTAAGAAACACTTTGGACGAAGGAAATAAAAAGAAATGTTTTTTCTGTTTGAAAATGTTGCATTCAACAGTAATTTAAAAAATGAGAGTTAAAGAAAAACAAGAAAAATTACAATAATAAATCCGACCTTGCTCTTCAATTCACACACACACACACACACACACACACACACACACACACATATATATATATATATATATATATATATATATATATATATATATATATATATATATATATATATATATATATATACTGAGTTTGTACCAATTGAATTTTCAAAAAAGTTTTTTTTACGATTCAGGGCTGTGAATTCTTCACTGTTTTGTCTATCAAGTCACGTTTCCTTTCTGCAATTAGAAATCACATCTAAATGATTAGTAAGTGGGTTTCTTACTAACCAAGCTAAACTGACAAGTTGTATATTTACGAATTTACTAATTGTATGTACAATACAAAATATTCAGTCGGAGCTGTGTTTGAATCTGCAGCTGACAGTCCTTCCTCTCTGTATCTTCCTTCCAGACTATTACTCGTCTTCTCCCATTATTTTCTCTTATCTCGCTCCTTCATTTGTTATTACTGGTATGAATTTTACTATTCCTGTCTAGAAAAAGGGCAAAACAAAAATGATAAGTCTCGTCCACTTACGAGAAAGAGCTTACATCACCAACCTAAAAACCAAAGTATCATAAATATTGATATCTCGATTTTTTCCCACTTTTTCGAAAATACTTAAAAATCAAGAGAAAAGTACGAAAATTCCCCCATTGTGTTTGATAGAACCATTCTCTTTTCCCCCCTTGATTTTACCGTCCAAAGATTGTTTTAAAACAAAATCAATTTTTTGAAAAAAATTTTCACTGAGAAACAATTCTGCAATTTTTTTTCAAATATTTCATTTTTGGGGGGAAATAAGACACCGATTTATTTGTGTTGATGTCTCTTGGTTTATGAAGACGACAGGAAATCTTCAGTTTAGTTCTTTATACGACACAGCAAACGGAGAAGTTCAACTTTTATGAATTTGTGAACGCATTTAAACTACCAGAAACATTTGGAAAAAATTTTCTCTCTTCTATTTTTAGAGGCTTGTCTCTCTTCGAGCTTTATGCTTTCTTCTGGTCCTTTTTTTATGTCAGCTCTCCTTCCAACTTGTTTCTCCCTCAAATTTTTTCTTTGTACCTCCTTTCTTTCATCATTCGAGATTTCGTCTACACGCATAGAGATCTCCTCTCTTACAAAACATAACCTCACTACCCATCATCCCAAATTCGTGGAATTTTGAACATATCGTTCAATCTGTTCATCTGCCAGTTTAGCTCGCGTTTCCTGTGATTTGACGGACATTAAATGTCTTTCATGATCACTCTACCGTGAAACGTAGAACCTAACTTTCTATTGCGTGCCTAACGATCTCTGAACATTTTGATAACACCTCGTATCTCTCTATCTCTCTCTCTCTCTCTCTCTCTCTCTATCTATCTATCTATCTCTGTCTGTCTCTGTCTGTCTGTCTGTCTCTCTCTCTCTCTCTCTCTCTCTCTATATATATATATATATATATATATATTATCATTATTTGCAATCTCAAACCAGTTGCCTGGTGGTAACTGCTGGAGTTTAAGTGACAGCAAGTCTCCTCAAGTCTCCAGCCCTTCTCTCCTAGTACTCATAGGTCGCAGTAATACTGCAGTTTACAGTTTCTCACCAGTTGCCCAGTGGTCATTGCTGAAGGCTGAGTGATAATAAGTCTCCTCGGGTCTTCAACCAACGTCTCCTCTTCCTTTCGCCTATCATGTCAGTGCTGCGGTTTGCTATTTCGCTGGGTATGTGACCCGACAGAAATAATTCTAAATTGCGTTCTATCAATTCAGGTAGTGCTCCAAAATAATAAATCGCAATTTATAATTATTTCTTGAGAATATAATTGTCTGCGTTGGTGGAAATACATGAAGCCATACAGACAATGAATGAACAAAATGAGAATTTGGAGTGAAAGGAGTCATTAGGGCCTTTGTTTCATCAGTGACTGTTTAGCTCGATGATAAGAGCAACGCTCCATTGGGGCGGTTACTCACAGGTTCGATTCCTGCAGCCGCCCAATTTCTTCTAGTTGTTTATTCTAATAACGCTGTTGTGACCGAATGATACACACACCATGTAATAGCAAGAAAATCATTTCAAATTGAGTTTCAAAATGATATAAAGCAATTTATGATATATATAAAGAAATGGAAAATTAATCCGGCGCGATGCCGGTCTTAATCGACCGAGCTGACCAGTCAAATGGTGAATCTGAAGCTCAGTTAACAGGTTATCAAATGTTCGTGTCTATCATTTTTTATGTTCCTGTTATTAAATATATTCTTTTGGATTGAATATCTATTTCTTTGTGATTTGCCCGCATTATGTGTCCAGAAGAACGCAGGTTAGATTCCTGCAATTGCTCTTTTTACATTATTTATCTATTGTTTAACTGCTTAAGCTGATCGGCATATTCACTGGGATGTCAGTTCAAAAAATATTTCTAATGAAAATGACATATATATATATATATATATATATATATATATAATTCACACTCACACAACACACACCACTGATGATGGGAAGAATCCTGAAACATGTATGGACTATTGACATATAAGGATTAATAAACCTTACCACCAAAAACTTCACTCCTGAGTCTGTCTCACTCTCTAAAGTACACATTATATATATATATATATATATATATATATATATATATATATATATATATATATATATATATATATATATATATCCACCAGAGTACTCTATTCCTACCAAGATACTAATCTGTTATTCAAAATAAAATGTGTGAGGGGTTCATCTCATAAGGTGCACAATACAAAACATTGAGCCAAAATAGAGTTTCAAATATGGTAAAATAATGGATTTGCTATACAAAGATTTTTATGCTTCTCCCTTTTGGGCTATTCGGATTCCTCACTAGAATGTTCTGGGGAGGTATGTCTTTTTTCTGGGTTTGAAACTTGAACTGATTCTATGAATACTTCCTTTCCCTTTTTCTTGTTTATGATTATTCCATTCGCAGCATCTTGGCTTTTTTCAATTCGTTCTATCTCAAGTTTTTGGTTCCCTTAGTTGCATTAGATTAAGAGAAAAAAATTCAATTTTAGTTACAGCAATATTCTCGTCATTATGCGATTGGTTTGTTGGTTTAAAAATTATTTTAGATATCATACCGGGTAATCTGTCTGTTAGTATTTTTTGCAGCCTTTTACTATTAACTCATTTTTTAAATTTTATCTATTTCCCGTAGGGAGATAGATAAACTAAAAAATGCCGGTGACTGGTTGTTATAAAATATTTACGTTGTATTTGGAGTGCTTCCAATACTTTTTATCAGTTGTGTTGGTGATCCATCAGTTAGGTGGGATGAGTTTACTTACAGGAGATCTATCATACAATTTTATCTGTCTACTAGCTCTAGGGTTCACCTTTACATGGCATTAGTTGTTTAAGTTTAATTTCCCTTACATTATTAGTAGGTTACCTTCTATATAACCAAAGTAATTATGAAAATATATTGTGATTCGTCTTAGATGAGTAAATTGTACTTATATTGATATGATAATAATTAAGGTAACTATGTTGATTTTGTACGTATATATATATATATATATATATATATATATATATATATATATATATATATATATATATATATATATATATATATATACACACATATATATATTATTGTGTCATCCACAGACAGCTGTTTCGATGTATTACATCTCTTTAGACTTTATCCCATCCAGTACCGCGAGGCAGAATTGAAACCCTCGCATCGGACCCGGAGGCCGATGGACTACCGAACTGGGTGGTCGGTAAGGCTGAATTTAAGCGATATATTCATTTTTAGGCGGAAACTCCTCATCCACCAGAGTGCTCTATTTGTATGGAAGAGCATTGCATATATATATATATATAATTCGAAGGTGAAGAGAAAAACCCAAGAGATAGGTATTACATCTCAATTCTTATTATTCTGTGTTGTATTTCACTGCATTTCAACGCATTTTTGCAAGCTTGATTGAATGCAGGTCAAACTGGAACGTGATTTCTGACCGGGCGCTTTCGACTGACTCTACAATCATTATCAAGATCTTTAAAGTTTACATTTTTTTCCCTTAAAATTATGATCCTTTGATAGCAAGTTAGTGAAAGTGAGATGGTAAGTATTTTCACTTGCAGGTATGAGAAAAACCCACAAATAATTTTTTTTACCCTCTCAACAACAATACTGAACGACTCCACTGTTATAGAATTGTCATTATTAAAAACATTATAAATTGTGCCCAATCATCTCGTTCCTAGCATTAAATATTCTAAGAGGGACCTTTTAAGACTAAGCAAATCCTTATAAACAATGTTTTTTCTAACCATATAATCGACAACCAACTAGAAATAGTCTTAAAATCTCCATTATGATAACACAAATAATAAAGATAACAAAAACTAAATCATTAACCTATACAGCTGCAATTAGATACAAAGAAATTAAAAACAAGATGAAAGAGTAATCAAACAAATAGTACGCCAACGTACCTCCCATAATAAACGTTCCGATCATATGAAACTTGTATTTACTACAAAAAAGTTAAAAAGTCAAACATTGTTATTAATAACAAGCCTTGCCGGCCAAAAACAAATACATAAACTAATGTCGTAAATGAATTCACAGGAGAACGTTTTTCCCATTCACAATCTTTGAATACATATATAGGACATAGCATTACTAAATTATTTAGACGTCTCATCTGTCATTTTTCTGATCAGAGTACGATAAGAGCCAATTTGAACATGCATACACAATTTGAAATACCAATACACCAAATTTCAGTCAACAACACATGACTATAAATTCAATTGCAGAGAAGACTCGTCATAATTGGAGCCATTTTAATGAAATTAAAATAAAACACACTCTTTTAATGAGATCTCCAACGAACATGGACGGAGAGTGCTTCTCATGTTTAATAACTAAAAGCACCGCCCTCAAAAAAAGAATAAGATCACCCACCTCATTGAAATTTGCACGTGAATAATTCTTACCATCTCGCCTTTATTAATTTGCAATTAGTGGATCATGAAAAAAAAATGTGAACTTCAAAGGTCTTGATAATGACTGTAGGATTAGCAGGAAGCGCCCGATCAAAAATAACGTTTGGTAAATAGTTAGACCTTGAAATTTGTTCTATTGTGAGGAAACAAGAAAAAAAATTACCAAAAGATTGAAACGTCATTCCTTGTTCTTTGTGTTCAATCAAACTTGCATATATATATATATATATATATATATATATATATATATATATATATATATATATATATATATATATATATATATAATCTGCAGCAACTGAGGTACTTTTCTATGCTTATGCTGAGTACACAAGAGGTCCATGTACAGCGCGTACATTTCTGCGCACATTACAGTGCAACAATAATTGATGAATTTATTTATGTACATATGTTTGTATTGTGAATGTGAAGTGGTCTGACAGAACGTTGATGAAAGTGACAATTAGAAAAGTAGAGAGAAAAACTCGAGAGATAGGTTTTACATCACAATTTTTTGATTTTCTCATGGTCATATTTGAATGCATTTCGACGGGAACCAGCCATCTTTTTCAGAGAAAAATATTTTCTGCGGTTCACAGAAAAAAATGCTATTTACATGTTTATTTATGTACATCCAACAAGTAGGAAAGCTAAAATGTAAAGCATTATATTAGCAGATAAATGTATCCGTGGATTAAATAAAGCTGTTCGTTCTCTTTATGCAACAAAACTCAATTGATACCCTATGATATATTTTTTCAATATCTATTTTACACGAGCAAATTTTTCTACTGGTCTGTTCGAATTGAGGGTAGTACTTTAAAAATCTGTATCGTGTATTGAACAGTTAAGTATGTGATAAGAATCTCAATAGAACAATCGCTATAGGTTTGCAAATATCTTTGATTCAGGAGTTCTGGCTGTAAATACCTTGATATATCTTAGAAATATCAAATTCAGAAGTTCTGGAATAGAGGCTAGTTTTCGGAATCACTTTTATTTTCCATGTTTGCAAACATATTCTCCATGGGGTGATGTTCAATTTATTGTCGCCATTTGTAAAGTGTTATTTTAATGTCTTAGAAACAGTGAAGAAAATCTGAAGTTTATCTTGTTTGTATTGAAAATAAACATGGCTTAGATAGACGTATGAAGTGCTTATCACAATAAAGCTGGTTAGTGTAAACGTGGAGATAATGCAAACCTTAAGATGGCAAATATTCCCAGATAGATGGAAGAAGTAAAAAAAAGTGAATATAAATCACTGTGAATACATCTTCTGCCGATCAGAAGTAGATAGGATTTTCACAGGTCTATCTATTTCAAATCCGTTAATCTGATATTATGTAAGCGCTCAAAAGCTGAGGTGTTTTGTTATTCTTTCATTTAATTTTCTGTATTTTCTCTGTTTTCGGTTTAAAAGAAACGAGGTGTAGAAATAATCTAGCTTTCTGTGGTTTGTGGCATTTTAAATGATGTAAATAAGAAATTGGAAAAAGGTAGATAGGAAATAGATTGAGGGAGGGAACGAGAGAGAAAAAGCAAGAGAAAGAGATGAAAAAAGAGATATATAAACAGAGGAGGAAGTGGAAATAGAGATATGACCTAATGAATGTAACAGATTTTACAAGTATACGGAATTTACGTTTACATCCTTTGTTAAAAATAACTAACACCAGGAATATAACTTTTAGATTTTAAAATTACCAAATTTGTCATGTCTACATTAAACGACAAGCCACTCGTTGAAGCATTTATCGACTTCAAGAGGGCCTTCGACTCGGTTCGAAATTTCCATGGTCATGAAGGTCATCTTTCTACTAGGTGATGACCTTGTATATGTCAGAGTACAGCACCATATATAAAATCACAGCAGCTTTTTTATCAGGCTACATAAAGCCTTGAAGCCTTTTCAGCCCCCGTAAAGAGCAAGACAAGGTGATACCAGCTCACCAAAACTCTTCACTGCCAGCCTTGAGATGATCCTACACTGGGGAAGTGTAGAAATAAAGATAGACGGCGGATATCTGAGCAACCTAAGATTTGCAGACAGCATCGTCTTTCTTGCAGAGAACCTAAACGACCTCCAATAGAATAAAGAAAGAAAAAAGTCGGCCTTCACAAAAACTTAAGCAAAATAAAGGCCCTGTGGAACAATCACGTCGAAAATAAACACCTAACAATCGAAATCAAAAATGCAAAACTGGAAAAAAATAGACAACTACATCTACTTAGGACTACAAATCTCCGTAGAATCCTCCAAAAAACCAAAAACCAAAGAAAAAAAAAACCGAAATCAAGCAAATCTCTCTAAACCTTCGGGAGAAAAAGCTCAAACTTTACGGACAAGAAAATCCAAATAATCCAAAAAAGGAGAGTATACAACCAATGCATCCTTTCGATGAGCAGGAACATGGAACTTAACCAAGAGATTTACAAGCAAACTGAGGAGTATGCAACGAGGGCATGGAAGAATCATGCTCAACCTCCAATAGAGAGATCACAAGATAGCACAATATATCAGGGGAAAAAAACAAGAATCCAAGAAATCGTAGAATCCAGTAGATATCTCAAATGGGAATGGGCTGGCCATGTTGCAAGAATGGCAGATAACCAATGGACATTGAGACTCACAACATGGATCCCCAGATATTACATGCACAACCGAAGCCAGCAGAACACGAGATGGAGTGAAGAACCAGATCAATTCAGAAAGTATTGGGTCTACGATACCCACGATAGAGAGGTGAGGCGAATCCTGGAGAAGTTCTATGTCTAATGACGGATGTTAAAAAACTGATGATGATGATGATGATGATGATGGTGATGATGATTAATGTTTATGGTGACCTGTCAATCAGGGATATCCAGTGACTCCAAGTGTATCTCCAGGTGTTTTGTTCTCCGGCTAAGGGTAGAGGGCCCTGATGCCCGCGACATTTACACCGAAGCCCCGCTGATATGCCGTTTCCTTAACACACGAATTGTAAAAACTGGAGAACAACTGCATTGTGACGGAGACTGAATATAAGAGTCCGTATACTTCAAGTGAATCAATAATTTGTTAGGCTTCAGACAACCTCCAAGCGCACATAGCCATTTGAGTAAAGAAAGAAAACATACATGTGTATAAATAACGATATTTTAATTAACTTCTGCATTATTCTAAAATAAATATTGCTCCTGTCTGACGGATGTAGAAATCAACTTTCTACTAGTTATGGTTTACGAAAAAAAAAATTTATTTTGTTGAATTCCGATCAACAGGAATCTAAGTATTTTTTGTTTTATGAGGTAGCACGTGGTTGTGTATATTATCTCGCCCCCACTTTCAACTCACCCGCTTCAGGGAGGAGGAAAAGGTTCCACGAACAGTCTTGAGTTCAATATGGTATTTTCTCTTCAGTTTGATTCAATAAACATAAAAAGGTACGCAGTTAATCAATCAACGTATGTTACCTGCAATTCAGAACTAAATACGACAAGAGGTACCTCCAAATTTCAATAAAGAAACAAAACATACCAGTGAATGAATAACGATTTGTCACTTAACTATGGTATTAATCTGAAATGAATCTTGCTTTCATCAGACAGGTGTAGGAATCAAGACTCTAATAATCATAGTTTGCAAAAAAAGTAATTTTGTTGAATATAAAGGCTAGTTAATTTCGACCAACTGGAATTAGAGAGCAGACGAAAGTCTGAGATATCATAGAAACCATTAGAACGCTCAAATGGTAATGGGCTGGAAATGTACCAAGGATATCAGACAAATCCTGGACATCACAGCCTACAAAATGGATGCCAAGAAATCATATGCAAAATCGTGGCCGACAGAAATTAAGATGGTGTGACGAGCTAGATGAATTCAGAAAGAACTGACTGCGCGATGCCCATGATAGTGGGGTCTGCTGGATATTTGGGAAAGTCAGTTCAATTATGAACGTTAAAAGGGCTGCTACTGCTGATGATCATGATGGTGAGTCACTTGTGTGTAAATCAACAACAGCGGATCAATTCTATGATTCTACTCATTTTAATAATTAGTTAACTCTTGCCATGTTGACATTAAGGAAAGTACATTCCATATCGCAACGTTCAATATGAAAGTAGATTTGTGAAATTTTGATTGGTCACTGTAAAACCCCTACTCCATAAATGTTTTGGTGATTAAATGTGAATAGCCAAAATTGCCGCTAGAGGGGGTCGTCGAAATCGCTGCAAAGGGCAGAGGGCCTGCGACATTGAACCGAGGCCCTGCTGCTATGCTGTTTCCACAACACCTGAATTCTAAAAACTGGAGAACAACTGCATTGTGAAGAAGACTGAGTATAGGAGTTTGTGTACGTCAAATGAATAGATACTTTGTCAAGCTTCAGACAACCTAGCGTTCTCTCCATCTTTGATGTTGGCAATATCATTAGTTTATGACTGGACCAGCTCAGCTTGAAGTTTCATCCAATCTCGCCTTCAGCGTATCTTTGAAGACACGACATGGGCGTATAAGATGTTGGTGGGGTGAAATCTGCCTGAACGAGTTTGAGAGCATGTCATAGAGAGAAGAGAATAGAAGAGGAAAAGAATGAAATGGGAGAGAGAGAGAAAGAGAGAGAGAGAGAGAGAGAGAGAGAGAGACAGACAGACAGACAGACAGACAGACAGACAGACAGACAGAGAGATAGAGATAATGAAAAAGAGGAAGAAAGGGGATACGGAAAGGAGAGATGATTTTTTAATCATTGGGCAACGGACTTATTGATTCACCGACGTAGATGTGTAATTGTCGCAATAACTTTGTTTAAGTGAATCATCACACAGAGAATTTGTATTTGTTTTAGGGTGTTCAGAAAGTAATTTCTTATTCCATCGCTATGAATTAAGGATCACCAAACTAAGACTTGGCTAGGTTATGTTATCTATCACACATATAGGCCGCACCATTTGCGCTTGAGGTCTTAAAATTTGAACCTTATCATGTCTATGAGAAACTTAAGAAAAATCCCCCAAATAGTTTTTGTAGGGTTTCAATTTACAAAGTAAGTCTATGCTAAACTGGTTCATTGTTGTGTACGATAACGTTCACGCTTATCTTTTTTTGTTGTTGAAAATTCATCCTTTTTTTTTCAAAAAACGTTGGTCACTTGACTGTTTCTATTGGGTGACTAACCAGACCTGTTTTATTTCAACTTATTATCTCACCAGTGCATGTTTACTTACATAAAATTCCCTGTTTATATTTCCAAAAACAAAGATCTTCTTCATTCTTTGATTCAAGTGTTTTAAATGAATGGGTAAAAAGGAATCAAAAGAACGTTTCATATATTCTAAATTGAATGCAAACTGCTCTCTGTAGATTTTGAACTTGTGAAGGAAAGTAGAGATGTTCTCGCCACGGAACCATGGTATCATTAGTCCGCTAAAAGATAATGCTCTGAATATTATAGAATTCCGTCTATCAAGTATCTCAAGGGAGATAATTCAATACCCTATTATACAGACGATGATAATAACACTAGCAATGGGATTCTGGACATCACGTAATGAAAAATTGACAGTAGACAACGAAAGAATGGTGATATAATAGAGCAAATAATAGCAGCAGGAGTAAATTCAGTTCGCTCAGAAATTCTCGGCTCCGCAAAGATAAGGTTTAGCAAAGCAGGAGAGCTTTATCCGAAACTCTGATGATAAGTAAGTAATCGGTTTATACAAGATTAAATTACGATTCACAATTTTTGACGTCAGTATTCTTGAACCAGGCTCCAAATTGCAGAGTTAGAACGAAAGAACAGAAAAATGGAAAACACCAAAATGACCGTCCAACCCTCCAAAAGGTTTATATAATAACGTAATAACACACACACACATCAATATAGATACATATGTGTATGTGAATAAAGCTTGTCTTAATACAAGTAAGGTCAAGTAGAAGGGAAATATGTGTAGGGTGGTTGTGTTTCGCTAATATTTCGAGTCCCAAGAGCTCAAGTTGGAGTTGACTTACCCGTAACATAATCAAGAACAATCCTCACCTAATTTGAGGGCGTAAACATGCACTGGTTGTCTATCCCGTCTCGTTAAACCAAGCGGACATATAAAATTGACATTTTCATGCTGCGATTCGAAATCACAACCTAGTGATTGCTTAGCGGCTCAGTTATCAGCCGAACTAAACTGACAAGTCCTATATTCACGTATTCATTTATTATATATACGATACAAACGCAGCAGTAACCATCTTTAGAGTGTTGAGTTTGACCCAGCAGCAATCAGATACGTACTATTTGTTCTTCTTAAGCATTAATGTTGGACATATGATTAAAAAAAAATTCACAAAAAACCATTGCCTAACTCCGAATAAAAAGGCCATTTTAAATGTGAGCCGGTGAATAGATTAATTCTCTATTGAGTCTCCGATTTCTGAGAGCTATCTTTAGCATTGGCTAGGAGCAAGTCCCCGAGATTACAATTATTTAGCTTGCAGCACGACTATTTAGATTCGTATTTTTATAAATGACCAGGTTATATCAACGATGTTGTCATGATTGAAATAGCCACGTTGATTGTCATTCATTTCTGGAGCTCAATTCAATTAAACAGTTGATTAGGCATAAAAAAGCAGACAACTCAACTCACTAAATTACAATTACCTTGGCTCCTCTTTCCACGGTTTTTTTCTCTTTCAGTGGCAAAACAGCGTACTGAACACGCTCACTTATCGATAATTATGTATCATCAAATGACTTTGAGATATCTTCTATTATATGTCAAGAGATTTTCACACATTAAAATGTTTTCTAGAGCTCAAACGAAGGAAAACAAGATGGATGAAATGTTTCAACTCCTTGCCATGGGCGTCCGCTAGGGGCCAGAAGGAATATGACCCCCACATCCTGGATCAAGCTTTCTCACCGGTGGTGACGGGGTTAAAAATCTGAACCTTATAGTCAATTAACAATGGTGCGTTACAATTGTTTTATGTAACCTCAACTTCATGTTGACGTATGAAAAATCTGTATTATTATTTACTTGTGTTACTCCATCGTTCCATCGTGGGCTCAAGTCATGCATCTTTATCAATGGTCAATAGGATCATCTGACATTAGGATCATGCAGTGGGTCTTACTTGCTTACATGTCAAGAGAAATGCCTGCCACGCAACAGGGTAGCATCGGATTTGAAGATATAGTACATTTGATTCAAGTCCTTAAACGACAATTTCTTAGAGCATTTTCAAACTCGATTTCAGACAATATTTATTACGAATATACCCCTTGTCTCCCATCCTGGAGTATATGCTTTTGCACTCCCCTGAAAAAGTGGCAGTGGGTCTCAATGCTTTTTGCGTGTGTAAAAGTTCAAAACTGTTCTTCGCGAAATTTGTTCCGCTCTGTAATAATTTTCAGAAACGTGAGCGCCAATAATTGAGCTGTCCGACCAACAAGTTGAGTCTCATCCACAAAGGAGGAAATAGCATTGGATATGAAAATATAGTTTATTTAATTCTAGTTCTTAAACCATACTTTCTTAGATGAAGCATTTCCAAAATCAATGTCAGACTAGTTAATCTTTCATCTTATTTTTGTTGCTTTCTCATCCCAACGTGCACATTGTTTTGCATCCTAAGAAACACGAATAAGAGAAAAGCGAAAACTGGTAAAAACATCCGACGGGATTTGAACTGGCATCCCATCCCATTGAAAAGTCCGCCTGAAATCTATTGGCCGGCCTCATTTTTTTCTTTTGGGGTTATCATTCAAGGTTTCAAAACTTTTCCTTTTCTGTGTCGACTCTTGACATCGTCAGTTCAGTTACCCAGCTGTTACATGAACTCAACAACGACATTATAGATGGAATCGTTCAATTTTGCGTCTATTATTGATTAATCGTCCATCAGTAGACTGCACTAAAGTTGGCAAATAAAATCACTATGAAGGACAAGGACATGAGACAAAAAATAGAACAACAAAGTCTCTAATTCCGAATGGTATTCAATGCAACACACAACTGAGGAAAGTTGAAAATTGAACCAGCTGAAATGTTTTGATCAGAGAAAAAATATGTTAGTCGAAATGATTTGCAGATTTAAAGGAATGCCCAAGAATCTTAGATACTACTACTACTACTACTAATGATAATAATAATAATAATAATAATAATAATAATAATAATAATAATAATAATAATAATGATAATAATAATAATAATAAAAATTGTACGAAGAGTTCAAAAGACAGATACAAGATGTGGCAGACGAGAGATCATGGACATGGTTACAAAATGGAAACCTGAGGAGTGAAACAGAAATGCTCATCATGGCAGCTCAGAACAAAAGCATTGGGACAAACTATACAAAAACAAAAAATCGACAGAACACAGACAAACAGCAAGTGTCGCCTATGCAGCGAAAGAGATGAGACCGTAAACCACATAACTAGTGAATGTAGTCAACTCGCTCAGAAGGAGTATAAGCATAGACACGGTAGAGTAGCAACAATGATACACTGGGAACTGATTAAACGAATAGGATTCAACCATACGGAAAAGTGGTACCAGCACAAACCAGAGGCAGTCCTGGAGAATGGAAACCACAAATTACTCTGGGACTTTGACATCCAAACCAACCACTTCATCCAGCCAAGAAGACTGGACTTGGTAATCGTAGATAAGAAGAGGAAGACCTGCCAAATAATAGACGTGGCTGTACCTGTAGACCATCGAGTAAAGAGGAAGGAGAGTGAAAAGCTGGAAAAATACCAAGATCTATCGAGAGAATTGAAGAAGATGTGGAATATGAAAGCCAGGGTAGTGCTAGTCATAGGTAGCATAGTAGGTTTTTCGGGATAATGTGTACGACTCACACATATATTGCTCCCATATGTTAGAATACAGTTGAGCAGCTTCTAGATTACTTTATTCATCAGGAAACGTTTGGCAAGAACTAGTAAGAGACCACATACTAAAAAGCATATCTGCCCCGACTAAGCATCAATATCTGATTCAACTCGGGTGAAAACTGAAGATGAAATTGAAAGAATGAGGTGGAAAACATAGTAGCTCCTAAAACAACTAAGAAACAACGGTGGTAAAAATTACGGTTCAAACTCGGTTTGAACTACTTGAAAGTTTTGAAAATGAATTCCTAAGTACGGTTAATCAAATATAAACACTATAAGGATAAATTCCCCAAAACTGATCCAGAAAGTAAACGAAATAAAAAAACTCAAAAGAAATATGGATTAAAGCCGACAAATCCAAATTCCTATACAAAACGAATCCTGATAACTACATTAAACTTCTCACAGAATGTATTAGAACGAGCTACAAACACACACACACACACACACACACACACACACACACACACACACACACACACACACACAAAAACACTCGCCAACAAAAAATGATTAAAAAAATATCAACTTACAAACCAAAAACATAATAAATAAACTTCAAATTAGTGACAGAGTAGCAATAATGAACAAATAGAAAAAATCTAAAAAACGCTCACATATTTCTGAAAGACCACAAAAAGACAGCTAAACCTCTGAATTCAATTAACATGAGAAACAAAAAATCAGCAAAATCATACTTGAGTGAATGAACACAGAAATAGAACAAAAACTATTATGGATTTTACCAATGGATACGTGCCCAGAAAGCAACAGACTGGTTCAGAAAAATCCAAGGTAAAAAAAAACAACTCAATTTTCATTCAAATGGACATTGTTGATCGTTATCCATCTATAACTGAAGACATCTTGGAGAACACCGTAGAAATGTCAAAGACATGTACCAACATTAGCGATTATGATATCAATATAACTGTACAGCGTAGTAAATCAATCCATTTTGATAACACTTAGCTGTGGATTAACCCCTCCCCCCAAAAAACCTGAACTTTGACCTTCCAATGGGTGCATATGATTCTATCCAGATATCGGATTTAATTGGATTGTACTTTCCATATAAACTAAGAACAAACTTTCCTGATAAATCTAACATAGATATTATTATTTTTGATGATTGCAATAGCCAAAAATGTGACAAAAATCAAAAAACCAACTAATCAAAGGATAAGTAAAAATGAGTATTGATATAGAGCACACGTTAAAATTATCAACGTATCAGAGGTTACCCTTAATCTTGATCCCCAAACCATAGAACCTTACGATAAACTTAATAGCTCGCCTATTTATATGAATAAAAAAATCAAATCATCCATCAGCCACTCTAAAACAGGTCTCAACTTCTGCATATACTATATCAACATTCAACTCATCAAATGAAACAATCTCAAAACAAAACTTCCAAGTGTACAAAAAAAAAACACTAGAAGATAGTGGATTTGTAATACATGAACCAGAATTTAACAATTAAATAAAAAGAAATGAACAAAAAATTTCAAAACTAAAAAAAATTGCTAAAAAAGAAGCATGATTTGCTCTACCCCACCTCTCAATAAGCAGGTAATTACGACATCGGTAAAAAATTCTTGGATCTAATTTAAAAAAAAGTTTCCTATGGAACAACAGATTATACCGGATTCTCCACTCAAACAAATTAAAACTGTAATATAGTTGCATGAAAGACACGGAAAGAATAATCTGCAACCACAATGATAAAATTCTAAATCAAATAAATCATGTAATTTGAATATGAATTAAGATAGAAAATGTAATCGTAGGAAACCTGGAAAATACGTGCTACAAAACAATTGCCTATCACCAGGAATTGTATACACAGCACAAATATATAGACAAATAGATAGAAGTGAATCTAAATTCAACAAAGATCCTTTGATAAAAGATTCAAAAGCCGATTAACTAACCATAATACTTCCTTTATCTTGAAAAGTACAAAAACAACACTTCATTGTCTGTCCATTTGTGGAAACTTGAGGATAGAGGAAGAAATCTAACGATAGAAAGGTAAATATCAAAAGAAAAAAAAAATAACGTATGCTGAAACCTTGATTCAAAGTGCAAACCTCGTTTCGAAGACGAACAGCAAATTTTTAAATTTAGGGATAAAAATAGATGACTAAATTTGAGGTCAGAAATCAGAATCAAAAGTCGGCACAGGAAAACTTTACAAAAATAGAAAATAATTAGTGATGGGGATTGATAAAATCCACCAAATTAATGATAAACTTTTCTCCAAAACAAAAAAAAAAATCAACTTTAAAGCAGGTTAAAATTAGATAAAATGATACAATTAAGTAACCAACCTTGATAAACCTTGGAAAACCCTAAAATGAACTTGTTAAAGAATTAGTAAAAAACTAACAGAAAACAAAATAGAAACATGATTGAAAATAGGTAAATGGTGTGAATTAAAGATGAAAATTATTAAGCAAGTAACAGCTTTTAATTTCACAAACAAATGAAACTATGATCACAAAAAAGTAAAAAACAAACATCAAAGAACAATTGAAAGCAAAAGCAATTTATTGTAATGTAACCTGAGTTTACAAACCTTGATGAAACAATGTCATATAATATATACAAGGTAAGTTATTAAAACTCACTCCAACCGTGACATTTCGTAGCATAGTTGAAGTTATCTTCTGGGTACGTGTACAAATGTAAGGCCAAATCACATTGTCTATCTGAGGAGCTTAACACTGCGAAACAATGATATACTATTGGCAAAGACTAATTTTTACGTTTTCTATCGATATATATATATATATATATAGTGTGTGTAATAGCTCGAATACACAGCATCAACTTCAAATATAACAACGCAAAAAATAAATTATGTTATAAATTTTTCATAAAATCAAATGTTCGTTTAAACCGATTATTCGCACACATTCCCATGTCAAGTTTAAAGTTATAGTTCCATAATAAATCGAAGCCCCTCCTGAAAAAAAATGATTTGAAAAGTGACAAATTAGCGGAGGAAACAAAAGGTCATATAGATTGACAGCACAAAAAATACTTGCAAATATTATCTTATTTAAATTCTCTCGAATATTCGACTTGAACAATCATTTATGCACTGTGTGAATGTACCAGCCCGGGGTTCGCGACAGTCAACAGGAAAAGAATGTGCAAAAGTACTGTTATATTATCAAAAAAGCCCACGTAAATACTAAATTAAGCAAGTTTTTGGCTCAGTGGTTTGTGTCGTGTAAAGAGGAATATATTGAAGAACATATCAATGTATTGTGTTGTCATATTGTTGTAAATGATAAAGTAGAAATATCTTGAAATATTTGTTAAAGAATACATACGTAAGTCATCGGAAAATATTGAAATGATACTCTAAAGAAGTAAATACTGGGACAAAAACCATCGAATACAAATGTTAAAAATCATTAAAATCTCATTAGGTTCTGTATATACCTATATGATAAAAGTCTTCTGAAAGATAAATGTCGGAAGGTTTCTTCTCATTTTCTATCGATTTTTGCAATTTTCGTGAGAAATTTGAGTTGTCTCGCTTACATTCATCTGAGCAAAAATTTGAAATGATCTTTAATAACCTCTGAGGCTAAACTTATATAGCTCATCACCTTTTCTGTGAAGAGATGCCAAGTGAGAACTTTGTAGGTTCAAAATTGTCTTGTAATTGCTGTGATTAGTTATAAATGATAATAGATGACCCCTAGTGACTTCAAATGACCTCTGAGATCGACTTCACATCATGCATGACGTTTGTTGTAAAACGATGTGCCTTATGCCAACTTTTAGTTTCTTAGGAGCAAATTATTATCTACAATTACTTCAATTGGCTACAAATGACCACAATGACCCCTTATGACTTTGAATACCTCCAAGTTGATTTTTTTTATTGTTTGTATCCCCTGCTGTGAAAGGATGTACCCCTGTGCCAAGTTTCAGCTTCCTAGATGCCAAATTGACTCTAGGTGACGTCTGACGAAAAGTCAGGGTCAAGTTTGGCATTATAATTACATTGTAAATAAATCTCCACTGTAAAATCTTCAAAGCATCAATCACCCTATATCGTCCACCATGAAAGGATGTAGTGCTATGCAAAATTACTTCTACATATAAAACTGACAAATTTTAAATTATATATATATATATATATATATATATATATATATATATATATATATATATATATGACAATCGTAGAGACAAATTATTTGGAAACATATTTCGCCCGGCACCAGAATTAGTACCCATTTTTCCTATTCATTTACGCGGTCGGCTGTTCGATTTGCTACTTGGTAAGTTACAAATAGATTGTCCCTACAATTATCACATTCTGTCGGACATAAACTGTTCAATCTAATAGCAATTCAATTGTGTTTTAGTGGCCTCAACAACGAGCATATCGTGCCACGTATCACTCCGCGTGTAAAATAGTTCTAAAAATATCGATCTATGCTATGGATATTGTGTTTTGTATTTTTTCCATCTATGCTATTAAAAACAACGGACAAACTTAGTATATACAGATATTTTGTCTTCTTTTCTTGTTTACGAACAATATACATATCTATATGTCTCGGATTCATAGGATGAGCTTGTGAAAAAAGACGAAAGAAGACAACATACTAGTAATGTATAGCTACTTCGAAAGCAAGCCATCTCCATGGCGCTACAAAGAGAGCATGCACATAAAATGGAGGGAAAAATCCACCGTGAACGCATCAAATCAGTGCCTGGCTGACCAAGTGAAACGAATTCTGAAAAATGAATTTGCTTTTGGAGATAGAACAGCAGAAAATCCGCAAAAATAGAAAAAAAAAGAGAACTCCGATCACCTGCAGGGGTATACACTGACACAACTAATATGATAAGAGACGAAGTGGAAAAAAAATCAACAAAAGAAAAGGAAAACCCTGATGAAAATACAAGCCATTCACTAGAAATGGATGTCGACAACGCAACGGAAGGAGGGAAAAACCTCTGAGAAATGATGCAAGGAGAGAAGAAGTCACTGCCCTCACTTGAGGGGCAAAGACCGGAGAAAGGTAAACGAAGCGATTGAACATGTCAATTGCCTTTTACAGTAAATTGGAACCAATAACATAACGGAGCTCAACAACCTGATCTACACTGACGCAAAATTGGCGACGGACCTCTTTACAATACGAGGAGAAACCTCGAACAACTAGAACAAAAAATACCTGGGAAATGATATAAGGAAAACAAATATCCCAACTATAGAGAGCTGAAGGATTACTGAAAAATACATTGCACCATGTGCAAAACTATGGGAAAAATACAAGATAAGACAAAAAGGCGGTCCCGCTGCAGTTGAATGAATATATCAGAGGAGACTAGTTAAAGAAGCAAGACAAAAGAGATATAAATGAATAACCACTCAATACACACAGAACCACACTTTCCACAACCATGAAAGAAAATTTCACCAAGACCCGAACGGAGAAAAGAAGACAGAACATAAAACCGGATAACACAAAGGCAGATACCTTTTAGGGTGAAATATTGGGATACCCCAAAAGACACAATGAAGCTCCAGATTGGCTACATGATATTAAAAGAGAACTCCAATAAAAAAGAAGAACAAATTGTATAAATGAAACCACATAGAAAAGAAAACGTCAAAAAAATAACCAAGTACGATGCATTACTGCCATATTAGATAACAAATTTGTCCCCCAATTCCTAAGTTGTCTTAATGAAAGCGAGATCTCTGACTGGATGACTAAATTCTGAAGGACTCTCACCTAAAAGGACACTGAGAAATGGAACCGGGCATGCAATTATAGACCAATCACCTGCTTACCACTAACATGGAAAATCCTGACCTGACAGATAGCGGATAGAATGTATATTTCCGTAGAAAGAAGACTATTACCAAAAGAACAGACATGATGCAGGAGAGGAGCCAAAGGGGCGAATGACTTTGCACTGACCAGATAATCCTGAAAGAAGATTACCAAACCAGTGGCGAGATTCATTGCCAATTTTATAGGAGAAAGCTAAACAAAAGTAAGTATGAAAAAGGAATTTTTCAGGGGATCACTTTGTTCCCACAACTAAATGTACGAGCCATGGTACCACTGGACAGAATCTTGAAAACAACAAATGATACTAGTTCTCCGAAACGAAGGGAAAAGTCAATCACTTGATATACATGGACGACATGAAGCTATTTGCAAAAGCCAGAAAAGAGCTTGAGAGGTTGTTCAACAAAGTGAAAGAATACAACCATGTCATTTGGATGGAGTTCAGAATAGAAAACTGTGCACAACTGGTGATGCATAGAGGAAAGCTTTCAATGTCAGAAGAAATGGAATAACCGAGCGTCAAAAAATCACAGGACCGATGTAAATAGCTAGGGGTTCTCGAATGTGATGCAATGGAACGGGAAGAAATAAAAGAGAAAATAGAAGAGAGAATACCTTAAGAAGATAAGAGAAAATATTTGACCAAGCTAAATAGCCGAAATCTGCTAAAAGGAATGAGAAGATGGGTCGTATCGGTAGTAAGATACACAGGTCAGTTTCTTGGATGGACAAAGTGAAAAATCTGTAAGGTAAGGCCCTATACCACTTAAATAACATAGTTGAACTGCATGTGAAGAGAATAAAAGCGGCAGAGAACCCATCAGCTTAAAAAACTGTGTTGAAGAGGGAAAGAACAATAAAGCAAACGATGAAAACAGTATGAAAAGCGCTGGAAGCAGAAAAAGCAAACAAGGGAGCAACAAAGTAGACAACAAAAAAGAAAAATTGGAGACGTAAACCCACACGGGGATAAAAAAAAACAAATGTAAAATACTGTAGACAAGAAAACATACACATGGCTACACTGGGGAAACCCAAAGAGGGAAACAGAATCTCTCAAAATGGTAGCCCAAAACAAATGCATCTTGACAAACTATGTCAAGGCTAAGATCGACGGAAAATAGAAAAACAGCAAATGTCGCTCTTGTGGAGAAATGGATGAAATGGTAAACCACATAACCAGTAAATATAAACTAGCCCAGAAGAGATACAAAAACAGGCACGATAGGGTAGCAACTGTTACTCCTTAGTAACTATGCAAATGACAGTGCTTCGACCATGGAGAAAAATGGTACTAGCACAAACCGGATACATTCTTGGAAGACAGAATTCATAAAATACTCTGGGCCCTTTTTAATTACTAAACAAAACAGATTTTCCCCAAGCGGGAAATTGATCGAACAAACAAAAACACGATATTCTTTTTTTTTAATGTCCCAAAATCAGCAATTTGTTTCGTACCAACGGTCGGTCAAGAATGATGAAATTTTTGCCTGTATGAATACAGCATGAAGAGACACCATCCATATTGGCGAGTGGAAATGCATGTTGTTTCAACTCAATTCATCATAATAATTTTATATGAAATGCTATGTGGATAGTATACGATATGTATTTATAATAATTTTCAAGTAGATTCGTCATCGATAATAAGAATTCCACTTTCACAACTTGAAAACTACGATTGATATGTTGAAGATTAAAGAAATTCATACTGCAATGACAGCTGACTGGGTGCCATAAACGGTGAATTCATAAGAAGGGGGCATGATTCATGACGTTATGGCAAAATATTGGAGTCAGTTGATGTTCTGAAATTTCATGTTTAATTCAAAACTCGTCTTATATCCACGGTTTAATTGTATCAAAAAACAAGGTTATTTTTATCTCTTCTTTTGTCTCTGGTCGTGTGATATACAAAGCGACGCTTAGTAGATAACGAGGCAGGCATAAACAGACAGAAAATGACATTTATGAATTAGACATATCCATAGAAACGAGTGAGGAACACACTTTCATGTCTTATAAACGCGAAACAGCTTTTTAAACCAATTAATACTAATTACCTGAAATTTTAGCCAATCACAAGTCGATGAATCGTCATTTACCAGTGATAAAATCCCGCCATTTCTACCGGAAACACAGGCATATTTAACTTCAAGCAGTTACCCAGTCAAGCAGATCACATGACAGGAAGTTACCTAGCTGACTCGTTGCTGCACCGGAAAAAACCTATAATAAATATAGATTCCTCTCCAATAAAGCTAAGAAATGATAAGTCAGGTGACATTGAAAGTGAAGAGTTTCCGTTGGTTTATGATTAAGAAGAAATGTTGGAGAGGCGGGGAAATGGATATTATGAAAAGAAATGAGAAGTGTGTCAGTAAAAGTCGTGTCGGAATTGGGTTTTGGATGAGTTCTTAAGGTAAAGGAAATGCCTGGCGGTGCAAGATATATCAAGTAGAAGAACAGACTACTCTGTGTGATGAAAGGACATGGCCGAACTTTGATGATATATATATATATATATATATATATATATATATATATATATATATGAACATTTGATAAATGTATATACATATACATACAAATATGCAAGAGTGTGTGTGTTTTCGTGGGTGCATGTATACACAAGGAGACTGTTTGACGGGAAGAGAGAAGATCGCCGGCAAAAATAAAATGGTACAATTTTAACATTATCTCCCTCTCTCTCTCTCTATATATATATACATATATATATATATGTGTGTGTGTGTGTGTGTGTGTGTGTGTGTGTGTCACTAACAGCAGCTGTTGAAAGACCTCTGCTGTACAAAGGCCTTTCCCATTTCCTACCATGACAAGGGTGATTGTGCTAGCCTCTGCCTTGTTTTAGAGGCTAACAATTCAATTCAATTTCTCTATTTTGTTTCTGGTCTTTTCCTGCACTGTTCATTCTCCCACAGACACCAATCTATAACCCCTTTGCCTTCTCTCCTTATCGCTATGTGCCTTGGCAATCTCCGTTTCTGTTTTTCAATTATTTGTACGATGTCCTCCTCTATGGTCCTCGCTCGGATCGACTAACCTAGGTGAAAATACTTCTGAACTTTTCCCAAGGCTTCACGCTTCGTTGTTATGGTCTTTTTCAGGACTTAATCTTTGTTCTGTTCATCTGCAATATCATTTTCTGGTTTTCTGTCTTCAAACATCTGACATGTTTTGTAGATCATCGCAGTTTCTCCTATTTATGCAATCTCATTACAGTACCTCAAATTGTCTGAATATTCTCCGTCTATTTTCATCAAACGTTTTCCCAGTCTCACTGAAGAGAGATTTTGTGATTTTACATCTCCACGTCTCACTCTTCTTCCAATCTTTATCACGTTAGTATCTTTACAAAGTCTCATTATTGCAGTGCCATTTTTGTAAATATCCTCGGTTATTTTTGTATAATTCCCATTTATAACGTGTTGTCACATTAATTTAAAGACTGCCGTGTGTTTACGTACGAGAAAAACTCATATATATATATATACATATATATATATTCATTGCCTTGAGTGAAGTTATCACTTGGTGATTGTGTCGCGCCTGAACCTATTAAAAAGTCCATGCTGAAAAGATTGCCACCCGTTTTCCTTCTGCTGATCTTCCTGATTTTCTTTTTGTCCCTCAATTTTCACCCTTTCTGTTACTCGTCTTTTCCATCTTTTTAAGGGACCCTCTTGCAATTCAATCCCATGTTGCTTATACCTAGCAGATTTCACCCCCAACGAAACGAAAAAGAGGGAAACAAAGGAAAATCTTGAAACAATACGAAGCAGATGCGACCTGTCTCCCTATCTTTAAAAAAAAAAAAAAAAAAAGAATATACCAAAGAACAAGTCATTTTTTCGACGGATGTTGTGGCTGGTGCAGTTAATGGAGAAGGTAAATTTGATAACGGTGTTTGTTTTTTCAAACATTCAAGCTTTTACTATCTTGAGAAATTAGCAAGAACGAAATGTCGGACTCAAAAAGGTTGCGTTAATCCTTCATACGTTCCATATATTTTTCATGACTTTGTAAGAACATAAATATATAAAAGCCAGACATTACACTTGTCGATCATTCATGACGGGAAACAAAAAAGGTAGGTAAAGACCTGAAACTGGGGATCCATTCTCCCAGCAGTACCTCCGCATTGCAATAATTTGGGTATGATCAAGAGTATGATCTATCAGCCAATCTATGTTTGTCAATTCAAGCATATATATATATATATATATATATATATATATATATATATATATATATATATATATATATATATATATATATCAATTGTTTGGGTCATCATCAGCAGCAGCAGCTGTTTGATGGTTTCATAGGAATTCAAATATATCCATCTATCTTTTTCATAGGTATTAATTAGTACACACACACACACACACACACACATATATATATATATATATTCAGAAACTGAATCCTTTAGATAAGCATCAGCAGCCGTTGTTAGTCCAATGCTGGACAAAAGCCTTTAACATCACTTTCAAAGTCGACTGCGTTTGTGTTACCCTCTGCTTTGTCCTCCCGGCAAACTTTTCTATCTCATCCATCCATATTATGCCTGTTTTCTTCTTCTGCGTTTACCGTCCCATAGACACCAACAGTTCATTTTTTTGCTCTATCTGGTACCATCATTTCTTTGTAAGTGTTCATCCCATCTCTGTTATTGTTGCTTAATTTTTTGTATAATATCTTTCACTATAGTCCATGTTGATTCTTTCCTCTCTCTAAGATTTATCCCTAGTATTACTCTTCCCATGGCTCTCTGTACGATTCTGAGTTGGTTCTCTCTTTGTTTTGTAATTTCCTACGATTCACATCCGTAAGTTATAGCTGGTATTACAAATTCATTGTATACTTTGTAGGTGCTCTTCAATATGTCTCTATTCATACCAAATGCTGATCGTGATGCATCATTTTTTTCGCTCTCATTGTCTCAATTACCTGACCTAACTAAACGTATTCGTCAACTTCTTCAAGAATATAGCCATCTATTCTCATGGTCTTGGGGGTACTTTATCATTGAACATTATTTCCGTCTTTTTTCTATTCATTTTTTTTACTTCCTCTATTTAGACCCGTCCGTCAACATGTTTTGTGATTCTTCCAATGGTTCTGACGTCATGAAAACGTCATCAGCGAATCTTAACTGATTTGAATATGCTCCGTCTGTGTTTATTCCCATTCTCCCCCGGTCAGTTTTCCGAAAGACGCTTCCAAGTCTCGATGTAAATAGTTTATGCGATATTGTATCCCTTTTCTCACTCTTGTTTATATCATTATCTTGTTTTATCGTGTGTATTCTGATTAAGCGTACATTTGCAATTCATGTTCGAACCACGTAAATTACTGTCGACTTATCTTATCACCAAATAGATTTATTTATTTACTTTTTCTCCTCGCTCCAGAACCAACCAATCTGGCGATGTTAAAATTTCACACACTTGCCCACTCGATGTCATAAACGGCACATAAATAAAAAAATCAATTCATTCAGAACAATATGGCATGAAATTATGTATTTGCTTCTCTTTTTCTTCCATTGATTGTTTTCTACGCCGTGTATAAAAAATTTACGATAAGAATTTGTGTAATAGAAGACTTGAAGAACCTGTGTAATTATATAATCTAAGAATAAAATGAGCTTTTAAAAACTTCCTCACCTGCACATCTATAAAATACGACCATTAAAAAAGAAGTGAGCAGATTAAAAATACTTCAATGCTAGTTACAAGTGTTATTTTGATTGGCTTCTTAGAATTATACCGCTTCACTTGGAAGATGATTTTCAAAAACTAATTTGTTGAAAATCTTTCCCCAGGTCACATTCGTACAGGAATTCTATCGGTCGCAGGTTCGTTTGTGTGTGTTTGTATATATGCACATATGAAAGCCTCTTTAGGTCTATTTCTCCTACTTTGCATCTATCTATCCATCCATCCATTAACCTACAAACGTAACGATGTGTCCATCTATATAGATAGTTTATCTAGACGCCCGTCACTAATTCTATATCAATCTTCGAGCTTGTGTCTCTGCCTGAGAATCTCTCTTATCATCTACTTCTCTTTCAATCAATTTGCCTGTTTATTTTCTGTACATCTTCTCTATCTCTAAATACAAATGTCTTTGTCTCGAACTAACTTTCTCGCTCACAAACTTACACCTGAGATAGGGACCTGTGTTTGCGATCTTGGCTTTCAATATATTTAATCTGCTCACCCAAAGATATTGACGCAACTTGACCGTCTCAGTTCTTTCTAGTACCTGTATTTGATCCCTGACAAAAGAAGAGAGGTTCAGCACCTTTACAGCTCATCCCCATTTTATTAAAGTAGTAGGAGAGACAAGACTTTGGCAACAGATAGCAATGAGTATAGGAAATGAGAAAAATACAGAAAATGACGTTCTAACGTATTCTTGCTTTGTGGTTTCGTTAAAACATATATACAGTGTGTATAAACCATTCAAGCTGCTCTTTTCAAAGTATACCGTATAAACGGAACTTCATGCACAAAATTTGGTCGAAATCATATCATATTAGGAGAAATAGATAATTATTCTTTGATAAGGCCAAATATTGTCGCTGATCTCGACTTACTCTGTCAGATGTTTTTTGAGAATGATTGAGAAATTATCCTGTCATATCTTCTCCATGAATTATTTAGACGAGGCAGATGTTTGAAATCCTTGGATGGCTTTTGCTAAAATAAACCCGTTTTCGCTTTCATTCTACCCTTTTTCTCAATATTTCTCTCTGTTTTTGTCAAACAGTCCGGAATTGAATTTATTTTTGTTATAACAGCAAAAACGATTTCCACCAGATTTAGGGGGTTGAACTCATCACTTTTCAGGCCTTCATTGTAAACTATTATGTAAAACTAACATCTCCCATCATGATTTGGTATCATGACCAACTGATTTGTTGGCATATCTCTTATCGACTGAGCAAAATTGACAAGACTTCAATATCTACAAAATAATGTTAAGAATACGCCACAGCTTATTTCAGTCTATCCATAAAAATCGACGCTTCCCAACTTTTGAATCATGACAAGTGATTGGTAACCGGCATTTTTACCGACTGCGCCAACTCGACAAGCGTTATATATACACGATTTTTTGAAATTGCATATACAATAAATTCGTTGCAATAATCATCTTCAGTCGGAATAGAAGAGGAAGTGAAGTTTGACCTTGCAGCAGTCATGGTTGTTAATTTTATTTTTTACGCTGGTATTCTTTGCTACGTTTGCAGGATTTAACATCTGTGTGTGTGTGTGTGTGTGCATGTATGTATGTATGCATTAATGTATGTATATATATATATATATATATGTATATGTGTGTGTGTGTGCGTATGTGTGTGTGTGTGCATGATAATTCTAAAGACGTTTTACTTCGAACCGATGTTACCAAATGTCAAATTGAACTGCCTCAGATAGCGTAGATAAAAAAATGTACTGAACATCGTGCGAACTCGCGTCCACGTGGAAGCAGCCTAAAGCAACTTTGCTCTCACGAACTGAGCAAGCTACGTCTTTTGCGAGGCAGGAAGTCGAGAAGCACACTTATATCACTCATTTCTCTGTTCCACAATCGTAGACATATGAAGATATGTATTTTTGTTTTTGTATATGAGGAAATCCGACAATATTGTGGAGAATTGAAAGTTGAAATGTATTCAAGTGAAGAACAAGTGTTACATCAGTAATTTTCATTATTCCGTTGACAGGCATTATACAATTCGTTGGTTCCCCCAACCTTTTTAAAAGCACTTGCAATGGCGCAGAAAACTGAAGATTTCACATGTTTTTGTTTGAGGTATGAAATGAGGATATATTTCAACACTTCTCTTTTAAATGCCAGACACTACCTCTCTTTTCTAAATACCCCCACAGCGACACAAAGAACATTCTTCAAAATTTACCCTTCTCATTTGACTCCTCTTCTCATTGAATCTCTGTATTCGTCTGCCTTTTTCTCACTGACACTTATACAAACTCTTAACCCTTACTGTTTTACTTAACAAACAGAAAACACACAACATTTTGAGACAGGACGATTATAGTTTTTAGAATCATAGCAAATAATTTCCAATATTAAATGGCTGAAACTTTCAGTGTTTACTCATTCTTTTTAGGAAATCCCCCCTTAATAGGAGCTCAATCGGGGCTCAATTTTCAATGTAAGTTTATGCTAAATTGATCCGTTAGTTTGTATCTTTTTTTTTTTTTTTTTATCTTCGCGTTTGTTTCTTGAAACTTGAGATTTTCCTAGCAATCTCTGCCCTGCAAAAGGTGAAAGAAGTAACTTATTAATTGATCAGTCCTTTTTCTAATTTTTAATTGATCACCCCAACGAAGGACTAAAAGACTTGTCATTTTTTGAAAAAGTTGCTACTATTAGGTAAAATAAGTAAGACATCACCCTTTTCAGACGATGTGTAGTTCAAATCTCATCGGAAGCTATGTCTGTATTTCTGATCCGTACTGCTTACTTGACTGTGGTAAAATATAAAAACATAGCGATGGGAAAAAAAAGCAACAATATTAAGATGAAAACTAAAGAATTAATGAAATAATTTTTCTAAGCCGGCAAATTTGGCATTAAATTTAGAAAAACTGAAATCAGCTGACACTGAGCTATGATTAAACAGTCTCAATAAGTTTAGTCAGCAAATATCGGATTAACAATGTAGCAAAAAAAGCACTATTTTTTCAAGGGCCCGGCGTTGAATACTTGCAAGCTACCAATTTCCATTCAGTGATCTTGCACTTCCCCTATTACTATAGCACTATACTGTCTTTAACGTACATGGACTACTTGGTGTTTAAGGTTATCGATTTTTGTCAATCTAGCTATAATATATGTATCGAGATAACTCGACAACTGGCCATTGTAAGGAGCAGATATTCGCCAGATATGTTGATCCATGCACTGGACTCTGCAGTGTTTAGTTTGAAGTCGATTCTCTACTGTTTGAAGTGACGTGGACATGACGCAATCTTTCTGTTCATTTTGATGTTATGTGGTCACAGAACACAATATAATTTAATTTAAGAGAGAGATAGAGAGATATATCATCGTTTTACGAGAGGGTGAAAGAATGAAGAAGATATATATATATATATATATATATATATATATATATATATATATATATATATATATATATATATATATAGACAGAGAGGGAGAGAGAGAAAGGATATCATGATGGAGAGGGGGTTAGAGATAGGATGTTATTTTCCATAGCCAAAATGTTTTCGATAGTCGAGAGATTAATTCATTTCTGAGATAGAAATTCATTAATTGTAGCTGAAATTTTATTTTGCCATTGACTTTGATTTTAAATTTGAACAGGAATTCAGCAAAACTTGGAAGAGTGTGAAGTGATTTAAAACGATGCACCAATTTAACGTTATCTATCTCCGCCCTCTTTTCAGCATTACTTCACTCCTTGTTGGACTTTGGCATCAAATCACCTTTTTAAGATATAATGCATCAAACACTCTGATTTCCACACATGTATGTATGTATGTATGTATGTATGTATATATATATATATATATATATATATATATATATATATATATAAATATATACACACACACGCGCACACACACGCACACACATACATATACATATATATATATATATATATATATATATATATATATATATATATATATCACAGTAATTATTTTACATGACTATTATGGCAGTGAATTCCCGCTCTTCCCAAACAATAGCCTTTTGAATGGGTGTGCCATAGTTATCACTAATGTGCGTGTGGTATCTATGCAATGTATACACGATGCATAGATACGAAGGTATTTGAAACTGAAATCGTAGCCGCAACACAGAAGTCAAAACGAAAAAGTAATATTTCTTACTGAAATACGTATATTTGTCATATTATCTGGCTGTGTAGCAAATGAAAAACATTACTATGCAAGTAAAAGAAACACATGTTCTAATACCCATGTTTTTTTTAGTTAAATCTAGGACCCCTTCATAACATATGCTACAGGTTCCGAACTAGCTTAATCCAGCACTATACGGAAGTAATATTCACATCTTTTTTCCATTCTCCTTGTTCAGTGGCGCTGATGAACAGAACGAAAAGCCACTAACTGACATTGGAGACGATTTGAAAGCATCTTCTCACGATTGCGAGCATGTTTCGTAGATTTAGGGACCTGATGCACAAACCATGACACTGTAATGAGCATTCTAATTTGGATCGTACTACCTTATAGCAATTAAATGATCACACGAGAAAAAGGTATGTACAACATCCCTCCATTTCATAACCAGTAGATTCACTACCCAGCAAATGATTTTACATGGGATCTTTTTGAAAAAAGTTATATATTTGTGTCTTGAAAAAAACTTAATTTGCGTTGTGATGTATGTTAAATATTTTTCACTGTTCCTTCAGCTGAATATGTAGCAAAGCCAGTGCTAGGAGGGGTATGGAGTGGTGGTCTTGAGCTTGGCTAGACTCTCTCCTGACCCATTCTTCAAAAGATAGACCTCTTCATAGTTTCTTCTAAGCTGAGTGCGTTTTCCAACCAGCGCACAGAAGAAATTATTATGCACACAAAAGTTTTAAAATTCTGAATATTGATTCACTATGTCAAAATGCGCAGATGGTTTGCATAACAAGAGATTTTTGCGCACACTGACAGCAAAGGATCAGAGGGAAGATTGGTCTTCCATAAAAAATACGCCTGTCCAGCTCTCACTTGCGAACTTACAAAACATAGTATTTCTCTATATACATTTTACTACGATAGATAATTTGCACCCTCCATTGGGCTTCAATTTCGAATGAAAAACGGATTATTCGAAGTATACAATTACGTATACAAATATATATGTGTTTCTGTTGATAATACGGACCTAGCGCAAAATTTTGAGGAAAAATGCAGATTCTTTTAGATGAAATACGGTACATCTTTCTATATAATTCTCTCTATATCTATGTATCTGATGGATGAAGAATTTAAGAGGCTAAATGAATATATTATTTAAATTCAGCATTACTGACCGTCCAGTTCTGGGTCTGAAGCGAAGGTTTCAATCCTGCCTCGCAGTACTCGATGGGATAATGGTTTGTCTATAGCCACATTGAAGAGTTGTAATACTACGAAAGAGCTGTCTGTGAATGACACAATATATATATATATATATATATATATATATATATATATATATATATATGGAGGTGTTCACTATATATATATATATAGGTGTGCACTATATTTTTCAGAGAAAAATAGATTTCCAAACTGTGTGTTCAGTCAACGAATTGAAAAAAAATCACTGGGGTATACGCACTCTCCCCCCCTCTCTCTCTCACACTCACACACACACACACACATATAGCAAAGTTCAGGCCAACAATTATGCACCAAAAATGATGATAAGGATGAGCATTTTGGTACGTCTTCTCACGGTGATGATTACAATCCATGTAACGCTGACTTCTGAGGTCATTCAAGGTCATCAGAGGCCATTTGAAGTTGGTTAATATATTTTTCCGAGTTTTGTGCCACAATTCAGCACCCATGAAACTGATATTGGGCATAGAGGTATGTTTTCCCATATGCAATGCGTAATTGACTGCTGTGATATGTTCTGGTCTAGTCATTATTCAGGGTTATTGAGCTCCAATCTTAAATGAGCATATGGGTCCATCTTTTCACATTGAAAGAAACAGGCTTTGCGAGGTTGAGCTTGGAGGTTATTCATTGTCACTGGAGGTCAATTCTTCTAATTTCGACTCAATCTTTCGAGTCCTTGGTTATAATTTCGCACTCATGTAACTGAAATTTGGCGTAGGAGTAAGATTTTTCTTGGTGTCGGTCAATAGCAACGCGATATTAACCTTTGGATTCATTTAATGTTACACAGGGGCATTTTTGTCAATCCTAGCCATTTTTCCAAGTTGTTTATCATAATTTTGCCCCTACGAAACGGAAAGTTGGCACAGATTCTTTCAAAGAAATATGACTTTGACATCAGGGTCATTCGAGGTCACCATATATTATTTCTAGTAATTCTAAATCAATTTTGCAAAGGAGTGCATCTTTGTATGGTGGAAGTTATTGGCAATGAGAGGTTGGTACTGGAGTTCACTAGAGATCATCTGAGATATTTTCTGGAAATTGACGTCTGAGGTCATTTAAGGTCACCGGAAGTCATTTCAGTTCCTTCAAAAACAATTACTTTAAGGTTTTTAGCACTCCCGAAATTGAAATTGGGCATTGTGGTACATTCTCACGGCGAATATAATATGTAATTTGGAGTTGACCACTGACGTCATAAACAATTGAAGAAAAATTAGGCTGCTGTCGGAATCGAACCTGCGACCGATGAGGTAGATGCGTCAACGTAGCGTGGCTCTTAACCGTTGAGCTAAACTGCTGGAAAGGTGAAGGCCCGAATAACCACTGTATCCCCACTACCCTTGCCTTTTTCATTCACTGACCATGTCTGCGACTCTACGTCGGAGCAGTTACCTTATCGGTCGCAGGTTATTTTCCTGCAACTGTCCCATTTTTCTTCAAACGTTTATTTTATTTACGCTGTCTAGGCCAAGTGACTCATCCTCTGTGTAACAAAGGGAGACCATTTCAAATAGAGTTCCAAATGATATAAGATATATATGAAGAAATGGATATGTACGATCAGACAGTATGAATTATAAATTGCGTTATAATACATGGAAACTTGATCTCCCGTCATTACACGATTAATGCATCATTCACTCTAGACAACGAAAATAGAATAAACAATTGCTTCAGCTTTGCAAACCAAGATTCAAAGGCGTTTTCCACATCAATTTAAAGTCCTCCGTGGGAGAGTCCCATGTGGGAGAGGCGGTTTTAGGGGGAGGTCTGTCAACTGAAGGGAGCTTAGGTTTTACGATCCGCATCTACTCTGGTATTACTCTTCTGTTTCATTCTCATAGTTTTACCTGAGAGGGCTGGAGCGAAAGAATCAATGTATAATAGTAACAACGTCTCATAAATATGAAATACATGAAACAGTGTTTAATATTGTTCAACAAGAGACTTGAGCACCCATCGTCAAGAAACAACCCGATGGAGAATTGCCATATATTTACAGGACCCAAGTCGCTTGCTTTATTTGAGTGTAAAACATCACCATTAGCTACACAACATCTAACAACAATAAAGCCTTCAACACAACATTTGGCAACAGTCTCAACTCCTTGTCAAAGATTTCAGAGTGTGAAAAAGAACCAGACATAATTCCACATCGTATTCCTCGTGGGAATTCTCTCACTAAAGCAGAAGTAACTGATCGCTGTCTTCCAGGAGTTGAACCTGCTTCACGACTGGTCACATGGCCCTTGGATCTCCACTTAATATCACACAGAGCACAATTATGGCTTGTTTCTAACAAACACTTTTTTTCTTGTGTTATTTTTTGCATGTTGGGATTTTCCCCAGGAATATCCGTCTCATTTGCTGCAAAAGTAGTTAAAAGTAGAAGGAAAGTTATAATCTCATCGTTCAAAGTTTGATAGTTTGCAGACTTTTATGAGCACCAAAGAATGAGGTGACTTTTTTCTTTTGGATATTCATTATAGAAGGACTATTGTTAATCGCAGACAGGTTCGCAAATGTCTTTGGCATGTCTAACAGAAAAAAAAGAAGAAATATTTACGGTAGAGTGAAAGGCTATCAGAAATTCGCAACAGACTCAAAAGAATGGAAACGGACAATCATTTACATAATTAAATTGAAAATGAGCTTTACACTCATAAACACACACACACACACACACACACACACACACACACACACACACACACATGCATACGTATAGATGCATGCATAAATACATTCACATCACGCATATAGACGCACATGCGTAGGCACATACCCACATCTACACCACCTTTACAAAGAGAAACAGGTATTGGCACACACATACACTGATACAAAGGAAACAGCCCCCCCCCCCGAGGTTACCATTAAAAACCACAGAGAATTTGGTTGCCATATCTGTGGCTCTTTTTGAATTATGCAAACACAGACGGCCGAACAATTGAAGCCACAAGATTAAATTGCTGTCCCCAAAAGAACTAGAAAAGTAGATAAATGGAAATTAAATAACGCTTAGTTTAACACCACTTTTGAAATATCACTGCTACACTGTTGAGAAAAGTGTATGCGATGAAAGGGGGGCAAATGTTGAAAAAGTAAATATAAAAAAGGATGCTCAGCTAATGTGGGAAAAAAAGGTCAGGTTCACGTAAAAAGGGGCAACTAATGTAAAAAAGAGGTTTATATTGAAAAGAGGGTCATTAGGTGCAAAGTTGAAAACGGGCTTTAAGGTTAGAAAAAAAAGTAGGGCTAACCTACCAAAAAAAAAAAAAGTTAGTCAGATGCTAAAAGATGGTAGACAGTTTAAAAGGAGAGGTATGCATAATGGAAGTGTAATTTTAAGGAAAAGTAGACAATTGTTGTAAATGCTAAAAGTGGGGTGGGTGGGTTTATCTTGAAAAAAAATGGGCAAATAGTGAAAGAGGGGCGCTGACAGGGGCTGATGTTGAAAAGGAGATGGATTGATGTTGGAAAGGGGAAAGGGTTCACCTTCGACTTTGACCATTAAATTCCCTGTTCCCCTTAATTGTTTTGGGGTGCTGAAAGTGTGCTGATGGTAAAAGGGGGTAAGGGGGAAATATCAATCAATAAAAGAGAAAAAAGTCACCCCTCGATTTTGGCCCCTTAAAATGGAGAACCAAATTCACTCTCGATTTTTACGCTAGAAAAAGGAGAAATCATCCTCGATTTTGAGACCAAAAAGAAAAAGAAATCCTCTCGACTTCAACTCCTAAAAGAGAAAAATGGAAGTTCCTCGTTGATTTTGTCCTCCAAAATTGAAAAGAAATCTTCCAATCGATTTTGACCACTACATCTCCTAAATTTTGAGCCCTAAAAGTGAAAAGAATTCTCTCCCTTGAATTTCCACCAAGTGAATTAAAAAATACCCATCAACTTCCACACCAAAAATTCTCCGATTTTGATCCTTAATAGCGAACAAAATCTTCATCAACGATCTCTATAAGAAAAAAAAAATCTCTTGGTTTCCGATCTCTAAAATTGAAAATAAATCTTCCCTTAAGACTTTAACACCTAAAAGTCAGAAAAAGTCACCAGTTTTTCGTCCCCCATATACATGCTCATGATACCAGTAAAATAAAAACCTTTGATTTCGACCCCTAAAAGTAGGAAAATAATTTCTCCTCGATTTTGTCACCAAAAAGAGGAAATTTATCTCACCCTACAATAGGACCACTAAAACGCAACCCCGCCCCATTTGATCTCTAAAAGTAAAAAAAAAAGAATCCCTTGGATTTTAGCCCCTGAAAATGGGGAAAAACTTCCGTCAGTTTTGACCTCTAAAAATGGAAGAAAAGACCTGTTCACTCCACATTTCTATCCCTAAAAAAACTTCCCTTGGATTTAGACCTCTGAGAGTGGGAAAAAATCTCCCTGTTGATGTTGACCTCTGAAACTGAAGGAGAAGATATCCACACCATCCAACCTTGACCCCTAAAAATACAAAAAAATTTCTTCGATTTTTATCTCTAAAAATGAAATGGACTCCTCCCAATTGGGACCGATAAAAGTGAAAGAAAATCTTCCCATCGACTTTGACCCCTAAAAGTAAAACACAACGAAGCAAAATGAAACGAATTCCTTTGGATTTCAACCCCTTGAAAGTTGGAAAAAAAAATTATCCCTCAATCTTAACCATCAAAAATGAAAGACAATCTTCCCCTTGATCATGATCCCTGAAAGAGAAATTTTTGATTTCGAGCCCCAAAAGTAAGAGAACGAAATTATCCTTCAATTCGGACCCCTAAAATTAAAAAAAAACTTGAAGAAAAAAATAGAGACGAAAGAGAATGAAAACTTTCACTCTAATTCAAGATAAGTAATCATCATCATCATCATCATCATCATCATCATCATCATCATCAGTCTTTTAGCGTCCGTCGTTGGACATAGACCTTCCCCAGGATTTGCCACACTTCTCTATCATGGGCGTCACGGAGCCAGTACTTCCTGAACCTGTCTAGCTCGTCTCTCCATCTGACATTTTACCGGCCTCGGTTGCGCATGTGGTCTCGGGGAATCCACGTTGTGAGTCGTGATGTCCATCGATTGTCTGCCATTCGTGCAACATGGCCAGCCCATCGCCATTTAAGATTTTAATGGATTCTATGATGTCTCTAACTCTTGTCTTTTCCCAGATGTACTGTGCTGTTTTGTGGTCTCTCCATGTGAGGCCCAGCATTATTGTTTCATGTGCACGTTGCATGGTTCTCAGCTTACGGGGGTGTCTCTTGGTTAAATTCCATGTTTCAGTTCCATAAGTGACTATTGGGAGGATGCATTGGTTATACACTCTTCTCTTTAGGATTAATGGGATCTTATTATTTTTGAAGGTTGAGCTAGCTCTGCCAAAGGCTTGCCATCCTAGTGTGATTCTTCGCTTGATTTCTTCTTCTTTTGAGGGTCTCATGGAGATTCGTTGCCCTAGGTAGATGTAGTGGTCTACTTTCTCAAGTTCTGTGTCCACGATTTCGATCTTAGTGTTTTTATCTCCAATGTGGTTGTTGCACATGATCTTCGTCTTGCTGAAGTTCATGTGTAGGCTGACTTACTTGCTCTCTTCATTTAGTTCATCTATCATTAGTTGGAGGTCGTTTCATACTACATCAAAATATGCACTTATCAGAACACTACTATTACAGTGATCCATAACCAATAAATATTGCATCATGAGATATGTTAAAAAATCGTCTCGCTTCTTTCTGAAGCACTCTATCTACGTCACATTTTTGTCACCAAGGATAGATTTGAAAAACATATTATTTTAATTTGTCATTAAAAAATATTTTACCATTGATGAATAATTATGTAAACAGACCCCCTCCCTGAATTGAGACCCCCATGAAAAACTTATTTTGCAGAGTGGTTCTTAAAAAAACTAATTTGCTAAGAACACTTCAAATCTGCACCTACAGGAGATGTAATGGATTTATATCAGGTAGTTTTTGTGGTAGGCGTGGACAGACAGACAGACAGACAAACAGACCGATGGACAGAGGTTTGGCGAATTGTGGTAAGATAGATAAGCGTTATCACAGCCGGAAACAAAATAATGGACAAATTTTGCTCAGGCTTACACCTAATATTGAACCAACCACTAAAAACTTATTTGGGTGCGGTTTTTAAAAAAAAAATCTTGCTAAAAGATCTGCTCCGGGATCCCATTAATGACCACAGAAATTCGGTGGCGATAGCTGTGGTTGTTCTTAAATTTCATTTACACAGATGGACAGACGTTTGGTGAATTATATTAAGATAAAATAGTGAAGGAGGGAAAGGGTTAAATATCAAAATAACCATGAACTGTTCGTTCCGATATTTGGGCTATCAAGTTATAAAAAAAGAAGAAAAAATTGGATCTTTTCTGACTTAAAACTTTGATATCTTTGTGTGTAGAGAAGCATTAAATTTATATAATCATTGAACTATTTTATTTTAGATATCTCCGGTAAACTAATTCAGGATTAAAAAACCGGTGTTTGAAATTATGTAAACTTAACTTTGTTGTGCTTGTCGCCAAAAAAAGAGAGGATAGTGGGTCAAGAAAGAATGTGTTACGTCAATCTTGTAAAGTTTGGGAAAACGTGACTGATTTGTAAAGAAAACAAGAACTGACAGTTCGATGAGGAGTCCACCATAATGTTTAAACGACTTTATTGACAGATCATATGTCGCTGTGTAGACAATCTTAGGTGAGAAGTATCTCATTAACGAACACTTTCCTGTCGAGTCTCAAGTATATCTGTCTCGAAAGAACTGATAACACTGATTTCAAACATAAAGTTCAAATGCCATTATTTCCAGACCACGGAACTGTGAATGGGAGATTTTTATGCGTACAAATAATCTTATGGAGGAACACCCTTCTACCAAGTTCCAGGTGGATATGAAAAGAAGCAGCTGAGAAAATCGATTTCAATTGATTTTAAAATATAAAGTTTAAACGCCATTATTGTCAGATCAAGTGACCTGAGTTGAAGAATATTCCATGGGAAAAGCATGGGGTAACTCAGGTAAGGCCAGCGATCTTGACTGATTGCCCTTGTGCCTTGTTATAATTTTCAGAAATGGCCTCAAGTGACCTTTACTGACCCCAAGCACCAACCTCATATTGCCTTTAACATCCACCGTGAAAAGATGTGCCCCTACGCAAAATTGACTAGAAATGCCCAGAAATGGCATATGATGACCTCGAATGACCCCGATATAAAAATCATATTTCTAAATACTCTGGCCGTGAAAGAATCTGCCTGTATGCTAAATTTTCGTTAGGTAGCAAAACTGTTGTTTACAACTTTGAAAATTAATTAGAATTAACAAAACTTACTTCAGGTGACGTCACATGAATTCAGAGGTCAATAATGCATCGCCTTTGACCTCCGTAAAAAAGATTAACCCTTATGCCAAATTTCAATTATATTTCAGTCACATAAACGCGAAATAATTGCCAAAATCTTGAGTAGAAATAAAAAGAATCGACCTCCGGTGACATTGAATGACCTCCCAGCTAAATTTAGCTAAGCCTGTTACCTTCAACGTGAGAAAATTTACACATATGCTCAAATTAAGCTTCCTAGTTGCGAAATTGGGACCCAAAACTGATGACCTCAAATGACCCCGATAGTCAATTACGCATTTCATATGACCTGTGCCATAGAAAGATATACGTTTATACCCAATTTCAGCTTCATAGGTGCTAGATTGCGGCACAAAACTCGGGAAAATGTTTTGACAAACCTGAATTGGCCTTTGGTGACCTTGAATGACCTCAGAAGTCAGGGTGATGTAGATTGCAATTTTCACCGTGAGAAGATGTACCCATGATAAATATCATCATCCTTGGTGCATAATTGTTACCCAAAACTCTGAAAATTGGCTAGAAATGACTAGAAATGACACCTGGTGACTTCAAATGACATCCAAGGTCAGTCTCACTATCTATGTTTTAAGTTCATCTCTCCCCAGTCTAAATGCAGAATATCAAGTGGATAAGCCTTGTAGTTTCTGTGGAGAAAAGGCATGAATACACAAACAAGCAAATAAACAAAAACAAAAACAAATCAAAACAGAAAAACAAACAAAAGGTTCAAATATCAATATAGATGTCACTGACAGTATAGGTCTAGAATAGATGAATCATGTAAATGCATTGCAACTGATATTTATTACAGAAATACATTATTTAATCATAAAAATGCATAGAAAATTAAGAATAACGGAATTTTTGGTGACCAAGAATTAGGACAAGCATTACTGTGATTATATAGAGCATTCCAGCTAATTATACCATAACAAGGCATTGTGAATGTTTTTTCACGCTGTATATACTTCAACTTGTATTATTGTCAAATCTAGAATAGTATGTTCGTATTTAGCAACAGATGATGGGCTGGTCTCACTAAGACCGTAACTAATATCAACATTGAAGAGCAAACAATAAGCGGATTTGATATTCTGGGGTGGACATGGAGCATTTAATAGCCGATGGCGTTTCGTACGTAGCAAGCAATAACGAATAATTGCCTACAGGGACTCATAATTGCAAGCAGTGATTGATTGCACTGGGTAGGTCTAATTTGGGAGGACCATTTTGCAATGAAGTAACGAGTAATCTGGTATGACTTACTTTTATAAGTATAAAAAGAGAAGCTGATCTGACTAGATTGTGAGGTTAGTCTTTTTCACCCATTAACATATATATATATATATATATATATATGTGTGTGTGTGTGTGTATGTGTGTGTGTGTGCGTGTTCTGGATAAATAGAATATTATGGAAAAATAGTATATCCGTCAGCAGGCAAGTTTCACTAGACCTTAATTGATGTATTCCTAGGACTTTGTTGGTGTAATTTAGTAACAGTAGTTTTCATCGAAAGATTATTAAAAATCAAGCATTTCATAATAGTAGAACAACCTGCACATGTCATTGCATAATTAGTTAAATCCTGTGATGCAATCATGGCAAATGCTTCTGATATAATAGATGTCCAAAAACCATCATTGACATACTCCGCAAAGGTACTAATACCTAGAAGCAAGCTTATCATCTAGTGATAGCGTTGCAACCGGCTGACATGGGTCAAGGAGAGACAGATGTTGCCCAAACTACTGATTTATGATGAAATCTAATTTTGCATCTCGTTCAGACACCAAGCTTGTGAACTTTGGAGGAAGGCTGGAGAGGTACACACCTCCAGTTGTTCGAAGTCGAGCGTCAAGTTCCTGCAGTGCCATGTCATCTTCAGGTGTAGGGTCACAGTGCTTTTCTCAAGGTTAGTCAACACAGTGGTCTACAAATAGACCTTGGAGCACTTCATGAATCTGTTAGTGAAAAAGCTTTTTCATGATGCGGAATTTACCTTTCATTAGGATCTGGATCCTACACATAACACAGAATCAGCCACTGCTCGGTTTGCTGAAAATCCTTTCAATTTGCTTTCTTGGCCTCGTATCTCAACTCAATGAGAATTCGGGGGACATTGTTAAAAAGAAGATGGCCCACTTTCGTCTCAGCTATCGGGCAGAGCACGAAGCAGCTATCGAATTCGCCTGGGCGTCCATCACATCTGAACAGTACCACAGGCTAGTTTCTTCAAAGCAACGATTTATTCAGGCGACCATTCACGCCAAAAGAGGTTCAACCAACTGATGGACTTTTCGAATCTATCTTTTGATTTATGTCCATGATATTCTATCGTAAGGATTAAGTTTTTTTCTTCAAATATATTTTCTAATATAGTGAGATGTTTGATTTTCAACGATTCTTTCGATGGAAACCAATGGTGCTAGATTATACCAACAAAATACGAGGAATGTTTAAGATTAAGTCAACTGAAAATGACATACATTTATATATAGGGTGAAGGATATCATACTGGTTATCAAACAAAAAAAAATCAGATTTTAAAGCAAAAACATCCCCCCCACTTGAAAGATTGGTGCTGTACAATCTTCATAACTAAGCTTTTAGGAGTGTTGGACCAATAGACAAATACGGTAATGCTTCCCCACATAGCAATAGTCAACAAGATAGTCTCCCCGACCATTCACTTCTGTAGTGACTTCGATCCTTCCTGGATATGCTACACATGTGGACTTGCTAAGCTAAGCTTAGTGTAATTTCCTAGGGTGCTGTACTAAGTTAAGCTTAGAAAATAGGTGACTCGACGTGGAGCTATGGTTAACGATCTAGTTTTGCAGACCGCTGTTGTGATGCGTTCCACCGTACTAACACCAGTGAAATTGTGCTATACAAAGTAAAAACAGTAAATGAATGTAATTCGTCATGGATCAATGATTGTTGAGCTTGTCTCAAGGATCATTCACAACTGAGCCGTTTTGTTCTTCGCGAATGTCTTGAATTTGTGGCTTTCAACTGAACTTAACTAAGTTTGGTACGTTGACTCGTCGTGAAGCAATCGTTTACAAACCAGTGTTGTGGGATACTTCAAATATTGTTAGTTTCATCCCCAGGGGTGTCCAGAGAGTTGTGGTCTAGAGCCAAAACTTGAATAGCAATAGGCCTGATCATGTTGCAAAAATGTTAGCGATCTGGATCCCCTTAGATCGTATGCGAAGCTTTGACCGACAAAAATAGGATTACGTGACGAAATAGACAATTTTAGAAAGTATTGGCTCCGTGATGCCCATGGTAAAGAGGTGTGGCGAACCTCAGTGAAGATTTATGTCTAATGACGAAAGTTAAAGGCCGATGATGATGATGATTCTATACAAAGATAAGTGGTGTAAACATTAACTCTGTGTAATGGTTCTTTCTGTAAACTGTGTTATCCATAAACGCCGCTCTGATGTTTAGAAACTGGGGTTTATTGTTCGATCCGAGACATTTACGACGTGGTTATCAGGATTTAGCATCTTCTGAAGGACTCCTAACAAACTTGATCTTTTTGGAAACAGACTCATATCGGGAAATAATGGGTTTACCAGAAATACCAACATTTTCTTGACGCTGTGTATTCCTTCGTATCTAGAGATAAACCACCCGTTCAAAATGAGTACAAAGCTCATTTGTTCATCTTAAATCAGGCTCAAAGGTCTAGATTAACAAAGACGAAATAAATTATGAATATAATAACCTTATTCTGTCAGTAATACTTGCATGAATTCCTGACAACTGATAAACATGTTTCTGTAATTTCACTGCATTTCCAAGATAAAATCATATGCATTATAGTCTAGTAAAAATAAGCCATGTTTGGGCTGAACCCAGAAAAAATAACCCCAAGCTGAATTTTGCAATATTGATTGGGTCGGTAACCTACAATAACTTATCAAGAATCCACTGAAATTCAACTTGAGAAAAAGCCATGAGCATACGAAAAATAGTTATATTAATGAAATTTCAAAGTGGGTGAGAATCAAGTATCAATTAGAAATCATACGTAACTTTTGTAAATGCTGGTTTGATTCTAAGTTGGCAGATAAATTCTACCATCATGTGGTTTGAAGTAAAGCTATTTGAACTAAAATCGCCGCAGATTATAAAGTTAAAACATATTTCTAATCCGGAATTTGTTTTCGCCTTCATTGTACAAAACTCATATTTGGAGATATTTTTTCACAGTTATAAGAGGTCTACTTTAATAATTGTTTCATGTTATTTCTCTTCTTGCTCTGTGGTTTCAGGTGCAAATCTGGAGAAGGTGTGATTTAAAATCACCCAGGGCCCCAAAAGGAGGGAGCCCCAGAAGAGATGAATAATTGTTCCCTACTGCTGTTTTACTAAGATTATACAATAACATATCTCACTAGACGTTGGAGGGGCCCCTTTCAAAGAACCAAACCCCCACATTGCTAAATCTTCAGCTATACTGTGGTTGATTTTTTATCAATAGGATTAACACGGTAAGTAATTAATGTTATATACTAACTGTTTTCGGACAGATTGGTCTCTTCTTTTCATTTTCGATTTAATCCCGACGTTTTGGTCAATTGAATTCGGCGGCCCTCTTCAGGTTTGAAATGTAATATCCGGAAAGGAAGAGAGTATTTCAGACTGGTCTCTCCTTCCGGTATTTTAAAGCAATGAAAACAAACAACGAACAGCGATGTTGGTACGCCCAGAAAGTTTTTTCTCTGTTGTATGAAAGAAGTGGGTTGTTTTTTTAAAAAAAGTGTATACCTATTATCTTTAATTGCATGAAAAACGAAACAAATGACGAATGAGAATTTTGTGAATGTGAAAAAATGTAAAAATGTAAGCTTGAATCTTTTTAACTGCAATAACAATATCCTGGCCGCAGTTAGAAGCCCTATGTTGTCAGAAAGCTAATACAAGGACTGAGAGGGTAACATGTTAATGACAAATGCACATATATGAACACACATGTATATACATATATATATATATATATATATATATATATATATATATATATATATATATATGTACATATATATACTTTTGCACACACATATGCAAATATATAAAGTGATCCACACACATACAAACACACGCACACACACACATATTTATATAAGCACATACAACAGCACAGCATACCGCATATTAGCTGAGTTGTAGACTACACTTAAATCCAAGAATGTCCAGTTTGAGAAGATATTTCCGTAGATTCAACCTGGTCACCAAGATTCCAGCCTTGTCCAACGATGGACTGCATCAGCTGGAATACCTATCTTTACGTTTTAGGCACAATAAATATAAACTGACAGGATACGCCGTGGAAAAACTAAAAAAATCTCTTTCCAACAGTATATTACGTTCTTTGAATATATATATATATATATATATATATATATATATATATATATATATATATATATATATATATATTAGAAAGATAATTTTATCAACTTGAATTGAAATACTTACTTTCACATTTTTGTCAGTAAATTCTGATGCACAAACGATACAAATTGACAAGATGCACTGCTGGAAAGCTGACAGAATTCACTTCCAGACGATACATAATGTCATTTGAATAAACATTGGGTTTTCTGGCCCCGAACAATTTAGCAGGTTGAATTAAATCTTGTAAAACGGCCGTCATCTCGGATTTGAGAGGATTTTGTATACGTTATAGTATGCTACCAATCCTACCAATTGTGCAAAATTCAGCCTGACCTGATTTTATTGCAGCCAAAACCTATTTTTACGGGAATAATAGTCCCATTCTGTCCGTAAATCTTGCATTCATTCCTGACCACCGAAATTCTTTTTCTTCTTGTTTTTCGATGGATTCCGATAGGAATTCATTTGCAATGCATTCACATTCAACAAGTTTCGGTTACTTCGTCAGTAATACTAGCTTTAGTTGCTGATCACTGGAAATCCTTTTCTTATTTATTTCAAATGAATTCCTACGAGCAGAATGATTTAGGGCGAAGTTACCTTACATATATGATACGTGAATTTTAGATCTCGTTCAGAGGAATTCTCTCCGGGGGATCACAAAATTTGGTGCTTGGTAATTAATTTTTCCTTTATCACCCCAGGTATTTGTTCTTCAGTACAGAAAAAGACTAAAGCTAAGCAGGTGAGTACTTGAGTAGCGGCCTAATCAGTGGGTAGCGATAAAAATGTTACTAGACCCTGTGGACCAGTAGGGGTCTGTGGACCAGTAGGGTCTGCACAAATACTGAAGAAAGTACTGGATATATGAGACTTACAACCTCCTGTCGTCAGTAATGGCTGAAAAAATAGAATTATGAAGGTAAGTGTAAGCTGAGCTGGGGAAGGTCGGTACGGTACAAACAACAGCGCCGCTGTGATATTTGAGGATGCCGAAAGGAAAGGTGGATACTCGATGAGACTCACCGTCACTAAGCCTACAGCGGCGATCACTGTCTACAGCAATGATACCGAATCAATAATTGAATAACCGTGGCTTCAAAATTTGAAGTCATGTAAAAGAAAAAAAAATGACAAAAAATCTCCATCTAAGAATTAATATAGTCAGAATGAATTCTTATGGGTTCTAAATTAAAAAAGATATCTAGAAATCATTATCTGTTATAAATTTGCTGTAGAGTATAAATTTGCATAAAGTAAGGCCCCTAAAAGGTCAAAAGAGCTCTTTTTTCAAAAAATCAAAATTCAGAGAGGTCTTTTAAGGTACCGCCAATTTTCAAGTTTGTAAACAAAATGGTATGGCCAGAAGCGCAAGAACACACAAGCAAGTATATGAGTTGCTTAAATGTCCGACAATGGATGACCAGAGCCAGAAACACCGTAATGAAAAAGGACACTGGAAAAAGGGAGCCAGGTAAGTAATTTGAGACCAATCATGTACCTACCACTAATATGAAATGACCCGACGGATAGTGGAGAGATTAAATATATCCGTGGAAAACAGAGGAGTATTACCAGAAGAACAGAAAGGGTGCAGGAGGGGAACCAAGGGGGGCGAATGACTTACTCTACATCGACCAGATCATATTAAGAAAAGTAAGAAAAATGAAGAACAATGATGCATTGTGATAGATAGACGATAAAAAAGTATACGACATGATTTTACATAGTTGGATACTCAAATTCCTCAAAATATTCAAGATCAGTGAACCAGTAGTGAGATTCATAGCCAACTCTATGAAAAACTGCGATGTAGACTTGAATGCCACAGGAGAAAATTTATCAGAGGTAAGTATAAAGGGGATCCTTCCAGGGAGACTTTCTGTCTCCACTACTATTTGTTCTAACTATGATACCACTCAATAGAATCCTGAGATAAAGCAAAAGGCACTAATTCTCCAAAATAAAGGGAAAAGTCATCCACCAAACGGACAAGGACGACAAAAAACTATTTGCAAAGAACAGGGGAGAGCTCGAAACATTTTTCAACAAAGTGAAGGAATACAACGACGATATTTGGGTGGAGTTTGGTGGAGAAAAATGCGCACTAATAGTAATGCACAAAAGAAGGCTGGCAGCTGTAGATCAAACTCCTGGACATAAAAAAGATTAGAGCATTGACCACACAAGACCATGGGAAACGATGGAGCAGCACAGTAAACAAGGAAAGGGAAGCGGTAACAGAGGAAAGTATATGGATAATTTTAAACATAGATACAGGATGTTGTAGACGAGAAATCATGGACATGGCTACGAAAAGGAAATATGAAGAGAGAAACAGAATCTCTCATGATGGCAACCCAAAACAAATGCAATGGGATAAACTATATGGAAGCAAAAGTCGATAGAACACAAACAAATAGCAAATGCCGCCTATGTGGGGGAAGGGATGAGACCGTAAACCATATAACTAGTAAATGTTATCAAATAGCCCGGAAGGAATATAAACACAGACACGATATATAGTATTAACAGTGATACACTGGGAACTGAGTAAACAAATGGGATTTAATCATGCTGAGAAGTGATACCAGCACAGACCGGAGTCTTGGAGAATGGAAGCCACAGACTACTTCTTGAATTTAGCATCCTAACTGACCATCCCCTCCAAGCGAGTTGACCAGACCTCGTAAATGTGGACAAGAATAGGAGACCCTGCCAGATAATTGTTTTGGCCGTACCTGCAGATCGCAGAGCAAATAGGAAAGAGATTGGAAAGCTGGGAAAATACCATGACCTGGCAAGGGAGCTGAAGAAGGTGTGGAAGTCAGGGTAGTATCAGTTATAGTAGATGCACTCAGAACCGTTCCAAAGACACTGAAGGCGTGATTAGAAGAACTAGGGATAAAAGGAAGGATTAAGACTCTACAGACTACAGCACTGCTAGAGACAACTCAAATACCGAGGAAAATAATTGAAATATAAAATCTACGACCCCAGATGTTAGCAGGGCCTAACAGAGAGAAATGATCGGAGAGAGAGAGAGAGAGAGAGAGAGAGAGAGAGAGAGAGAGAGAGAGAGAGAGAGAGAGAGAGAGAGAGAGAAGTACAACAAACACCACAAATGGTGATTGAGGTACAACCACAGCACTGCTATGATAGGTGAGGGAGATATTAGTGGAAGGCTGGAGACCTGAAGAGACTTACTGTCATCCACCCTTCAGCGATAACAACCAGACAAAAGAGGTGAAACTGCAAACCACCGCACTACTATGAACTGTGAGTGTGAAGAGAGGAGGGCTGGAGACCTGAGGACACTTGCTGTCACCCAGTCTCCAGCTGCGATTATTTGTTGGGATAAAGACAAAACAATCAACTACATTGTAAGCAAATGCAACCCAAAATGAACTGAGAAGGGTGACACGCTGAGAACTGTGAAAGTGACTGTTGATTGAATAGAATCCGTTTCACATAATGAGACATGAAATTCTCTCGGACTTCGAGGTTTAAACGGATTATTTAATTTAGAAACTGAATCTGGTTGTCATGAACAAGAAGAAAAGGAACGTGCCATATAGAGGATTTCGCTGCTCTGGTAGACCACAATGGAGTTAGGAGAAAGCGAAAATCTGGATAAATATCTTGACCTTGCGAGAAAATTGAAGAAATCATTGAACATGAAGGTAACAGTAGTGTCGATCATGATCGGACAGTCTTGAAGAACCTAGGAAAATGGCGTGAATAACGGGAAATCAGGGAAAGAATCGAGATCGTCTAGACAACTAATCAGATAAATTCAGCTAAGAGAGGTTGTAGTGAATCAGGGAGCCTTGCTACCACTTGATCTCGAGTTGAAGCCACTGGTCGGTACTGATGTAAAAACTCAACGATCTATTAATTACTATCTTACTTCCACTACTACAACAGTTCTCACCATTCTTTACGTTTGCTAAACGGCAAAGAATTGGGGTCTGCTCCCTGGGTACGGTAGTTGAATATAGTTCACTTGTGCCAGTGTCCGGTTTTCAATCCTGGTAAAAATCAAGAATTTCGAATTGATTTTAAAAGCCGGGAGGCATTTTTCGCTTACAATACTGCCTCAAAACTATCTTTCTACGCATATTTTCGAAGCAGTGAAAGAAGAAGAGTGTGATAGCACCAAAGTGAACGAAGAAATCGAAGAGAGAAAGAAAATTTTGCAGGGCAAGAAGGAAGAGAAATTTTTACGAATTTTATTCCAAGAAAACGAAAAAAGCAAAAAAGCAGAATGAGTTGTGGAAGAAGAGGAAGGAGAAGAGGAAGAGAAAGAGGAAGAGGAAGATAAGAAAGAATTGGCTGAAGAAAATACACAGGGTGGGTGAGAATCAACTCCCTAGAACTGACTGGTCTGCGCAAAATCCTGACCTTACACTCTGTGACACCATCCTTTGGGTTCCAACAGGTCTGTGCGGCTAACTTGCAAAACATTGTTCCACAGTGGAAGCGATTATATTTCTTAAGCTTAGCGTAGGCTGACACAGAGCCACGATTATGAAACGACCACTGAAGACCGAACTCAAAGAAGCAGTAATGATGAATGATACGCTAATTTCTATTAGTATGCTAATAATCTTTTTATGACAAAACATTTTTTTCCTGGAGAAAAAGGAAGAAGAGAAGAAGACGTGTGTCAAAAAAGAAAGACGATTCCTGAGATGTGTGGTTCCCTGACACGCACAGACACCCACGAGTGACGACAGAGAATTTCAACACAACCACTCGATACACAACTGGCTGTTTCTTAAGATTGCTCGTTCGAAACTTTTTTTTTTATTACTAAATCCATTCCATCGATGTGTAAAAGCAGTCATGAAAATTACGCGGGTCTGAAAGGAAACGCGACCCGACAAAGGTCTTGATTTCATTTTAAGCGTCAGCGATCGTCTCACAAAACTCTAGTTTTCTGCACTTGTTTGTAGGCATTGACCAGAAACACATTTTATGGTTTTCAAGGGGAAGAGATATGATTCTTTGACATTCCTACAAGCGTTAAATTCATTAGAAGCTTTAATTAGAAACGAAGATCTTATCTTATTCGTGGCCTTCCCAAAAGAAACAATTAGGTTATACACGATATGCTTATCACTTATAAAGATAAAGTCGTGCTTTGGCTCGGCTTTGGGCATTTTTGAAATTATTATCTAGAATTCAATGGAAGGTATTATAATATAACATGACTTAGTACTTTCTCCCCTTTGGGTTAAATAGTTGCGTATTTGTCTGTGCTTGAGGTTGCTGTTCGAAAATAGGCAGAAGTTAGAATTTGGAAAGTTGGATTTTAAGGTAGGTAGTTCCTTTCCTATTGGAAAATAGGCATCGCGTAATTTTCGTAATCTCACTTGAATCGTTTGCTTAAGAACAGGGGAATCAGGTTTGTTTTTTTCTATTGAAGAATACGACAATTAGTCTAAAAACGACAAGGAAGAGGGAGAAGAAGAAAGAGGAGAAACAGAAGCAAATTTTGCTGAAGGATTAGAAGCAGTTGTATAGAAGAAAACATTAGAAGGTGTCTGTGTATATACAAGCGTTTGTGTATATATGTACGTGTGTGCACGTGCGCGTGTGTCCTGTGAAACGTAATACCAAAAAGCGATTTGACCATGAAAAAGATGATTGATTTACAAGAGAAATTTATTTTGAAACAGACACTATTTTTATGCCTTGCAGCAGTCAAAGTCCCCGGGCTTCTGTTTTTTTCTTCAGCAAGTGTGCATCGTTTTTACAGAGGGTTGGATAATAAGAGGGATAACATTACTTAATTTAGAGAAGAGCTGAGAGAAGAATATCTCCCTCAGACTGTCAACAAAGATTCACTCGCAGAAAATTTCTCTCTCGTAACGCAATACTAAACTCGTGCACGCTGTTTAAATTCACCGAAATTTTGAATAGCGTTTCATGGATACGTACGGGTTCAAAACCACGAAGTTTGCAAAACCACTCGGAAAATACAAACGATGTATACGACTGATTAATCGTTATCAATTTTAAGAAGAAGGAACTAACCACTAACAAAGGAAACATAGTAGAGAACATCTCGACAAAAGTCATTTTGGTTTACGTTGATTTTCAAACTGATACTTGGAAATCATTCGGTTATATCAGATTACTTTCAAATAACCGAGCTGAAAAGATTGTTATAAAAAGTACCATTACATCTCCAAAGGTAGATAATTCCCCTGCTCTGCCATCATAATTTAAACCACTTCAAAGCAATTGTGTCAATTTCTTTTCTAAAAAAATAATCAAAATAACCAATAAATTAATCTAAGGCTTCTTCAATTTGATCCTGGTCATAGAGAATCTTACCTGTAAAGATAGTGATATAGATGATTTCCAATGATCTACATAACTTTGGAAAAATATCTTGGGTCAGTGGCGAGTCTATGGTTGGTGTTATCCGAGGCGGTAATTCATGGTGTAATCTCTATTACAAAACTTGCTCTCCTCCCAAGATATCGAGAATTTTGGGAATATTGTATGGACGGACTGAAGTTTCATAATGAAAATAGAAAAGAAAAGAATCACCAAAACACTATATGAAATTTTTAGACAGTCATCTTTGTGCCATTTCATCATATGACTTTACCTGTAACACCCACCCTCTGTCGGCCTGCCAATGTCTAAAAGGCCGTTTGGGTGAATTGGTGGGGTACAATAAAGGTCTCCAAGTTCAACTGGTTTAACTTCAGTGATAACATCCAGGATTTGTTCTGGAGTTCCTAGTTTCTAGCCATTTTTGACCTGACAGACACAGATGCGATGCCACAGCCATTCGGGATTCTCTTCAGGAGGCGTGGTACCGCTCTGCACAATCAAGTCAAGGGAGGTCAGGATTCGTCCTGAGACATCAAGACCAGCTATCTTGCAACAATAGCTGCGAGGACGAAGGGAATTTTTGAGATGTTGTTACCCACACGTTTGCGTATGTGGTATCCCCACATTGAACCGAGTTCATGCCACATTCTGTTCTCTTTGGGGTTTGGGATTATAAGAACTTGAGTCATGACATTTGTGCATGGTGTCATCTGCAACAGTAACTCATGATGTAACCTCACTTCCAGAACTTGCTCTCTTCCCTGGATATTAAGAATGTTTTAGACATTCATCTTCGAGTGAAGAAGTTACAAAATCAATTTTTTCATCGCAATCAGTGATACAATGAAAAAAAAAGGATTAATGTTATATCGTTGATAAAGATTAATCCAGGTTTCAACACATCTGATTTTTGTTCTAAAATTCCAGTCTGTTGGAGTTGTATTCATTTTACCCCGTAATAAGAACAATACATAACATTTCTCTACCTCGATTTAAAATCATGACCCTATGATTGCTAGGCCACCAACAAAGCCAAAACTAACATACATTACTTATTTACAGATTTATCATACATACAATATAAAAGTTGTGGTAATCACATACAGTTAAAATAGAAGCTAGAAGTGGAGTTTTGACCCCGTCCCCAACACAATTCAAATGGAACTCATTTACCGTATGTTTTCCTTGTCAGTTGATTAGAAGAAATTCCAGGTGATGTATTGACATTAGCTGTTATTTCTTTAATCGAAGTTTTGGAATCAGTTTTAACCAGAGAGTTCAAATCTTTGCCATTGATTGATGGTTCGGGATGAGTTCTCTCTAAAATAGCCCCAAAGGTGTGATTTATATTCATGAGACTTTCTGTTCTATTATGGTTCAGTTAGAACTCAGACAAATATAAAAATCAAAAGTCACGAATCAGAAAGATTTCAATGTTTGTCTGAAAATGTAGGTGATGAGATAAAATGAATTTTTACTTGATAATCTACTTAAAACGCAATGAATATATTTTATATTAACATATAAAACAAGCTGAATACTTGTTTACGACGGGTGGAATATTTAAGGAGTAAAAAAGGACTAGAACTTTTAGACAAGTAAAAAAAATCCCTTCTCTTAGGGTTTTAGCAAATAATTTGAGATCCAAAAGGCTTGTCCCCTTTTAAGGGACCTTCTAACAATTAGTGAAAAATGTTATTGTATAATGTCAATAGAAATGCAGCAAACAAACTATTATGTAAAAAGCTTTTGGGGGACCCGTACATTTGAGGCTCGGGGGGCGTTTTGAAATAGACCCCAACCCACCCTCAGGAACGCTTCTACGTACTTTTGTCTCTTAATTGTGAAAAAAAGTGTCCCCTTCTGATTCATGAAAAGTTGGGGAAACGTCCCAGTTCACTTTTGATCCATCAAAATTTGTACTGACCCTTTCATTTTTGACAACCTTAAGGTGGAAAAATCACACTTCGATTTTGACCCCTTTGAAGAGGTAAGAGGTCTCTCTTCATTCTTAACCTTTTCCCTTCATTTTTGATCCACTAAAGGAAAGAAAAGTTTCCCTACCGACTTTACTTCTTGAAAGAAGAGGAGAATAGGCTCTCTTCACTTTTGTCACCTTGAAAAATGATAGGTCTCCCTACATATTTCACCATTTGAAGGAGGAGTTTCCCTTCACTTCAGACCCATTGAAAGATTTTATATGACCATATTAAATAAAAAGATATCTATATGGGTAGAGAGTAAGGTTTCACTCTGGCAGTATAGATACTTTAAACTTAGAAAGTTTTTCCTAAAACCTTTTTTTTTCAATTTAAAATCTTCTCTAGCTTTTTAAAGTATGCATGGAAAATTTGATTCGGCTGCACCTATGTTCAGATATTTTAATAGCGTGACAATCAGACATATCCCACCTATATATAAGAGATACTGTGTGTAATACCTTGCAATGAGCGCACTGATATGACACCTTAATCCTCAGCAGAAGTGCTGGGAAGCAAGACTGATTTTAGGAAGACTTACCATACTAAACTTCGATCCTAGGCAGGGGACCAGGACCAGGATTTGATCCTAGACAGAGCGCACAGATACTTTTATCCTCACCATTAGTGTCAAATTATGCATGAATAACCCCGTCAAATTTGACAAACAAATAATAAGTGAAAACCAAATAATATGGAGTGAAGTAAATCGGGTAAGTATCTATATAATTTAATTTCCCTTCATTCGACTGATTGACTTCCTTAGCCTGATCGGTAGGTCGCCGTCCATGTCAGGCTACCATGGATACGGGGTATGAAAACACATCGGATTATTTTCTATCTATGCTGCTCAAGTAACGAACATAGAATAAATAATAATAAATAAAAGGCAACAATATTAAGACGAAGAAAAACTATTGAAAAATTTAGAGATAGTGTGCTACTTTTTGCTATTTTATTTACGAAAAAAAATGTTAAAATTATCGAGCTTAAAAGGAATTTGGATAATTTCAAGGCAACCTGCTCGAAGAATTAAATAGATGAATCTCTAAAGTTCATAGGTTTATTCGATTGACTGCTCAAAATTATATACGGTCCGCCAGGTATTGATAATTGAACGTCGGTATCTAACCAACCAGCTGGAAAATGATGGGCCAACAACGGTGGGAAGTCACGTTTACTGAAATCTTTTTCTTTGATGAGTGATAGAAGAAAAAAAGTCTTTTTCCCCTTCTTGTTGAAAGATCAACCGAATTCTGAAACCAGCTGAAAGATAATCATCTCAAGGGAACAGGCAGTAAACAATGGACGTTTTGATGGAAACGTAAAAAAAAATATGACCTTTAATGGGAGCCTCAATCTGAATCGTATTCCCTGTTATTGTTGATTGATAACTGACGACAACTTGCCAGTCCGTGAATATCAAGCAATACGGAGATAAAACTATTAAAGGGTCCATCGTCAAATCCCTTTTTATGTATACTGATTGGATAGGAGATTAACTGAGCTGATGAAAGTGGTACTTGTCGTAAGAGCCTTTCATTTAGATTGAAACAAGAAGTTGGTCTGTGTTCGAAAGCTGATCGGATTGAAGAAGAAACGTTGCATACTTATTTTGGTCAGTACTGCTAATAAAAACCACGGCATTCTTTTGTTCCAAGTCGTCAAGTTGAAACCATTGACAAAATCAACTACAGAATTTCAGAGACGCCAAAATTAACGACTAAAATTATGAAGATGGAAACCGGAATTATTGGAAACGGAAACATCATTGAAAATACTTATTGATGCGTATGCTTGAAGCAGATCAGAACAAAACAATTAAATGAATAAATGAATTCTTTTAATTCAATACATTTTCCTAAGAAAAGATTTGTTCCTTTTAACAAAATCATTTTTCTTAAACACAGACACCATAATCAAATGAATAAATTATTCTTCAACGGAAGATCCCTTTTTTCATTGAAACAAAAATCTTCTTCTTAAACAGGAACACAATTATTGAATCGATCAAACGAAAGATAGATAAATATCAGTAACTTGCATAAATTAATCACTGTAGCTCATGCGTGTATCAGAACTATTTATCTAAAATTATCTAAAAAATAATCTTAAATTACACCAAAAATAGATCTTTTTATGTAAAATTACATATGTATTCATACATATTTTATATATTTATCTATATTTTTAGTTAGGATTTCAGGTATTATTAGTGTGATTTATCACTGATTCCATATATATTGAATGCAAAATGAATAAAATTTAATCCGAAGGACTGCTTTTAAAAGCCACCTTCCACAAACCACTGCCCTTCCTCATAAAAATTACCATAAAGGCTCCTCAAAAGCACTTTTTGGGGAAAATGAAATAAAAGGTTTTTAGATGGTGCCTAGTTGTGCATGCCGTACGAATTTTCAAAGTTGTATCTCCCAGAATGTGGCCAAAAGAGCACTACCACACACACACACACACACACACACACATATATATATATATAGATGCACATAGACACTGGCAAGTAAATGAAGAAGAATTTGTAGCCCACTTAGCAGGTTGGTCTTGTGGGCCATTTGTGGGGTTGATTTGATAGATAGCATTAATTCTAATTGGTTGTGAAATTCCCTCAGAAAGGCACTTGATGCGATAGGTGGACAGATGAAGACAACATTCCAGAAAGTTATTTGAAGAATGCTACGAAGCATTGCGGCCAAAATATAGTGATGAAAGCAACAAAGATATTAAATGAATTAATATTTAATGATGATTACTGATTTTTTCCAATCACTGTGTTATCAGAATTAGAATTTCCCCTCAACTGATAAACAGTGTCTCAGGAGAAAAAAACAAAAAAAAAACAAAAAAAAAATATTAACAAACAAACAAAAAACAAAACATCTATTTCACATTTTGGTGTTCTGTTTCGAACCTGTATGAAATTTTTGAGGAAACCGAAAAGAAGAGACAGACGTGCATGTTGTCTTCCTGGATTTTTTTTACCCTTTTGGCTCAAGTTTTGGACACCAATCGAGAGTTGAGGTAAAAAGCTATGATAATAAGATCGAGAAAAAAGTTCTTTTATTGGCTGAGTTTTTTCAACGTAACAATAACAACAGCAATCCTCACTAAATCTAGGGCAATAAACTCTTCAGTGTTTGTCTGTGCTGTCACGTTATACCAAACATATATGTAAAATCAACGATCCCTTACCGAGATAAGAACTCTCTTACGGACTGAAATAAATTATTACGTATTTTCAAATTTTTAGTTATGTATACAATACAATTGTTTTAGTGATCATCTTCAAAACAAGTAGGAGTGATGTTCGAGCCTTATAAAATAATAGTAATAATGAACAGTGTATCGATCCGGGCAGTTTTAATTGAAGCGGCAATAAGATGGAGTAAAACTAGTAATATAATAATAATAATGTTGAGAGTTACGAACCAGAGTGTTGGGATAAAAAGCAACAATAATAAGAACGTGTAATAGGTGTAATGTTATAAAAAATAGTAATGAAAGTTATTCATCTAAGAAATTTCAAAAAAATTAACTCCAATGAAAATTTCAAAGTAAACAATATTTTAAGTCCAGCTGTCGTTCATTTTCTTCCCTCTTGGGATTGATTGTTTGGAGATATTTTGAAAAAAAAAAGAAGTTTTCTGAATAGTTGTCCATAAAACATTTACTTGCCTCAACAGAATAAAGAAATCACATGCATAAATCTGCCAACGACGCAATCGGATTTATTGCTTCTCCATGACGATGCAATGGAAAAATTAAATAAAGAAAATGATTAGTGAGGTTAATTCGTTCCAAAATTTCCCTCGCTTACAGTAATTTAATGTTTTTTTTTCCCTGCTTATTCTTAAATCATTCTGTGCAGCAGTACAGTAAACGTATTACATCAAAACCTGCACTAATCAAAATCGCACTATTCAAGGTATTGCTGTATTTCAAAAACAATTTTCGTATCCATCTGCTGAGAGCGTGTAAGGTCTCAATTAAAACAAGGTGAGAGATTTTAAAACTTTTGAAACTAATTTTTTCCACATTTTAACGAATACTTTTCTCTCTACGTGACTTGAGTAACGTAGATAATTATATATATTCTTTGGTTTCATGTCAAACTAAGCTGAGCTTAGTTAATAACTTCAGGTTGTGGGGCGATGATCAGTAATCTTGTTTCACAAATCTAATCGCTATTGTAACGGGGTAAATCCTGATGAATGGGCCCAACTACTGTGGCCTTGTGTCATACTAGCTACACCTTGTAAAGAACATTATTGTGATAAGTTCCAGTCTCTTTGCTGGGATATCTACATATTTTTCTGACAGGTGCCAATTGGCAGTATTCGACAGCTGATTTCAACAGCGGGGAAATTTGGCGCGATACAATCTTCCTATCCCTATTTCTTTCCATTTGGCCACATACTGTATTCAGCTAAGCTTATTGCATATCAATGCCTTGAGGTGGAGGTAATTGCATATTTCTCACCAGTGCCACCGATTAGTGTTCGAAATTAGTAAAATACCAAGATTTCCAATGCTGACTTCTAAGGAAGATTGTGATTCCTTCTATTCGGACTGATGCCAGACTAAGATCATTCATCGATTTGGGACAATTTTCGAATCAGAATGATATAGCCGTCATCAATTCGAGTCTTCTGCAAGTAACTTTCTGGAATGTTGTTCTCATCCTTTTACCAATCTCATCGTGCACTTCTTAGGGAATTTCACAACTCGCAACCATCAATTCCTTCTTGTGATGTTACTTTACCTCTCCAGGAAATGAAGAGCAAGACACCATCCAAAACATGGATTACCTAGTGTGTCAATGCTATTACACTTACATAATCCTTTGATAATGAATCAGTCGAATGCAGGCATTAAAAGTGGGTAAACCCCTTGTAAAGCAACATCTGTATTTTCTACAGTCGTATTTCCTCTTTTCATCCGGTACTGGACTTTTGTCTTCTTGTTTACAATCTAAGGGTTGAGCTGGAAGTGATTGGAAACATTTGTTAGCTCTTTACATGAATAATGATAAGTAAGATATTCCTTCTTCTCACCACGAAGAAACTGTTTGAAAAAAAACTCGCCCATATCAGAGTCATGAAACAGGTCCGTCGTGGTTATCAATCAGTATAATGATGATAAGTATATATATATATGTGTGTGTGTGTGTGTGTGTGTGTGTATATATATATATATATATATATATATATATATATATATATATATATATATATATATATATATATAATCCCCCCAAAACATACAATCTGTCAATATCCACGCTGATATATGCATGGGAGAGTGCATTAAGTAGTGGATAGTGGTGTAATCTCGCAAGCCATTACAACTGTGATGAGTTCGATACTAAAAGAGTATTCAGTAGCCACTTACTGTATGTCCTTCCGTCTGTATATGTACACAATATCTACGAAAGTACTCAATAATTCACATTGAATTTTTTAGGAGAGTTGGCAATAGGGTAAAGAAAGACATTGAATTTCGGGGTGAATCCAGGAATCCTGTCTTGATAGGAAGATATTTGCTCGTTTCTGACACCATACATTTCTGTATAGACCATTGATCACATGATGTATACAGAAGTTCCCAATGGATGAAAATCAGTGGGACAGTGGTCAAGCATCTACTAAAGGAGTGATCAAATTTTGGGGAGGATCCATGGACATTTACCTACCGTACGTCATAGTAATATGTCTACACCACATAACATCGATACAAGTTCATGCATAGCTACACGATATCTCCAAAAGTTCTCAAAAAATTTCAATGATATTTCGTGGAAAGGTGGGCAATAGGCGATAAAAAATAAATTTTAGTGTAGATCCATGCGCTACCACACCCCCTGATAATGTTGTTGGTAGGAGTATGTACTCTGTAAATGCTTTCTTGTTGGGAAGTGTTTTTGCTTGTCCTCCCTTACTATTTATCTTATATACATTTTGTCTCCCTTTTCATTTTATTTTTATTTCTCTTTTTCTAATTCTTTTTCTTTTTGAACTTTTACTTCTTTGGATTTCTTTCTCCCAGTTTTCTTCATTTCCCATTCTTTTTTTTGGTTTCTCATTTATTTTCTTTTTTCCATTTGTCTCTTTTTTCATCGTCTCTTTCTTTCTTTTCTTGCTCTACCGTTTTTTTTTCTTTCCCTCCATCTTCCTACATTTTCTATTTATTTCTTTTTTCTTTTTTTTCTTTCCTTTATTTCAATTTAATTTCATTTATTGTCTTTCTTTGTGCTTTCTTTTGATGATTTTTCATTTTCTTTTCTCTTTCAATTATTTTTCTTGTATTATTTAATTCATTCTTTCTTTTTTTCTATTTCTTCCATTCTTTTTTCTGCTATTTTTCCTTATTTCATTTTCTCTATTTTTCTGGATTTTTTTCTGACTTTCATTTTTCTTTCTTTGTTTTTTTCTTTCAATTTGAACACTTTTCTAATTAAAGTTTTTTTCTTTTTCTCTCTGTTTTCTAATAAAGACCCCCAACCTCAAACGTCAAGAACAACACCTTTTCCCAAAATAAACCTTGAACTCTATCTAATACATGACCTCTTGGACCTCATTCTTCCTATAAATTTGCTTCCTTTCTTTCATTATTTTCCCTTGTAGACTATTCATTCTTTTCTATTTCTTTGTGTACCTTTACATTCCTTTTTTTTTGTGTTTTCTTCCTGGCTTCCTTTATTTTCTCTGCCTTTCATACTTTTTCCTTCCTTTCCATACGTTTTTGTTCATTATTTTCCTTCTACGTTTCTTTCTTCCAAGCGTTCTTATCTCCTTTTCCCTCTCTGTTCTTCCTCCTTTCTTTATCCCCCTTTCTTTCTTTTTTCTTTCTTTCTTTCTTATACTTTTCTCAATCTCCAATACATTGTCTGAAGTCTTTGTTATCCTAACGTGTAAACAAAAAGTATATATGGATGTAAACCGATTTGTAAAACTCCCCTATTTTGATATGAACTTATGACCAACTGATTGCCTGTAGGCTATCTTATTGACTGACCAAAGATGAAAAGTCTTAGATATTAATAAAAATTTATCATACACACGGGCTTAATTCATTCTTATAATTGAATACATTCGTACTGAAAATATATTTTTCTACATTTTTTTTTCATTTGTTGTTTATGTTATGCAAAAGTTGCAATTATCATGTCCAGTTGTAGTAGAATTCGGAGAGGAGTTTGAGCCTACAGCAGTCAGTCTTTCTTTTTATTTCTTCCTTTCTTGAATTTTCTTTTGTTTTTCTTCTCTTCTTTCTTCCTTTTTTATTTTCCAAACGCCTCATCTATCGACACCTTTTTCAATATCCGTCTTATTTATCAAATTTCTTCTCCCCCGTACGTTCCTTTCCCGTCCTACCTCACCTCCTCTCTTTTACTTATTAAACTCTTCCTCTCACCCAAAATATCAATTTTTTATTTATTTTACTTTCTCCTTGAAAACCCTCTCTTTTTCTTTGATAAAAACCCCCAAGTGTTCATGTCTCATTTTCCCGCCTAAAATCTAGTTTCACAATATAATAACTCTTCGCCGGAAGTGCATGGCGCCACACCCCTAGTGGGAGGAAGTACGTTTCTTAAGAATCGGAAGTAGGTCATACGAGACACACCTAGTTTTTTTCCCTAAGCCAATCAGAGCAAAGCTACAATCAAAATATTTTGAAGGAAGTTTATGAGAATATACATTGCAGATTATATGCTGATTTGTTTTTTCCTTATATGTTGGATGATGTATGTATAAACATGGCTGCTACCATGAGAAAAGATGGACGAAAGAGAAATCGGGTGAATTTAAGGGGAAATTATATTTTTCATTCAGGCAAAGATTAAGGCTAATGGTCTGATTCCAAAGAAATGCACATTCTTTCAAACTAACGATGTATGTGAATGTGTGTGTGTGTGTGTGTGTGCGTGCGTGTATGTGTGTGTGTGTGTGTTGTTTGGGCGTTTTGGGGCATATATATATATGTACAGAAGCAACAGAGATTAATCAAAAAATGGTAAAAATATTTATGTACATCCTTTATTAAATAACATTCAGACAGAAACCGTAGACTATCACGTCTACCATTTCGAGGTGTAAACAAACACTATGACGTGGAGGATACTGAATTTGGAAGAACGTAGCTATACGGCTAGATTTGAATTTTACCAACCAACGTAGAGCAATACTGAGCAGTTCATACTTCTTATTTTCGGAAAGTAAAATTTGATCTTATTTTTGATAGATATTTTTCATCTTATTTTCATTATATTGTTTTTCGTTTTATTCAAAAATATAAGTTTTATCTAATTTAAGAAAAGAAATTTTGTCTTATCATTTTAAAATATTTTTTCGTCTTGCCTTTAAGAATAAGTTTGTGTCTTATTTATTTGTCGACTTGCCTTTCTTTGTATCGTACGAAATCATTTGATCATTTTATATTTTATCTTAAAAATTCACATAACCACCAACGTACCCCACACACAAACGAATATGTTTCAACAAAAAATCGACGCATCCAAATACCTACCCCACACTCATACACACACACACACACACACGTATATATATATATATATATATATATATATATATATATATATATATATATATATTGAGAAATAGATATATGATCCGACAGAATGAATTCTCATTTCAAATGATATCCTGTCATCACACAGTTAATGTATCACTTGGCCTATACAACGTAAATTGATTAAACAATTAAAGAAAATGGGTCTGCAGTAGGAATTGAACATGCCACCGATAGGTTAGCTGCTTCAAGGGTAACAATGCTCTTACCATTGAGATAAATAGCCGCCAGTAATGCTAAGGCCTAAATAACTGCTGTCAACATAGCACCATTAGGTTGAACTGGTTTATATAGTACCTGCAGGAATAATTTTTGACATGACATATCAGGTGGACTGGATTCATGTTTTTCCTATGAGCGTAGTTAACACAAATCTTTTGTCTGGAATTTGAAGTTGACTCACATATTCCTCTTTTCACACTGTTTACCAATGAGCCAATGGCTGCACTTTCCCTGTTCATAATCACTCACATGAAATCAATGACACAGTCATTATTTGGCTGAAGGACATTACAGATACAGAATTTTCAGAAGATCATGTTGCGCCAAAGTCCTAAGGATAGGATCCGGGCCTATTTTTCATGAAGTTTACATTCAAAGCTTTCACTGGAACTTTGTCTACTCGCGATTGCGTTAAAATCACCATCGCATTTCATCATAAGCTAGTTCCAGTGAATATATTGTTACTTTGAGTTATGTCTCCCAGATGGTTCTGTGGCTTGTGTTGCACTGTAAGTATATTTGCTTTTTGAGTTATTTATTTGATTTGTTAAAATTCTCATTTGTATATCATTCTTTTTTGAAAGGCTACAAAATCCAAGCGAATAGTAAAACCATTCTTTTTAAAAAAATCTCTTTTATGCTATTGTTATACGAATTATTTTTTGAGAAATTCTTTGAAATGAATTTACATCACTCTTGCAACAGTAATGTTCATGGAGGCAGTTACATAAGTAAACGAATTTTTTTTTGCTTGAATGGTTTTGGCACTGGCGAACTCGAGGAACCATACTGAATACTAGATTGTGTCATGGGTTAAAATCCAATTGGTACCTAATTAATTTGACATACAGTTGGGACTGAGCGACGTCTTCAGTTCGGCCATGTAAACAAAAAGTATGAGCACAAACCTGAGAGGCTGTCCTTGAAACTAAAAGGAATAAACGATTTGTAATACTGATTCATAAGTTTGAAGCAAAAATGCGATTATAAACGATGCAGCAAATTAATTAATTGCAACTAATTACATACCTATCATGCTCCTGCCTCTAATTTGGAAAATCTTAATTGGACGAATTGTAGAGGGAATTTATGATTCATTCCAAAGCTAGTGACTGCTTTGCGAGGGACAGAAAGAATACCAGAAAGAAACCAGATGAACAAAAGGCTGACTAATTATTGATCAAACAAAGGCTCAAACAAAGACAAAAAACTGACAGTAGTTAAGATAGATTACAAAAAGCCAAGATGATCTTTCAACAGTGGATATTGGAATGCTTGGTGAGGCTAGGGATTTCTCTGGTAGTCGGATTAAAAGCGAAGGCTATGAAGAAATCAAAATTGTGGAATCTTCAAAGAAACCATCTATCCACATTACTTTTCGTAATAGCAAATATATCACTTGATTGCATCAATGGACGATATGGATTTTAGAAATTATAGAAAAAAAACTCAACCACCAATTATTATATGGATAATCAAAAAAATTTTTTTTTTAAATTTTTAAACATTTATACAAACAATTAGAATCCATAGCTAGGACGTCAGAATAGAGCTCTCCATCGAGGAATTTATAATGTTGGTGATGCATCGAAAAAACACGAAGCAATATAAGGAATTGAACTGTCCAACAAGGAAATCATCGGGACACTGAATGAAAAAGTAAATTACAGATATATATGAATACCAGAAGAACTTGCATTGATGATTGAATCGAATCACACAAAGAAAATAAAGATCTGGTATGACTGTCAAAAGTTACAGTCAAACTGTCCACAGGAAAAATGTGGAATCAGGAAATTTGAAAATGAATGGCACAAAATGGGAACCCCTCGAAGTTTTCAGGAAAATAATGGAATTGCAAAATAGATGACGTAGACATGATCTCGTAGAAGCCATTTAAAGAGGAAAACGGGATCCTTATTGATGGTGACAAGAACAATGCTATAAGAATACATTATCAGAACAAGACCAAAATAGACAGAACTCGGCAGAATTGCCAATTCGGCTATGTAGAGAAAAGACTGTCAATCATATTGGAAACAAATGCGAGTGAGAATGATCACAAAAATAGACATAACTGAATAGGAACGTTGATTTACTCGGAATTGTGCAAATGGCTAGGTTTTTACCATGCACACTCATGTATATGCGCGGACAAGAAGCTGTATATGTAAACAGAAACGTAAAATTCTCTGAGACTATGAAATTCAAATAGACTCCAGACCCTGACCAGAGGACCAAATGTTGTCATTGTATACAAAGAAATGAAAATTTGTCTGGTGTTACATGCCTCTTTTCCGCTGAAAATGACTGAAAGTGAAAACAGGGAAAAATATTTGGACAAGTCGAGAGAATTAAAAAAAGGGGGGGGGGGTAATACAAAAGTTGTATCCACCATTATTGGACTGCTTTAGACGGTGCTAAAGACCCTTGCAAGAATATTGGGAGAATTAGAAATTCGATAGAGGATCGAAACCATCCAAATGATAGCATTACCACAATCTATGCTTAAGAATGCTTTGGATACTGCAAGAGTATTGGGGAGTCTTGCTGCCACTTGATCTCCAGTGAAAGACATTAGTTATCACTGGTAGGAGATTCAATGACCACAAAGAACCAACGCCTTGCTGACCAAGCAAAGCAAATTCAAAAGAAGAAATGGCTGTCTGAGACTGAACTACTAGAGATTCGCATTAATGTAGAGAGAGGTTCAGGTGACTCATCTGAAGAATGCCCCCCCAGCACAATTAGTACCAATAACAAAACTAGAATAATTCCCCATCAGACCCCCACAGTAAGGTATGTATCAGAGGGTGATGACGAGGCACCTACGGTAGAAGAGAACACCAAAATACAAGCTTTGAAAGAGATCATGCGAGGAGAGAAAACAACACTCCCCTCCCTAAGAGACAAAGACAGAAAAAAAGTCGGAGAAGTGACCGAGCAGGTCAACTGCCTCTTACAGCACATAGAAACAAACACCCTCCTAGAACTCAACAACCTAATTTATGCAGGGGCGAAAATGGTAGCACAAAGCTTTACAACACAAGATAGGGACCCGAGCAATAATAGGGAAGGGAAACCCAACTGGGAGAGAAGGTTACAAAGGCAGATCTCCCAACTACAGAGAGATGAAGTACTGCTCAGAAATACACCACACACAGACAGACCACGAGTAAGACTTTATAACAAATACAAGGTAACGCAAAAAGGCATCGCAACTGTAGTCGAAGAGTTACACCAAAAAAGACTAGCCAAAGAGGCAAGACTAAAAAGATACAGACTAAGAACGGCCCAATACACACAAAACCGCACATTCCAAAACAATGAGAAAAAGTTTTACCGAGATTTAAATGGGGAAAGAAGGCAGGACATGAAACCAGATGCCACAGAGGCCAAGAACTATTGGAATAGCATATGGGGGCACCCAAAAAGACATAACGTAACACCGCAATGGTTAGGAAACATGAGAAAAGAACTAGGAGAAATAGACAAGGGAGAACCAATAGTACTGAATGAAACCACATTGAAACATACTCTTAGGAAAGTAGCCAACTGGAAAGCACCGGGTCCCGACGGGATCCATGGGTATTGGTTCAAAAAATTTACCACGTTACACGGTAGACTCACTCACCTACTCCAAAATTGTCTGAATGAAGGCAAAGCACCAGAATGGATGACTAAAGGCAGAACCACCCTCATCCAAAAAGACCCGGGAAAGGGGAACATAGCAAGCAACTATAGACCAATCACTTGCCTACCACTTATGTGGAAAATCCTGACCGGGCAAATAGCAGAGAGAATATACATGTCAATGGATAGAAGGGGGCTACTACCAGAAGAACAGAAAGGGTGTAGGATAGGAACCAAAGGGGCAAACGATTTACTCTACATAGACCAGATGATCTTAAAAGAAGTAAGGAAAAGGAGAAAGAATATCGCAATGGGATGGATAGATTACAAAAAGGCATACGATATGATTCCACATAGCTGGATACTCGAATGCCTTAGAATGTTCAAAATTAGCGAACCGGTGGTTAAATTCATTGGTAATTCAATGAAAGACTGGAAAGTAGATTTGACAGCCGCAGGGGACAAACTAGCCGAGGTAGGGATAAAAAGGGGGATCTTCCAAGGGGACTCGTTGTCCCCACTATTATTTGTTCTAACAATGATACCGCTTAACAGAATCCTGAAAAACAGCAAAGGATACCACTTCTCTAAAACAAAAGGAAAGGTCAACCACTTAATGTACATGGACGATATTAAATTGTTTGCGAAAAACAGGGGAGAGCTTGAGACTCTGTTCAACGAAGTAAGGGAATATAGTGAGGACATAGGAATGGAGTTTGGGATAGAAAAATGCGCAATCATGGTGATGCACAAAGGAAGGCTTTCAATGACTGAGGGAATTGAACTTCCGGACAACAACAAGATTAGGGCATTGACTGCACAAGACCGATACAAGTACCTAGGTGTCCTTGAATGTGACACGATAAAACGGGAAGAGATGAAGGAGAAGATTAAGAGGGAATACCTTAGAAGGATAAGGAAAATATTAGAAACCAAATTAAATAGCAGAAATCTAATAAAAGGAATGAACACCTGGGCTGTGTCAGTAGTTAGGTATACAGGACCATTCCTAGGATGGACAAAGGAAGAGCTCCAATCAATGGATAGGCGAACAAGGAAACTTATGACGATGCACAAAGCATTACACCCTAGGGATGATACAGATAGACTATACGTTAAGAGAAAAGAAGGTGGTAGGGGGCTCATCAGCATAGAAGATTGTGTCCAGAGAGCTAAAGTAGTCCTAGATAGATATGTGCAAACAAATAGTGAAGAAATCATAAAGAGCGCGAGGGATAGTGCAACAAACAAAGTAGAAAGCAATGGAACGGTACAGCAAACTAGAAAAGAAAAGTGGGAAGGGAAAAAATTGTACGGCGAGTTTAAAAGACAGATAAAAGATATAGCAGACGAGAAATCATGGACGTGGTTACGAAAGGGAAACCTTGAGAGAGAAACAGAATCGCTCATCATGGCAGCCCAAAACAAAAGCATAAGGACAAACTACATAAAAGCAAAAATCGACAGAACTCAGACAAACAGCAAATGCCGCATGTGCGGTGAAAGAGATGAGACAGTAAACCACATAACTAGTGAATGTAGTCAACTCGCCCAGAAGGAGTATAAGCATAGACACGATAGAGTAGCAACGATGATACACTGGGAACTAAGTAAACAAATGGGATTCAACCATGGGGAAAAGTGCTATCAGCACAAGCCAGAGGCAGTTTTGGAGAATGACAACCACAAACTACTGTGGGACTTTGACATCCAAACTGACCACCTCATCCAGGCAAGAAGGCCGGACTTAGTAATAGTAGACAAAAAAAGGAAGGCCTGCCAAATAATAGACGTTGCTGTGCCTGCAGACCATAGAGTAAAAAAGAAGGAGGGTGAAAAAAGGGAAAAATACCAGGACCTAGCAAGGGAGTTGAAGAAAATGTGGAACATGAAAACCAGGGTAGTACCGGTCATAGTGGGAGCACTAGGAACTGTCCCCAAAACGCTGAGGGAGAGACTGGAGGAGATCGGGATTAGGGGGAGGATAGAGACCGTACAGACCACAGCACTACTTGGAACTGCACGGGTACTGAGGAAGGTGCTAGAGATATAAGTACTGCAACGAATTGTAGCTCTGTCATGATATGCGAAAGAGAGAGGAGACGTTAGCTGAAGACCTGAGGAGACTTATTGTCACTCAGCCTTCAGCGATAACCACTGGGCAACCGGTGTGAAACTGTAAATCGCAAAATTACTGCGACCTATGAGTACTAGGAGAGGAGGGCTGGAGACTTGAGGAGACTTGCTGTCACTCAAACTCCAGCGGTTACCACCAGGCAACTGGTGTGAGATTCCGAAATAATAATAATAATAATAATAATAATAATAATAATAATAATAATAATAATAATAATAATAATAATAATAATAATAATAATAATAAGAAGAAGAAGAAGAAGAAGAAAACGGAATCTCTTTGATATCTTCAAGAAAATATACATTTTTTATTGTTTGTAGATTTATGGTTGCTGCTAGTGACGTCCATCTCTATTCATATCTCATCTATCTATCCCGATGTATCTAGATCTCCTCTTCATGTCAAAATCGTCAACCCTAATTAAAAGGTATCTGAAATCAACGCTCCTATTTGTAAAACATACAGCTCTAATGGGAATTATTTATCATGACAAATGCCAGTTAATTTAGATTTAGAGTGTCAGCAATGTGTTGGCGTATTTGAAGGGTAGTTCAAAGATCAAGTGCTACACTATGAAGCATCATCATCATTCATCATCATACTAACCTATACTTCAAGTATGATTTTGTCGTCTGTTACTGAATAACTGAACCAAATCAGACGAAACTTTTCAGGCATATATAACATGACCTCGGGGGAAAAATACGATTTGCCCAATTTTATAAACATATAAAAAGAGTCCAGTTTATAATAAAAACTCACTGGAAAGTAATCATCCACTACACAGTCACACATCACTTATAATGAATTCAATGAAAATTTAGTGGGAGGGTGGGTAATAGGCCATCGAAGATTAGCAGTTACAATTTTGGGGTGGATCGTTGAATTTTTACACAGTCCCCCCCCCGAGTCGTATCTATGTGTGCACGAGACAATATTTCCGAAGGTTTTCAATGAATTTAATGAAATTTTGTTGAAGGCAGCAAAATGCGCTACGGGAGAAGTGATTATATTTTGTGGCAGATCAATTCATTCTTACAATTACCTTTTTTGCATCTTAGCTATGTATTCACAACATAATATCTCCAGAGTTTTTTTTTTTTTCGTAAATTTCAATGAAATTTCGTGGATGGATGGTCATTGTGCAACGGAAGAAGTGATGAGATTATGGCGCGTATCTATGTACAGCTACATCCCTGGTATTGTACATTGTATGCAACGCAATATCTCTACGAGTTTCATCATGTCAAAAAAGTTTGTTCGTTGATAGCGGGACGAAAATGTATTGTATCATTTGGGAATAAAGCTTAACATTAAATAAAATTTGTCCATATCAAGATATTTTGTTAACTAGCCGAGCAATGCTTTGGTATTCAGATCATTGTTCAACTGCGTGTCCACTATACTTTTTTCCTTTCAGCAATATCAAGTATAAATATTCTGAGGCAATGGAAGTCTGAGCATCTTTTTGCTTTCATGGGTTGTTTTTTCTGTTTCCACTTAGATTCTAAATTAGCTTATTTTTTTCCTAAGCGGTTGAATTTTTGAATTTCAGTTCAAATATATCATTGTTCTCCCTTTGCAGACATGTTAAATTCGTTCAGTTTCTCAAACATATCAGACAAAGAGCATATAAACTTCCGAAAATCTTACAGTTTTCAAAAAGATCGGACTTATTTGAGACTTTTTCTCTGGTGAAAAAGATATTTGTTTGATTATATATATATATATATATATATATATATATATATATATATATATATATATATATATATATATATATTATATGTATATATACATATATGTATATATGTATATATATATATATATATATATATATATATATATATATATATACATATACATATATATATATATATATATATATATATATATATATATATATATTCTTTTTTTCGCGAGTTTCTCAGTATTCACTTGGGTATCTCTTTGATAGATTTGCATCTTGCAGGGGCGGAGGTGATCATAAATTTGAAAGAATTGTGCAGGTCCCAACCAGATTTAAAACTTGCATGAAGGATCATTTAGCTGTTGCCTGTATTGGAGAACAGCCCTTCATACTGCAATGTATTGGAGAACAGCCCTTCATACTGCAATGGGGCCTGTCTTTTAGGAAACCTTCAAACAGAGAGAGAGAGAGAGAGAGAGAGAGAGAGAGAGAGAGAGAGAGAGAGAGAGAGAGAGAGAGAGAGAGATTAAATTTGGTCAGCTATTCCCTTGGGTGTTGAAATTCTACCATTACTATTATTAATTCCTGCATTCCGCCTACTTGAGGTGCAAGTCACGTGAACAACTTGGAATATTCAGTGTACGATAAAGTATGCACAGAGCAATTGGTATTTCCGCTTTCAACACTGAGTGAAACAGAAAATATAAAACAACTACAAACAATGAAAAGCAAAAAAAAAAAAATGAAAAAAAAATTCAAACATTGTTTTACTTCGTGTAAGATTGACGAGTTTTCAAAAATTTGCACCCTTGTCTGATAGATTTATCATTTTTATTTTTATTCATTTCTGTTGTATGAAGTATTATGAATCATCATTTTTTAAATTTTTATGATCACTTTTTACCTTCATCTCAATTTATTAGCTGCTTTGTACATCTCAAATTATTAGTGGCTTTTTTTCGATAAAAACACAACTAATAAATAAAGATGAAGGTGAAAAGTAATCATAAAAATAATGCCTTGTCTGATACAGACTTGTGGTCCTGAGCTCTGAGATAAAATATGGTCATTATTCCATGAATTATTCGGACTAGTGTCGTCATCTCTGTCATTTTCAACACGTTGTATCGAGTGGTTTCTTCAAATTTTTATTACTTTTGATCACAGCCTTTGCTAGCCGATCTGTTTTGCAGCTTTTAAATTGAATTGCAGCGATTCACAACGAGGAAGTATTTTTGCTCAAGGGATGTGATGCGAGTTCAAGTCTCGTTCAAAGTGATTACTTTTCTCTGATTTCTAGCTTTTTAATATGACTAGGACAGTTCCCCCTCCAAAAGTATATGTTTAGATGATATCAGACGATAATGCCAGTCGAGCATAATAGAGCAGCCCTCCATAATGTGTCTTGTGAAATATTTTTGTCCGTCGTATGAAACTATGGCTAAGGTGTATTTTGGTTACTTTCGATACTTCATATCTAAATTTAGATCTTTTGCCGATTCAGATACTTTATATTTAAATCTAGATTTGCAATTTTAGATAAAAGTTCTATAATCTGTACTTTTTGTTTATCTTTATTTGATTTCTGGACAATCGCTGATCTTCCAAAAAACTTTTAAAGTCATGGCAGTTATTTCGTTGCAGTCGATTTCATATTATCATTAGGATAAAGGGAGAAAATGACAGTCTTTACTATCACAGTGGTGGTACAAGTAGTGACAAAAATAATACTGCAGGCTTTTCAGGAAAAAAGTCATGCTAAACAACATATTAAGTGATCACCATTAAATCATTACAAGAAAAAAATTAGCAAACTTTCGACAGAGCAAGCTCATTCTTCGAGAACAAGAAAAAGAAAGGTATACAACCAATGCTTTCTTCTGGTAGCTGAAACATGGAATCTTGGAAAAAGATTGACCTGAATACCATGCAATATGCACATGAGAGAACCATGCTCAGCATCATATGGAGAGATTTCAAAACTGCACAGTATATTAGAGAAAAAATAGTGTCAGAAATATCAAAGAATCAATTAGCAAACGCAAATGGAAATGGGCTGGACATCACAACACACAAGTTGGTCCCTAAAAATACATCATTTACATCTCCCCAAGGAACACCAAGTATCTAAAAATACTTCATAAAGTACTGGCCCCACGATACCCACAATAGAGATGTTTGGTGTGTCCTGAGGAAAGTCTACGTCCAATGACAGACGCTAAAAGGCAGATGCTGCTGCTGCTGTTGCTGTTGATGATGATAATGATGATGTTATCATAAACATTGAGACTCCGTTATTGGGTTATTATACCCCTTGACGCATATCTTTGAGCATGTGCTCAGCAGCCCATCGAGGTACAGGTCTAAGCAATCATCAACACGCAACCAGTTTTTCTTTTCGTATTCATTTGTTCTCTTTCATCTCGATCCGTCTCTCCTGAAATCGTGAAATAAAAAAGGATAGAAGAGAGATCATCGACAAAGATTCTCTATTGTCGTCGTCACCATTGTTTTCTGAAGCCTTTAGCGTGAACCAAGACTTTTCGGTGTCACGGCAGCTAGATGGAAACAGGAAGCGAGAAGTGGTGCAGGGGGGTGGGGGTGGAAAGGGACCGGGTCTTGTCGAGTCGGCCGAGCTTGGCTTGGTTGCCAGGGAACCGTAATGGGTTCATTGCGTATGCACAGGTCGAGATAACCGTGTGCCATTTGTCAGGGTCGATGGCCGCTTCTTTGACAATAATAGGAGCTATTTCATTCGTAGAAGCATCAAAAGAGTTCACGATGACATTACAAGAAACACGCCGACCTCGTGTGATACAGTTGAGTTGCAGCTTTGTATGACATCACGCAGACAAAATAGTAATTAAATTGCTCAACATGGAAATGCTGATTTTGTTTCAAACTTGGCATTTTCACTGAATGGAGTATAATAGTGAATATAAGTAGGTAATCATTATTAAAAAAAACAGCCAACAAAAACTGCCAACATAGGTTTCTATATATGTATTTATAACCCATACAGGCCGCACAAATAGAACCAGAGGACTGAAAATCTAAATAATTACTTTTTATCATGTCTAAAAACATTTTAACACCCTGGGAGCTTTCAGTGGAGGGGGGGCAATTTACAATGTGTTTTCGAACTAAATTGGTCCCAGCTTTGCGCCCGGATCCAACAAAAGATGGAAGTAGTAATTGATTCATTGATCACCCCTTTTCAAAATTTAATTGGCCACCCCCAAAACGGCACTCTACCGAATGACATTAGTTACTTCCCAATCTCTTTTGAATGATTCACTAGACTTATCCGATTACCTTTCTTCCAAACATAAAATTGGAGATTTCGTTTGACATTTTTACTATTTTTCGAACGATTCCATACTTTTCGATCACGTTTTATTTCAAAATAAGTTTTGTTTGTTAATTATTCAATAAAAATCATTTTATTATTTTTGATACATTTTTATACGCGAATACAGAAAGCCTTTCAGTATGATATTGGTGTTGGAACTTCTATGAGGACAGAGTGTGCCATAATGACGTTGAGGAATATAAATTCAGGAGAAAGTTCCCAGAATGACCTTTGAGAAAAATACTATCGAATCCCTACGTAAAAAAAACAAAACAAATAAATATACTGGTATCCTCCGCTTGGAAAAAAAATATGATTTTAGCTACTTTTCACTTTTACGAAAAAGTCGAAAAGCAAACATAGTGTTTCGTCTTTATTCCTTCACAGAGGCTCTTGTATCTTCCATTTCCCTACCCCAACTCACCCAAATAATTTTCCTTTTTTTTTTTTTATTCATGATCCTTTCATTCTTTCTATGATCAATTTTTTTTCCCTTTCTTTGTTGGTTCTCAAATTTTATTTCTTGAGATTTTTTTTACCCTTTCCTCCTATAACCCGGATTCCTTTCTTTTGTTTTTCTTCCATTCTTTGTTTTCTTTGTCTTTTTTATTGTCATCTTTGTTCTGCCATTGCTGTTATTCTAATTTTTTTATCACTTCTCTTTATTCTCCTTTCCTCATACAATTTCGACCCTTTTTTCTAATAAATAATTCGAAGTTCTAAATAATTCAACTCTTTTCGTTCATATCAAATTCTTCTCTTTCTTTCATTTCTTCGTTGTTCTGGCCTTCCTCATCTCATGTCGTGTGACACCTGGTGTTACACGTTCCGTAATCATCTTCAACTTATTCGAGTCTTTGTCTTTGAAACCAAAGAAGATGCATAATCCTCAGTCAACATCAACATAGGTTTATCAAGTTTTTAAAAGAATCTTTATTTAAATTGGTCTGTCTTGCTTGCTGTTTATGTATGTATCACATATACCGGTCACACCAATAGAGCTAGAGGGCAGAACATTTAAAAATTTACTTTTTAATATGTTACGAAAATAAGTTTTTCTAAAAATTCTCACCAGAAAGGTTTTAGAGGTAAATTCGATTAACAATGTAAGTTTATGCTATTTTGGTCGCTTAATTTGTAACTGATAGCATTCGCCCTTGTTTATTTGTTGCTTTTTTTGATTCAGACTTTTCTGGTGATCACTGCCAACAATGGGCGAGAGATGTCTCTTATTTTTCGAATGTTTTATATCATCATCCCAACATCGTATGTTGCCAAAAGATCTTGATCACCTGACTATTTCCATTGAGTTACTAATCAGACCTCCTCATTCCATTTTTTGGCTTTCTCTAACTCTTGTCATGTGACATCTGGCGTTTCTTGTTTCCTGAATTTTCAAATTATCTCCAACTTCTTCGCCTACTGGTCTTTGGAACCAGAATAGTTCTCATGCAAAAAATCTTCTTGGTATGCTACATTAGAAAGATGTAATGTGAACCTATGTTGCTTATGCCTTTGAAAAATTCAGAGGATTCTTATACGTAGAGAGATGTGCATAGAAAGATGTCTGAGCATGTATTTATATGCATATATGGGTGCTTCTTTGTGTATGTATAATCTTTATTGGTTAGTATTGATGAGCAGGGGATTAAAATTAGGATACTCGTTTGGCAACTGTTCCATATAGCATTGTAAGCTCGCCTTTTCAATCTCCCTGTTCAATCCTGACCAAGAACAAGATCAGAAGGAAAACAAACAAATTTGCTTCAATGTTTAACATTTTAATTCTATCAAAAACATTTCCCTGAAATTTAACATTCATGACTTAATGCACGTCTTGCTGAATTGATTGCAGTTCTTTTTTAATTTGTTCCTATTATTAACTCTTGAAACCAAGCGATTAGAAGTAAAATGTCTGTTTATTCAAATACTTATGACAAGTACAATATATATATATATATATATATATATATATATATATATATATATATATATATATATATATATATATATGGGGGCAGTGTGGGTATTCTTGCACGTGAATTCTACCTTTAAAATAAAACCTAGATAATAAAACCGTAAAAGAACCTAAAACAAACTATAAATATTCACATTCAACACATACTCACTCTCAATAGCTTTAACTTTAATAATAAACACTTCCCCCATATTAAAAGTTGTGCTACGGGCACAATCGCAGCACCGTCATATGCGAACATCTTAATGAGGAAATTCGAGGAAACCTACATCTACCCTGAGATTAACAATGATCGCCCATTCTACGTTAGATATATTGACATTTCATTAATATACACAGACGGGGGAGCTAAACTAGATTTCCTGAATCACCTAAATTCTAGAAACGACTCAATTAAATCTGACTGTGGAAATTCATCAGAATCCAACGTTATCTTAGACACCCCTATAAACATAAATAATAACAATCCCTAAGCAACCTTATATACAAAACCCATTGATACCCTCAACTACCTACATTCAAAATTATATTGTAAGTATGATAGTTCCTATATTATGTGGGGGAGGATAGTAATGACCGTTGGTTTGTGTGTTGCTAAGGACAAAGGATTTTGCTTCCACGTGGTTGAGTCGTTAATGCCACCCACTGACGTCATTGGGTATGTTGAAAGGGAAAGGGAGATGTACAGTTGCCTTAATGGCAAGGAGTATATGTGCGCCAAGTGTGATTGTGGACACAGAGATTAAACAGAGTAAAGAAGGCGCATACAAGTATGATGAGCAAATTGAAAGTACATTCAGTGCATAAAAAATTATAACAATACAAGACAGGACATGGAATACGTACGAAAAAACATTGATATGATCGTGAAGAGAAGAGAAAGATAAAAGATAGCTTTTGTGCGAAAGGTGGAAGCTTTGTGTCGAATAATAGTAGTTGTCGTGTGTTACTGAAGCAGAAGTGACCAAACTGCTATGAACCCATGAGACTTAGAGCGTACCAAGGAATGGTTGTGGAAACCGGATATCAGTGTGTGTGCCTAACTGCCAAATTATGGGTGATGTATCTGGGATTGCATGTGAGTAACTTATGAGCCATTCTCAGAGGCTGAAAAACACACGACGGACAGACCATTTAAGAAACACACGGAGTTCAATCCATGTTGGCCTCTCGAAGTAAGGAAAATAAGAAGACAGATCATGGTGACTGTTGTGGAGTGAATGTATTATCATTTTATTCACAAGAGATGGAGGTGTATACGCACTCGGAGCTAGAGGTGAAGACACAATTAAGAGCTGTGCGTATGAGAGATTCATAGACAATTGAGAAATAAAATGTGCAACATTTTGTGTAGTGTTTGGTCGCAGTGGAAAAGCGGTAAATTTTGGATCGGTCAGGTGGCTGATGAAATGATACCGATCCTAGAGAGAGAGGGAGAGAGAGTAACCGAATATAAGCACCGGGCAAATGAGCGATTAAACACATGTGTTCAGGGTTTTATAGTGAGTCGTCGTCGGTAGTAATGTTTTAGATATCTCGCTAAAAGTAGAGTTTCGAAATTAAAACTCTACTAAAGATGAAGGGGGTGCCATAATATTTGCACTCTTGAGCTTCTTATATTCCTAAGCAGCAATGACAAGGTAAAAAAGATACTGGTTCCTATAACACTATTATCTGTCACTTTTATTGAATAACTACAAAAGATGAATAGAAGAACAAACCTATTCCTATTGAAGTAAACTAATTTAAAAAATATAGCATCACATCCGTGAGACATCAAAATAATAAAATACTCTATGGCTTCTAAAAGAATTTTCCAATATTGGCAAAGTCTAGTCCTAGTTGGAGTATATCCCGTAACAAGGTCAAGAACAATTACTACTGTTAGACTATTGCCTCACTTTAAACCAAACTTATATATAGAATAAACATTTCCTTTACCATAATATGAATTCACAACCAAATGATTGGTGGCAATTTTCTTACCAAATGAGCCAAACTGACAAGCCTGATATATATATATATATATATATATATATATGTACAATACATACGTAGATTAGTAAATAGTAGATAAGACTTGACTTTCTAGTCTTTGTTGGCAATCATTGCAAAAACGGATAATTCTAATTCCGAACCAGGAGTGGAGCTTCCAATAAGTATGGTCACTGAACACTTCTTGCTGTAATGCTAAAACCTTGTACAACGTGGTGTAACCCTGAGAAACGTTCACAGAGGAAATTCCTTTCAGAAATATTGTCATACTACTTCACAGTCGAAGAATTGGTGCTGAGTCAAAAGGTCTCATCAAAAAGGTCCAATCTCAAAAACGTCCAAAACTAATGATCCAAACATATTATCAATTGCAATTGGTCCAAAGACAAAACGTCCGAAATGCAAAAACATCCGAAATGCAAAAATGTCCGATGCAACAAGTTCCAATAATGCAAATATGTCCATTGTATTGTATTGGACGTCTTTGTATTGGACCTCATGTTCATTGGACCTTTTACAAATTTGACACTTTATAATCTGGGCCTCTTTAAGAATTGGACGTTTTTGCATTTAGACGTTTTGATTTGTAACCCTTCACTAATGTTGGGTACCCAAAAGGCACAATTTGTTTTATTATGTGCATCGGAATATTTTTCACTCAAAAGAACTTTTCATGTTTAAACATGACGAATAATCTTTTTTTTGATTTTTGTGCCGAGAAAAAGAATTATATTGAAGAAAATAGTTTCCTGGTTTTCTAATATATTTGTCGTTATTTTCCCACTATTTTTCACTTGCTGTCATTCAGACTCCAGCGATGACCACCAAACATCTGGTGTAAACATGGTGTGAAATAATGAAAATAGATCTGGCTAGTCACTCAATAAAAACCGTCACGGGGCCAATGTTTTTGTCAGCTTGTTGACAGTTTTAGTTGACTGTTTATTATATGTCTATAAATCACAGAGTGGATAAGAAAGAGAGTGAAAAGATAAGAAAAATACGAGGACTTGGCAAAAGAACAGAAAAAGGTGTTGAACATAAAAGCCAGTGTCAGTACCTATAATAGTACGCGCAACCAGAACTTTGACAAAGACTCTGAAAACGAGATTGATGGAGCTGGATACAAAAGGAAGGTTTGAGATTATGTAGACTACCAGGGCCTACACGAATGGCGAGGTAAAGTACTAGAAATATGAGATTACGATCTCCAGTCGCAAGCAACGGCCTAAAAAATACAATGGAAAGGGTATGATCGAGACAGTACTAACCACAGCGCTGCTACGATATGTGAGGACGCTGAGAGGAAGGTTATAGACTTAAAGGGACTTACTGTCACAGCCTTCAGTGGTAACCAACAGGCAACGGGCGTGAAACTACCACAAACTGCTGCAAACTGTGATGCTGTTAAGAGGTGGCCTGGAGACTTGAGGAGACCTGAGGAGACTTGCTGTCACTCAGTCTTCAGCAACGACCACCAAGCAACAGATAATGATAACACTGCAAACTATGCAAACAACTTGGATCTGATGTGGACAAATGGTGACAGCACTAACCTGAGGCTGTCCTGGAAAGCAGAAGCGTAATCACTCTGGGACTTCATAATCTAAGCAAGAATACTGGACGTGGGGGAAGTGGACAAGGGAAGCAGAACCTGCCAAATAGTACAGTGGCACTGCCAGTGGATCGCTCAGTGAATATAAAAAAGGGGTGAAAATACGAGTGCTTGGCAGGGAGCTGAAAAGAGTATGGAACATAAAGGCTAGGGTAGTACCGACAATAGTAGGCGCGCTTGGAACTGATCCAAATTTATTAAAAACAAGATTGGAACAGCTAGATATAAGAGGAGATTCGAGACTATGCGAACCACAGCGCTATTCAGGACTTCGTGAGAACTGAGAAGAGTAATAGATTTATTAGACTTACGACCTCTACTCGGTACCAATGACCTAAGAGCGAAGATAAAAAAAAAGAATATGTAAATAGAAAGAACCAGGGAGAGCTGAGGTGGTACAAACTACAGCACTGCTAGGATATATGAAGATGATGAATGAAGTGCTGGACACCTGAGGAATCTCACTATTACAGCCTTCATTGATGTTCACCAATCAACTGGTGTGAAACTGCGAAACATTGCACTGCTGCAGACTGTGATGGTGCCAAAAGAAGGGCTGGAGACTGGAGAAAACTTGCTGTCACCCAGTTTCAAGAAACGACCACCGAGCAATTTGTGTGATAATAAATAATAATGATAACTCTCATCCAAAAGGACCCTGAAAAAAAGGGACCATCAAGCAACTATAGACCATTCATGTGCTTACCACACACGTGGAAAATCCTGACGAGACGAGTAGCTGAGAGAATATATATATATATATATATATATATATATATATATATATATATATATATATAATGAGAAAAGTTCCAGAAATATAAAATCTACGACCCTAAATGCTAGCAGTGGCCTAACAGAGGAGGAAGGAGGAAAGAAAAAGAAAATAAGAAAATCACCCAAATGGTAGTGGAGGTATGAACCACAGCACTGTTGTGATAGGCGAGGGAGAGATGAGATATGGGCTGGAGACCTGGGGAGACTTACTGTCACTCAGCCTTCAGCAATGACCATCAGGCAACTGGTGTGAAACTGTAGACTGAAGGTATTGTTGTGGACTATGAAAGTGCAGAGAGGAGGGCTGGAGACTTGAGGACACTTGCTGTCACTCAACCTCCAGTGGTAACCACCAAGCAAATGGTGTGAAATAATAATAATAATAATGATAATAATAATAATAATTATAATAATAATAATAATAATAATAATAATAAAATGCTTAGCTTAGATTAAGATGGCAAATAAAGATAAACCATACGATGTTTCAAAATTGCTCGAACATTGGCAGCTAACCTAATTAAGGATACTCCCCCGGGAAAAACAAAATGGCTGACTGAGTTTGAAGTTCATTGTGTACGTATTGGCGGGGAGAGAGACAGAAATAAGACACGATAAAGACGAAGACAAATCATAATAAAAATAAAGATATATTTTTTAATCAAGACGGATGTGCAAAGGAGGTAAAGTAGTTTCTGGAATCATCTGGAACACGGGACACAAATGTATTGAAGCAGGAATCTGATAACATTTGTATTTCCTGTTTGCGTTTGCACCGGTGAGCAGAGTGGATTTCTACCCCGAAGGGAGTCTAATGAAAGTGAAAGTGCTCGACCTTACTTAAAAATGTTCTCTGGAGTGTTGAGGAATTTGAAGACACTGAAATGTGAAGAAAGTAAAAGACAGCACTAAATTAATAAATGTACCTCTCGTTTAAGATGACTAACAACCCATATTGAATTGATGGGCATTTTAAATTACGTCTATAGCATACACACACACTAACACACACACACACACACACACACAATCAAACACACACATATGCACACATATGTATAGGTATGTTGCCGGAATACCCCCCTCTACCAGAAGTCAGGTTTTATAACCCTGTCTCTTTTCCTTAGTACAGTTTCTGGAACTTTTCTCAGGAAGGAAAACCACCCGGACGACTCTCAACATTCTCCAGTCAGCTGCTTGTATTGTTCTCGGGTAGTCAATGCAACTGGGGGTGATAGTCTTCATTAAGGAATATTCAAACATCTTCCGTGACACTCATACATCTCAATCACACCTCGTCAGTTCGCCAAATAGTGAAAGATTTGGTGTACAATATACTTACGTTGTAGGTGTTGAATATGTATAATGATATTGAAGAATCGAATAAGTGAACTGATGAATTGAACTTTGAAAGTTTCTGGTGTGTTCAATATAAAATGGCGTTTCTTTTCACATATATACTAAATCTAAACACATCATCATCATCATAAGCCTTTCAGCACCCGTCCTTTGACGTAGGTCTTCTTCAAAATATATAAGATCTTTCTATTATAGGCTAATTCGTCGAGCCATCTTATTTTGGGCTGACCAGTTTTCTTTGGGGATCCATGTTGTGAATCATGATATCCAGCGGTTGTCTGACATTCTTGCAAGACGGCTAGCCCATTGTCATTTGAGTTCATTTGAGGTATCCCCAAGTTGCCGTAATTTTCTAATTTTGTACACTTCATAGACTGAAGTTTATCCCGTAAAAAAAAGTATAAAAAGTAATTTTGTTACATTTTTCTTTGTAAGTTCGAACTAAGACTACTCAAATATCAACTAAACATTTAGTCAAGGATCGGTGCCCGTTCTCAAGGTTGAGCGTTGGTTCTAGAGGTTTCGACGAAGAGATAAGAGCCTTAAAGATCATGAATGTCCTCAGGGAAGCAATACTTTGACGGTAACACACTAGGCTTTTCGAGAATTTATTGGCTCCAGGATCATCGATTTTTACAATGCGGGCACAAATGACATTGTTACATGTTGACAAAAGTTTGCCAAATCGAATGGGAACCTACTTTGATTAAGCATAATCTCCATTAATTGTATTTTTCTTTTTTCTATTCAAAACGTCTTGGGTTATAAAAAAAAGCTATTACACACTGGACAATCAGATATTAAAAAAAAAAACAACTATTCGTAGCTGAGGAAGATTTCATCTTATTCGTTGTCATCGTTCCAGGCAAATTCATTCATTGCGAACGTGTTCAAATATGGCTTCTGGTCATGTATGACTGGATGACAACTTGAAGCCTGGTGATCAGGGATTTGTTCCCAAGACCGCACCTAAACATTGCATTCAAAGGCACAAAGTCACAAGCAATGTCAAATGCTGATTTTTGTAGATATTGTCATGTTATGAAAATTCTTTCTTTCTTTGACAAACGTATGGGTGCGCTTTTAAATTCGAATTAATGAATGAATATATTTTTTTCAATAAAAACCCAGTTAGGAATCAATAGACTTTGAACTTCGTAGGCACACTGATTTGCTTTGTGCGCTGGTTGCAAAAGAGGTCTGCAACTTGGAGGTAAATTTCGTCAAAAGTATACTCTGATGTCTGCGACAAAAAGCCAAAAGAACAGGGTATTGTCTTGAAGAGCCAGTTTTTAAATGCCATTTGTAATTATGTGCCGTGTCAGACGGATGCACGGATTGTCCATGCTAAATCACTTTGGTTTAGTCACTGTGGAACGGCAAATAAAAATCTATTGTTGCTCTATTTATCTTCCTATAACAAATGCAATGTGGATAAGAACAAATAATGATTCTAAAGAATTAAACCTGAGATTTATAATTTGTAGTTACCAGATCCTTCAAAAGCTTCACCTCTGAACAGTGTCTCCGACTTGCCTGAATAGTTACAAAGTGAAGACTTTTTTCAGCAATTTTTTTCACGCTACATCTTGCTTTAGCAGATGAGCAAACAGCGAAAATAAGATTCAGAGTTTGTTTTGCAGTGACCTGTTATAAAGATAGCGTGCGTCCTCTCCCTTTGTCTCCTACACCAAAGTCTCATTTGCCTCTGCTCACTCCAACTTCTGGCAACGTAGCATCATCACCATTTTCGGGGTCTGGGAACATTCCTAAATGTTCGCATATGGATTTATGGAATTTGCTTCTTCACCTCACAACATTTTGGCTAAAGAAATTTTTTTTATTGGAACACTTTATTTCAGGATGATGGGAACATATGTGTTAAAATCGATTTGCAAAGGAAGAAGCAATTTAATTCTGGCGAAGGAAAACTTCTCAACTTTTTCCCGTCTACGCCAGTTTCGTCCCACACATTTATTCCGAACACGTGTCACCTTACAAAGCAGCCTCACATTTCATTGATCCTTCCGTCAACAACAATTCAGTTATTTTAAACCAAACACCAGTCCAGACCCTAAACGTGTCTTTGTCCTCGCTTTGCAACCCCCAACGAAATCTATCCACTGGTATCTCTGCTTCCACTGATTGCCAAGAGACCTGTCAAAAGAATAGTGTAAATAAGTTGGACTTCAGCAAGTAAGACATCATGTTTTAATTTAACACTGGCAAAATTAAGACTGGCAGAGGGCCAATCAGTTGAGGTAGAGCTTGCTATGAACGGTGCGCAGTGCAGTGGAGTCACGACACAAAACCTATCGACCCTGACTCCTCAGTTTATGGCACTCCCTAATCTTACTTCTCCTCCTTCTCATCATCATCTTTTTAGCACTTGTCGTTATACATAGTCATTCTCTAAGATTATCCAGGTCTCTCTATTATTGGCGTCGTGCAGCCAATACTCTCTTAACTTGTCTCGTTCGACGTCATCTCATTTTGCAATTGATTTCTGGGGATCCACTTTGTGAGTCGCAATGTCTAGCGTTTGTCTAACATTCTTGACCAGCCGATCACCATTTGAGTTTTTTTAATGGATTTTATGATATCTCCTGTTTTTCACTCTAATTTTCTGTGCAGCCTCGTGCTCTCTCTATGTGATGTTTATCACGATTCTCCTTTGTGCACCTTGCATGGTCAATCTTTCGGTAAGGTTCCTTGTTTCAGCTTCATGGGGGACTATCTAGATCATGGTTTTGTGCTCTTTTCAGGACTCGTTGGATTTTCTTGTTTTTTAAAGTTGAGCTTGCTCTACTGAAAGCTTGCAAATCTAGAATGATTTTCCGCTTGATTTTCTCTTCTTTTGAGGAATTCATAGAGATTTGTTGTTGTGGGTTGATGAAGCTCTGGATTTTCGGTTATGATCGTTGTGTCTTGGTTCTCTACCTGTTTGTTGCACATGATATCTGTTTTACTGAGGTTTGTGTGAACACCAACTTTCTTGCTCTTTTCATTTCGTTCGTCAAGCACTATTTGGAAATCATGAGTGTTCTCAGCAAAAAAACGATGTGGTCAGCAAATCAGATGTTATTTGGGTATTCACCATCTATTTTGATTTATACATTATAAGTTACGGGGGATAATCTCTTGACTGACTGAAGAGTTCGGGTGAGCTGGCATCACCTTGCCTTACTCCTTTTTATTCTTAGAAGTACTCAGAGTCTTCATGTAGCCTGATAAAGGAACTGTTATATAAGTAGACATTTGCAATATTCTGACACTTGTGTGAGGTACCAGGTGAGGACTTTTTGTAAATCTAGCTTATTAACCACTGTTTCAGCTGAAGTAAAAATTTTTAAAGACCTAACCATTACTGTAAGACGAGGTGCCCAAGCTACGAAAGTTGTATAATGTTCCAAGCTATGAGAGATGCATAACGTCCGGTTTATTTTGAAAAAATCCTTATCTTTCCATTCACTTTACAAAAAATCAAGTCATCTATAGGGTATATTTCTGTATGCAAACTTTTTTCTTCTTGCTAGTCAGATATCTGATATGAGCATATGATAATAATTAAAACAATAATGATAACAACAACAACAGCAACAACAGCTACAACAAGCTGGGGCCATGGAAATTCCATGGTTGTTGACAACTAAAATACCGTTATTCTTGCATATATATTTCTGCAATGAAAGTACTTCATTTTGTAAGAATAATTCATTACCTATGAAATTTGTGTGAATTAACTGCAATAAATTTCGAATACAGATGGAACTAATGTTTGTAATTATTCTCATTGATTAATTTTGTTATCTGTCTTTATTCGTGTGGTCTACTACTTCTATAACTTGATTTCTAGACTTCAGATTTGTGAAGGAAGAGTAATGAAAGAACGACAGTTATAAAAAATCCCTTTGGCTCTCTATCAAGAATAATCAAGAGGGCGGGAAAAAGGATTAAAGATGAGAGAAACTGGTACCGGACTGTAGTGTTTAATCCATTCACGCTTTACTGCGTAGGCACACGGTCGTAGCGGTCCTTTAACGAAAGCAGTGGTTGCTTATGCGCGAAAATAACGCCTACCAGGCCGGAGGCTTGTTGTACCCAGGAACGAGTAAAGGAAAGTCGTTTTGTCGAGACGGTGATGCCAGGCTTCATTCTCACTCTAAAGCGTAATGGTTGTGCCTAAAAAGAAGCAAAATAATAACATCTGTATTAAATACAACAGAGAAAAAAAAAAACCTAACAATGTATGGAAAGTTGTATTTTGGTAGTTTCATATCTACGAATGAATTTTTCAAAACCATTGTTTCATAAAACACCCCTTGTACTCAAAGTTTGGTTTCGTCAAATATTGTGTATGTATGGCTTTGAGAAATTTATTCACAAGAATTAAAGAATCAAAATTCAGCTCGGTATATAACACACAGGATTACATTAAACCATTGGCTGAAAAGACCAGTGACCGTATACCTAATCGATGGAACGTTGAAAGTCGAACAGATAACCCAATCTAAATCAGGAGATCAGATATAGTTACTTTAAACAAGAAGGAAATTTGGAAAATGTGAAAAGATCCCCAGTAAAACATTAAAGAGAATGTCATACCCATCATTATTGTTATCCTTGCAATAGTCCTATTTAGCCTTTTAAAAGACTGTTAGAATTGAAAATTAGAAGAAGAATCGAAACCACCCGAATCGTCATCATCATCATCATCATCATCATCATCCTTTTAACGTCCGTCATTGGGCATAGACCTTTCTCAAGATTTGCCAGACTTCTCTATTGTGGGCGTCGCGGAGCTAATACTTTCTGAACTTGTCTAGTCAGTTACGCCATCATATTTTTACCGGTCACAGTTTTGCTAATGATCTCTGAGGATCCATGCTGTGCGATTGTCTGACATTCTTGCAACATGTCCAGCTCATTGCCATTAACATCACTATATTCAGTTAAAATGCCGAGAAGAGTGCGGGAGTAGTGAGGAGATTTGCTGTCACTTGATCTCCTGTGGAAGCCATCAGATACTACTGGTATGAAACATCAGTAGGCAAATATCTCTGAACGGAAGGGCAAGAGAGAGAGAGAGAGAGAGAGTGAGAGACGAAGAAAGTAATGCGATTGCGTTACGAGGTGGATTATAAAGAGAAATGAGCTAAACGAGCTAAACGTAGAGGAAATAAGGCGGAGGAACAGAGAAGAGGGTCGAGTAAGGGAAGGAAGTGTGAGTAATGGTGGAGGGCGTGGCTGTCAAAATATAACCCGCAGCACTCGAAGAAGTGTGTCTGTGGTTTGAAGGATGCCGGTGGAAACAAGGCAAACACGAGCAAATTTCGACAAAGTGATCCCGAAAATCACATTTGTACGTGATCACCACCGCAAAAATTACCGGCAATGATAATATTTCCATGCCTATTCGCATCGTCTTCATGATTAGGAGTACTTAGTGTTTAGCTGTTGTTTTCCCAAGGCTATCAAAGGTTATATAACAATATATATTCATATTAGTTTAATTTATATATTAACACGATGTAATTTCTCTATCTATCAGTTTCATTTTTGTATAAATACTACATAAATTATCTCTATTCAACTTATTAACTTATTAAAATATGATATGACAGTGCTAGGGACTGCAAGCATACTTGAAAAATTAAGCGTCATATTTTCAAGGCTTTGATCATGTGACTTTTTTAAAATTGTCTAATTTATTATGAATGAGACCCTGATCAGCACAACCACTATTTAGGCCGTCTGGCTCGTGAATTATTAGTCATAATAACTACTTACTCATCTGGTAGGCTGTAGCTTCGGAGCCTCTCTCTACATTCTCGGGGGTCACTATCGAAACTGTAGATGAATAAATGAATAAATAAATGATGATGATGATGATGATTATGATAAGCTTGGCTATGCTAATTTCAGACTCCTTTACTTCATGAAAAATCTAAAATGTAACAAAACAGAATTAATTTCTCCATGCAATATTATTCCAAAACTAAATGTCTCATTCCTATTCCTTTATAAGCAGGAACTAAGCGGAGTTGAATTGCTAACTAGAGCAAAACAAGTCAACCTGGTCTTTGGTCTGGTCATTACCATCCGTCATTGTTGTTACATAGGAAAATGAAGTTAAAACTCGATCGTATGAGTTGACAATAGTAATGATAATAATAAAAAAAATCATCGTAATATCGAATATAAAAAAATGAATCAAACAATATTAGATTCTACATTTATAAGAACCAATGATATATATGTATCATTATATATATATATATATATATATATATATATATATATATATATATATATATATATTACCCTAATTACGCTTCTTGTCCTAATTACACACAGTAATGTAATGAACGAAAAACAAACTTTCAAACCAAATTTTCTGTAAATCTTCATCAGAAATAGATGAGAAGAGAGAAGGACACAATTTGCTTGATGGGAAATGAAGTGTAAGGATCTGAAGGAACCAAATTGAGCTTGGTACGTTTATGGCTTGAATGTTGTTAAAACAAAGCGAATGGAACATTTTATGAGTAAAAGAAAAGCCCCATCACTCGGTTTTCACTTCCTCTCCCGTTGTTGTCCTGCAGGATGAGTGGCCTTAATTTCTCTTTATTGTTTATTTTGGTAATGTATTCCGGAAATATTGTTCTAAACGTTACCACACACACACACACACACACACACACACATATTTACAGATGCATACACACACATTTACAGATGCATACGCACACACACTAACCCATACACTTTATATGTATATACGTTTGTTAAAGTGTAAAGATACGTATTATCATCATCATCAGTCGTTGGACAGAAATCACTCCCATGTTTCGCCAGATCTTTCCATCATGGGCGTCGCAGTGCCAATACTTTCTGAACTTGTTTAGATTGTCTCTCCATCTTGTGTTCAGCCTCTCAGTCTATTGGTCGTCTGCCATTCTTTCAACGTGACCAGCCCATTGCCATTTGAGTTTTCTAATGGATTCTATGATGTCCCAGACTTCTATTTTTTCACTGATATATTATACTGTACTATGTGACGTTACGATTTTTTTCTGTGCACGTTGAAAACTTTTCAGTTTGAGGGTTAGTCTCTTGGTTAGTTCCCATGCTTCAGCTCCATAAGTGACTATTGGGAGGATGCATTGGTTATATACTCTTCTTTTTTAAGATTAATGGGACTTCATTGTTCTTGAAGATTGAGCTTGCTCCGCTGAGTGCTTCTTCGCTTGATTTCTTTGAAGATTATGTTGAGATTTGTTGTCCGAAGTAAATGTAGTGGCCTACTTTCTCCAGTTCTGCTTTTTCAACTCTGGTCGTTATGTGTTTATCTCCGACGTGATTGTTGCATATGACCTTTATTTTGCTGAGGTTCATATGAAGGCTAACTTTCTTGCTTTCTTTATTTAGTTCATTTAGCATTTGTTGGAGTTCGTGGAAGTTCTCTGTCGAAAGGACAATGTCGTCTGCAAATGTGTGGTTGCCGTCTATTCTGATTCTTTTATTTTCCCAGTCTAAACATTAAATAATCTGATCAATTTTTGTGTCATTTCAGTCACTTGTTCCCCAAAATCTGTCAATGCAATTTTTGTAATTTTCTTTAGTGTTTTTTTTTTCGTGTTTTGCATATGATTTGTTATTATGGTACAATGTGTAATTTCTTTCTCTCCCCCCCGTCTCTCTCTCTCTCTTCTTATATATATATATATATATATATATATATATATATATATATATATATATATATATATATCAAAGTGCAAATCTGTAATTCAATATATAATTCAAAAGTGCACGATACGAAATCATTCAGTTTGTGTTGAGTTTTAAATATGATCAAATAGTGAATTTCTGCCCTTTGGACTTCGAACGAATCCAATTTTGTTTGATGTTATTCCTTCTTGCTATGTGCCCTGTCCACCTCAATTTCTGTCGCTTAATCTTTTCTATACGAAAACACAGATTTCTGATACACACATATACACGCACGGATTTTCTATCTCTCTCTTTTTCTACCCTTATCTCTCACACAAACATATATAACTATATTCATATATATCGAGAGAGATGGTTAGATTGATAGATATATTGGACATTTTCTGTCTCTAACATTTTCCACTGAGAGGAGCTGATCTGTTATTCTGAGACCACCCGTATGGAAATTGTCATTCTGGAAAGGGTCTCATAACGATGTACGGACTCTTGCTGATGAAGTGACGGGTGCCATCAGTCAGCTATATATATATATATATATATATATATATATATATATATATATACATGTATGTATATATATACATGTATGCGTTGCTTGCCTGAACCGTCAGGATATTCACTGAGCTGTGACTTGATGAACAGATTTTCGTTAACTGGGGGTGGGGCTACTGGGGATCTGGAGCCATACGGGCTGAGGTGATGGAATCGCAGTCGACATTAATAGAGTCATAACTCAACGTGATGACATTTAACTCGGATTCTGCAATATTGTATGTGTGCACGCGTGAGGAAGAGAGACAGCGTTAAAAAGAACAGTCAGTGAAAATTAGAAAGAGACAGAGATTGGAAGAGATACAAAGGAAGTGAATGAGAGTGAGAGAAAGTGTAAATTTGAGAGAGAAGGAGGCTGGCAGAAATAGAGGGAGAGGGTGAGTTGGGATGAGAGATAAGGGGTGAGAGAAGCAAAGAATGTGAATGAAAGAGAGAGAGAGAGACAGGGGGGTGGAAAGAATCTGAATTAGAGGGGAAAATGACAGAGGGATAGAGAAAGTGTAGAAGAAAGGGAGAGAGAGAGAGAGGGTGTGGAGCTAGGAGTGATCAAGTTCATGAGAGACGAGGAACAGAAGAAAAGAGAAAGAATGTTAAGAAAGAGAGAAAGCGTAAGTTAGAGAGCAAGAGAGACAGAGTATGAATTAAAGATAGGAATAAAGTGTGAATGGGAGTAGAAAGAAGATGGGAGAGAGAGGGAGATCAAATGCAAATGTTCCAGTGTAAACAACGCCTTGTCAATATTGTCAAACTCCAGTCTTGAGTTGACTACGTTTTTTTTTACTCTAACAACAGTGATATCAACAGAAACAACAACAGCAACAGCAACAATCTTCACCAAAGTTAAGGCAGTGAACTCCTCATTGTTTGTCTTCCCTGTCACGTTAAATCAAACCATGTACAATTCAACATTACCCTATCGTGATTTTGAATCACGACCGATTGGTTTGTAGGCTCTTACTCAAGCTAAATTGAAAGGTTTCACATATCTACGAAAATTCACGTTAGAAATATGCAAAACTGACTGAGCCAAACAGATTTTTTAAAATATATATACGAATCTATTTGCTTTAAATTCTATACAAAAGTTGCAGTGATCATCTTCAGTTGGAATAAAAGTAGGTCTGGAGTTTGATCTTGCAGCAGCCAGATTTGTTTAGTTTCTTTTTCGTGGTCGAAATGTCCAACAGTTACTAATGGCCGGGTTTTGGTCCCTGGGAAAAGGTTGGGATTCTGATCCTGATTTTCTAAGCAAGGTAAATATCTATTTCGATATGATTCAGATTGTCAGCACTTATTGCAGTTTATATACGAAGTGATTTTCCATGTCTGCATTTTTCATATTCTGTGCTGATATTGATTTTATCCTTCTTCTTGCGGGTTCCTTATGTTCTTCAACTTCAACTTGGTTTAATTATACTGTGCTTTTTTCATCCTCCCAATATTCACGTATTGAACTGAAACATAAAACCTAACCAAAAAATCGGTCCTCGAACTGAAACCCATTCAGCGTGCACAGGAGAAATTCATGTCCTTCGTAGAGATCACAAGACAGCACATTATATCAGAAAACAAACAGGAGATACAAAAATAACAGTAAAAACTCAAATGGCAATGGGCCGATCATATTGCTAGAATGTCAGACAACCTCTGGATATCTCGACTCACAACGTGCGTTCACTGGGATCGTATACGAAACTGTGGCCGGCAAAAGATTAGATGGCGTATCGAATTAGACGATAGAAGAAGACCACGAAGTTATGATAGAGAGGTCTGGTGAATCTTGGGGAAGATCCATGTCGAAAGATGGACTGCTCCTGCTGCTGCTGATGATTATGTGTATGTGCTGCTTCCTTCACTTTACACACTTTCCTATTCGGCTACCTTTGCTATCATTTGAACTGCATTTAAGAGGGAATAGACAACTCATTTTCTTAATCAAATATGATCAAAACAACAAAGGCAAGGATGCTAGTCAAAGTCATTTATCAGTTACTGATAACACTTCACCACCAAAATTTTAATAGGCCAAAGAGTCTATCAACCGAAATACATTGAGGTTGAAAAAATATGATCTAAACGAATAAAAAAGAGAGGAATGTTATTAAAAAAACGTAAGGGATGAATGAAATTTTACTTGATTGACAATATTCACACGGACGTAAGGCTTCACACAATTTACACAGGAGTACTTAAATAACCCGGCACGAATTTACATTAATCCAACTTGATTATTGGAAATCATTTCAATTCCTTATGATAGAAGGGAAATAGAAAATTCGAAGATGATATTGGCAGTGCTACACAAGCAGATAATTAGCTGATTTTTGAGGACTTTTTTAAAAATTTGATTTTCATCCAAAAAGCTTGGTACCTGTTCACAAGCTTCCGCAGAAGACGCACTTGTTATAGCAGGGAACAGCTCAGAATTGGATTGCATGTATCTGCAAACGTGTTGAATAAAACTAATTTTAAAATCAGTTTTTCTTAGTGAACTTTGGCTTTTAAAAGACATTGACAGAAAATTTAATGTTTCGTTCATTACGACAGATTCTGATCTGTTCATACACCATTGGTCTGCATGGTCGAAATGCAATAAATTACACAGTTCCCATTATAAGAATAATGAGTGGTTGAGAAAGAACAAATATGCTCCCTAACTAGTCCTGTTTCTCAACTAATTTGCTTTGTTCACTTAGTACATGATTATTTATCTCATATTTATTCTCGAACTTCGAGCAATGTCCTTATCATTCTTGCTAGTTTTGGTAATGCTGTCAACTGAATATTCTCAACTATTCCTCTGATTTCAAGTTCTTCTGGACTTTTCAAAATGCTCCTTGGTGCCGTTCCAAGTATTTCAACAAGAAGAGGCAACAAGAGGTGTTATACATTTTTTTTTCAGTTCTCCGGAAGAGTCGATATCTCGACCTTTCCCATGAGCTGATTATTTTTAACTTTTCTTTCTCTTTTGTACGGTTTGATAAATCTTCTTCTCTTTGTTTATGGTAACTTAATCCAGTTTTCGGACTTTCACTTTTCTTTCTTTCTTTCTTTCCTTCTTTCTTCCTTTCTTTCTTTCTTTCTTCCATTCTTTCTTTCTTTCTTTCTTTCTTTCTTTCTTTCTTCCATTCTTTCTTTCTTTCTTTCTTTCTTTCTTTCTTCGATTAATTTTTTCTTTCTTTCTTTCTTTCCTTCTTTCTTCCTTTCTTTCTTTCTTTCTTTCTTTCTTTCTTCCATTCTTTGTTTCTTTCTTTGTTTCTTTGTTTGTTTGTTTGTTTGTTTCTTTCTCCCTTCCAATCTTTCTTTCTTTCTTTCTTTTTTTCTTCCAATCTTTCTTTCTTTCTTTCTTTCTTCACTAGAAACTGATAGCCAAAATCAGCAGTATCAACATATGTTTCTTCAGTTTTTAAGTTTTTAAAGTTCTTGAGCTAGCTGTACGTATGTGTCACGCAAATAGACTACACGGATGGAGCTAGATGGCTGAAAATTTACTACTTATTCTTATCCGGAAAAAAATTGGTTTTATTTTCTACCCCCATCATCCCCAGTCGTCACTGCTTAACAAAACACGAAAGAAGTAATTTATTCATCGATCAGTTTTTTTTTCCTCCTTTTTTTTTCATCAGCCCAACACGGTATGCTGCCAAAAGGTTTCGGTCACGAGACAGTTTCTATTGAGTGACTAACCAAACTGTTTATTTTTTTATTCATTCATTTCTTTCTTCCGGTTTGTTTGTTTTTTGTGTCTTAGTTCATTTCTTTGTCATTTTCTTTTTTCCCCTATTTCTTGTTCTTCCCTCTTTTTCTTTTTAAGAGCTACTTGAACATGAACAGCCTCAGCTGAAATTCGAACCCGGTTAGAGACTTTCGCTTTCCGTGTCGACAATAACCGTTATGCTATTTCATAACGCCTTTCGGTAATCTGAACCTCCTTGAGGCACCCTGGCTAACCGGTATGAAACCCGAAAGGTGGCTTATCTTAACGTTGGATGATCTACTACAGATATATTCTAAGAGACATTGCTTGAAAAAGATAACTATGGACTTTGAGTTATCAGGTTTTGTCTCTATGTTTGATTGTTGGCGTTTCTAATCTGATAACAATTAAACCTACTATCACCTAGTTACTGTTGAAATAGGATTCCGATTCCGATTTTCTTTAACCTTCCAATTTTTTCTTCACATTATTATTTTTGTTAAATTCAAGTTGAGATGACATCACTTCTCTCCCGTGACAACAACAACATTAAGGGGAGTAAACTCTTCACTGTTTTTCTGTCCCGTCACTTGAAACCAAACGGATGTATGAAATTAGCATATCCCTACCGAGATTTGAAATCAATACCGAGTGATAGACAGGCGGATCTCTCACCAAGTGAGCCAAACTGACAAGCCTTTTATATATACGAAAATCTTTGTTATCAATACGAAAAAGCCGGTTTCATTCTAATAACTGAATACTAAATATATGTATACTTTTGTTATTTTTTTTATTCATAATGTATACGATACAAAAGTTGCTGTAATCATCTTCAATCGGGATAGAAGTCAGAGTCAGGTTTAACTTTCTTCTTTTTTATTGCTTTCAATTTTAGTTTTTTTAAAATCAATTTTCTTCTACTTTCTCTTCCTTTCTATGATATTTCTCTTCTTGTCTCTATCATTTTATTTCTTTATTTAATCAATAATTTAGGCATAAAAAAAAGTTGCATTTTGCATTCAAAATGCACCTCAATGTCTTTCTGTAAAATTGGATTAAAAAAGATAGCGGCAAAGAGACAGGCAACCGGATGGACAGAGAATAATTAATCTGATTTTTCTTCTTTTTTTTTTGTTTCTTTACTTCAGATTTCATTTACTTCAGTGGATTTCGCTTTTGTTAAATTCCCTGTCAACATGAAAGCCTCATTTTGGATTGACTCTCTAAAACATCTCGTCATTTCACGTTCGTATCTCATTCTGTTCGGCATCGCTAGTTCTCTTCTTTTTATCGTTGGAATATCTTTATCTCTGAAAGAATATATTATCTTTTCCCGTTTTCCTGCTCGGTCGTCTTTTTTTCAACACTTTTTTACTAATCTTTTCTCGTGTCAGTGCTCCAACCCCTGCCCATATCACATTTTTTTTGTTCTCCATCATTTCATTTTGCTATCAAAGTATTTCCCTCCCTATTCGTGTTTCAACTGGATTTTGAAACCTGTTCAATTATTTCAGCAGGTTTATGCTTCATATTACTGGTTTCCTCGCAATAATGGTTCAATTCTAGACGCAGCGGGCATATTTCGAAAATACGATATCTCCACGTGTAAAACAAGCAGAAGGAGCTTTCCGTATTTACAAAAATTTATGCAAATGTATTGAACTACCTTTTTGACTGACCTGCTTTTCTGGTCTTTCATCCAAGGCTTCTATCTATACGTTGTTATCCGTTTACTGAATAAAGTAGCTATATGGATAGGTAGATATGAACAGACTGAAGACACTGGTTTTATCATTATGGTTGAATGTTCGAATATGGGATTCCCAAAAAAGGGATTTGAACCTTTTATTTTTATTATAGCCTTTGGATAATTGTAACCCATTGATCAACCAGAAATGCTAAGCGCTGTAACAGTTATTACCGTGTAAGATTCATGAATTAATAACAATGATTCATCTCAAACCTCTAGAGGGTAGGCCGAAGAGCTTAGAGGCAGGACCATGACAATACATCATCCCAAATATGTCGATAATAGTCCGAATAAATCATGAAAATGACAATACTTGGTTCCAATTTTAGGAAAACGGGTTTAAAACGGACATAAATATTCCAGTCCATATTCTTAATTGATATTACAAAATTTCCTCTTAAAACATCGGAAAAAATGTCAGAGAACTTACCGTCAGGAATCTTTCGATCGAAACAACAAAGACGAGGATGATAGTTGGAATAATTAATGGAAATATCAAGACATCGTATAATTTCAAAAGGAAGGCCAGAGAGCCTCTAGCTAGAATGATCTGTTGTTTCTTTCTTTTACCTTGTCTGATTTTTGTCATTTTTATTCACGCAATTCTCCTGGTTTTCCAACCTTTTCTCCGAATACTGCCTCTCTGCTTCCTTCCATTTCCAAAGAAACACCCTTTTCCTTTTCTAAGGGTTTCAACCTTCCTATTTTAATTTCTTTAATTTCTTCCTTCTTTTGTGATATTTACCAAATTTAGCCCAGTGCAGCACAACGCTGAATGGAGAAAATGGAGACTCGGAAAATCGTGTCGAGCAAATCATTCAAAGGTGGGGGGCTCTGTGTACTTTGAAAATTAGCATTGACTTTAAACTGTGATCGAACACCGGCCACAGATTTCGTTGAGATCGACGCGATTATCTCATCCACTACGCAGCCCAGAAGAAGTTCTTTCATTTCTATAATTTTTTTTTGTTATAATTTCTCTATTTGTCTTTTTAACTTCAGTTTCCAATAATGCCTCTTTGAATACCCTCCCCTCTAGAATACATTCTTTGTTTCAAATTCGCCAATATCAATGCATGCTTTGCATATGGACCTCTATATTTCTTTTATTTCGTAAACTACCCCTCTGCTTCCCAATGCCTCCTACCCCCTCTTGTCTCTTCGGCAATCAGAATAGTTCGATTTTTGGTTACATAGGATTAGGAGTATCTTACTTTTATATAAGTTCATTGAAAAAGATTGCTTTTGATTGTCGTGTCAGCTGTTATATCAGCGTACACTTGAAAAAAAGTCAAAATTGGCGTATTCCTTCTATTGATCCTAACTTTGATGATGGAAGGAAAGAAACAACCTTTTCGACATGTTCTTCTTTTATTCCAAGAATGTTAAAAATGTAACTGAAACGCGAAAATGTTTTTCGGCTGATCTTTAGGAAGGTATGTGCAAAATCGAACGTGTCAAAAATGTACAGCGCTGAAGATTTGTCGTTGAACGATGCTCCACGATTGGGTAGAATAGTCGAGACTGATAGTAATCAAAAGGAGACATTGCTTGAGAAGAATCATCGTTATACGAAGCGGAAAATAACTAACAACTGAAAATATCCAAGCAAGGCGTTGAAAATCACTTGCACCAACTTGATTATTCCAGCAGTTCTGATACATGGCTTTCCAGGGTGATAAGCTACTAAAACAATGGAAATATTCATCTTTTAGAAGGAATTTTAACAGGCGAAGAGGAGTGGATACCTCACATGATATTGAACGCAGGAGATCGTGGAGTGAGCAAAATCAACCACCGCAAATGGTTCCAAAGTCCAATTTTTATCCAAAGGAAGTTATGTTTTGTATGAGTTTGGGTTAGGCAGGATTATTTTAATAAAAACTCCTGCCGGAGAAGCGAATGATTTATTCAAACAATCCACAAAAAGCGTCTGGAATTAGTTAACAAAAAAAAAAAAAAAAAAGGGTGCAATAACTGATCAGGATAACGCTAGACTGCATCTTTCTTTGTGAACTAGCAAATCTTGATACCTGCTGTATTCGATAGATATTGCACCTTTGAATAACCATTTATAATCCCAATGAGAAAAAAAATCTGTAAGATGGAAAAAGGCATCTGGAGTAGCTATTTTTGATGAGAAAAATAGAATGTGCTGGGAAGATGGAATTATGAAGTTGCCAGAAAAAAGTGCAGTAAAACAGTGAATGTGTTGTTCAAAAACGTTGTTTTGAGAAAAAAAATGCCTTATTTCAACTCAAATAACTGAACAGATTTTTTGGTCAATTCACTTTCTCTCTCATTTTTCAATCTTTTACTTGTATTCGAGATGTTGTGGGGGGATGGAGAAAGTGGTAGCATTATTTTGTTTGTCTGTTTTTATCCTACTCTGTTGTACTCACACGATTCTAAAATCCACTTCCGGCTTGCTTGGCCCGTCGAAAGCTTCATCCAAGCCCCGTTAACCATATAATTCAGAAGTGCGTTCTTTACTCTGTTTGTTGCCCGCTTCTCACGGCGCTGGACTAGGGTTTGGTTTGGTATCCGAATTGTCCTTGACTGATGGCTAACCAAAGCTGAATATTGCGATCTACTCTGCTATGTAAGCAAAACTAGAATGGTAGATGGATGAATTAATGCCTTTACCAAGTAAAGTGAACGCCAACTGTCAACTGGAAATTAAAATCGGCTCGCCGATTTCATTTCCTGTGCTGGTAACCATTAGGCGACCCACACCTGTTCTGGGGATTTTTGTGTGATTGTCAGAAAGATTTTCTCTCTTTGACAAAATGGTTGACAGTTATGGCTAATCTGTGTTGTATCATTGTTACGTCATCTTCTGCTCTGCTAGTTTGGTAATCTCGACTTGAAACAACCATATTCGCTGTCTCTTTTGTTTACACCAGCCATCAATATACACCCCCACACTGATTTCTCATCGACGCTGACTTGTCACTTACATCTCTCTCCATGCTATGGGCATTTCGCAAAAATCTTTTAAAGATTCTCTCAAAATGGTTTAACGCTGCAGATGAAACAAAGATGAGAAACAATGACTAAAGAAATAGTTCAATTCAGTGATTTGCTAAAGCTTCCCTTAGAAATTGACAACAACAACGTTCAGCAGGAAAAGGGCTTATCGCCTTCTTTACTGATAACGCAGAAAGGTAGCAGAATTATCAAAGATGTCGGCTCTAATGTTTGCCTTTCTGCTTATCGGCTTGTTTGTGTTGCTGATGAAAAAATGCATGTCTGTTTGCGTACTTGTAACTGGGATTGTACCTTTGTCGGGGTCTGTGTATGTATGTGACTGTATGAATTTATTTTGGTTACGTTCTAATGGCTAGAGTGTATTTCTCTGTGCACGAAACGCCATTCCCACGTCTTTAATACTGTCTTTATAGAATGTTCGCGTGTCTATGTACAGAGCTGTTGTATTCGAGATTTTGCACCTTATCTTTAGCTGAGTTTCAAAAAATTTACTCATCTTGATTTGTTGACGCTTATAAAATCTCGTTCGTCATACGCATAGCTTTTCTTGAATATCCAGGTTTCTTTATCCTTATGTACGATACGTGGTGAAACCTAATAATTCAAGTAAAAAGAGTTGTTAAGTACGTATTGATAAGTTCTAATGTTCAACAAATTATTCTTAAAAATTGCAGTAATCCATCATTTTATCTTTCACCAAATCTCTACGCTCCAAAACTCTAAATTTAGAATTTAATTAAAATTCCTTGCAATTTTCGCAAAATAGAGTTTCATCTTTGCTAATGATGCAAGTTAGTTTTGATGATTTTCTAAAGGATGCTCATAAAAGGGATATAATAAACGAAAAGTTTTGCATTAAACGAGGCTGGAATTTTTGCAGATAGCTTATTCACGGATTCTCGTCTGCATTTTGTTAGAAAAGCTGTTCTAACATTGGATTTAGATTATCCAAACTGATTTCCTCGTCTTTGTTGCCTGTTTTTTCTCAAAGATTTGGTCGTGTACCCTCCGACCCTTTTCGAATGACTGTTTTGTTTAAGGATATAGATCAACACCAATAAACACCCGAAATAAGTCCGAATAAACCACAGTGAACCTATTTCTCACATAGCAGAGAGGATAAATAATCTGGTTGAAAATAAGCCGATTTATCCTCGATGATATTTATCTTCATGACAGGAAGATTAAGTAATTGAAAAGCGAATACGTCCCCTGCGGGACTCTGTCTAGGTGTAAAGAATATTAATATAATTATGTATGTTTACACAGTAGTCATGGAGAAGTGGTTCTAACTTACTGCCTTCTCCATGCATTAAGCATCGTGACATACCAGGGAAGGGTAGTAGGACAGAGTGCAAGGTGAACTTACTATTCCATCTCTCTCTCTCGCTCCCCTTCTCTCTCTCTCTCTCTCATATCCTTTGCTCTGTCACATTTGTAAAATACCAGGATAGACGGTGTCATGCAGCAAATTCACCGGTCGATTTCCTCCCTCGAAAAAAGAAAATTACTGCTTAGTTAATTAGATTTGAACCTGGAAGTAAATGCACCTATAGCGATTTTTGCAAAGAATGGTTGCACAAGTATGAAAGGAAAAAAACAAAACGAAACGAAACTTGAATATTTGCCGTGATTTTTTTTCTGCATATTCAAAATTATAGTATTTTTGATATTTCAGTCAGTTTTGGCTATCCAGCCAAAAATTCAAAATTGTTAATAATGATACAAATATTGCCACTGAAGTGCTCTTATTTCTGCAATATGTATCATGAATAGACTGCAAAGCATATTCGATAATTAATGACTCTTTACGGATCTTTCATAGTCAGAAATGATTATCCGGCCAAATTGACAAATTGAAAAAAAAAAAAACTGACATTATCGTCTGTTTGAATGTAAAAGTAGCATCTTTTACGTTAAACCTTGGTCATAAAGTTAAATCACATCTAAAACAATCCAGATTAAGAAAAAAGATGTTGCTGATTTTTCCATGATTTTTATGAATGGCCATTTCGAAATTCCATATAGCCGTCTGTGAATGTATATTTTTTCCAGAATATAATCACTTCTACCGTTGCCTATTGTCCACGATTCCATAAAATCTCAGTGAAGTTCACCGAGAACTTTAGGAGAAATCGTGTGTACAGACAGAAGTGAATGGTCAAAAATATATCACAATCAAAAACCAAACCCAGGATCTACACCAGAACATGATAAATCCTTTTTTTAATTATTATGTCTCTTATCTTTGCATGAAATTTCATTAGAATTCGATGAGAACTATCAGAGATATCACGTGGGAAGACAGGGTCGAATAGAGAAATGAAGGAAAAAAGAGGAGAAATATCTTTCAATCAAAAATGAATTCCTGGACCCATCCCAGAAGTCAATCACTCCTCATGTCATATATATCTTAGCCTTCCACGAAACTTCATTGAAAGTCATTGAAAACCTTTGGAGATATCGTGCACACAGACAAAAAATAATGAAAAATGTATTGAATATCAAAACAGAAAAATCTCTCTCAATTGAAAACAAATTCCTAGATCCGATACAAAACTCAGTTACTTCTTCCAAAGCCAATGTCTGACTGTTCCACGATACTTCATTGAAATTTATTTAGAAGTTTTGGTGATATTGTATTGATTGATAGGCACTAATACAGAAATGCATTTTTGGAAGAACGCAAAAATAATCTCCTGATCAAGAACGAACTCCTGGATCCGCCCCCAAATTAAATCAATTCATCCTTTCAATGAGACAGATCAATGCACAATTACTCGGTCATAATTGGAAGAAGTATACATTCATTGTCGTCCATTTTGAAAATTAAAAATATTTTAAAAAGAAATGTTACCCTTGAAGTTCATGGAAAACTTGGCAACAATTTTCTACAAGATTTCCTTAAAATTCGTTGAGAAATTTCGTAGATGCTGTGTGGTCAGACGTGAACAAATACAGAAATGCATAAAATATTAAAATGGAAAAGTAACTCCCAATCGAAAATGAATTCCTGGATCGATCCCAAATTCAATCGCCCGCTCCTTATTTCGTAGGTAACCTTTCAATGAAATTTCCATACAGAGATATCGTGTAGACATACAGGAGCAAATATGAAAAAAAAAAAGCTAAAATATCTCGTCCCGTTTTTCCAATAAATTTCTATATTCGCTCTTCTCTATCTTCACCTATGTTTGTAAGAATCCTCAATGGATCTCAGTTAAATTTTGTTTTTTAGTTTATCCACAAATTAGCGTTTCTCTTTGTGTAAGCTCCAATCTGACCACAAGAAATCTAAGGTTCCCAATTAAATTTTGTGGAGGGATGTGCAATAAGCTACGGTAGATTTATTTGAACTTTGGGACGGATCCATGCACAATAACTCGGTCATAACTTGAAGAAATGTACAATCATTGTTGTTAATATTGAGAATTGAAAATATTTCAAAAAGATGCCACTCTTACAGTTAAAGAAAACCTGGCAACCATATTTTAAAAATCTGAATTGTTTTTAGATAAGATTTAACCTGATTGCAAAGAATCTACCCCCCAAAAAATGATAACTGAGGAAATATGCAAGAAACCAATATACTATAATCAGTTTCGAGAGCCTCACTTCTAGATTGACCTGTCCGTCTACAATACAATGTCGCTATACACAGTCTGTGTATCTTTATAATAATTTGCTCGATTTATGTAAAAAGATGAAAACATACTGTAAAATAAGAACAATGCTTATAAATAAAAACAATTCAATCTTTTTTTTATTAATGTAGTTTATTCAAACTTAACATCAAATAGCCGCTAAAACACATCATATTCGGCAATGTGTACAATTATGTCCCATTCAGTAACCACTGTATCACATCAGTTGAAACAACAGCATTCGCCACATGGTATTCTGGATTCCGTATCGTTCATGTAGCCTACGCATGCGTTGCAATTTCGTGAACAGGTTTTTCAGTTCCATCGTATGAATTTGAGTAAATTGTCTGCTCCACGAACCCCATCCGTCATGATCGATTCCAATGCCCTTTTCACCATTTTCCATCCCCAGAGCAATGGGTCTTTTTCCTACTGATCAACGTCTTTCAATGAATAATTCGCAAATGAACACGCCAGGTGTAGTGCACATCTGTGCGCTCTGTGATAGTAGCTTCTTAGGGAACAAGTTGGATAGTGACACAGCCATCTTCATGAAGCTTGTGAAACTGAAACTAGAATACATCAAACAGAATACACCAGAACGGTGAGTTTGATACCTACAGTTTTCAACCAACTGCTCTTCGTATAATGAATACAGCGAGTCTTAGTAAAATAGTCAAATATCTTCCCTAGAGGACTCAAAGGCATTGTCCGATCGCTGGCCTTCTGTGCTCGGATGAACTTCTTCACAATACTAATGTACATGCAATAAGTTGGTCATAGTTTAGGAGGTACAAGGAAGCTTTTTATGGATTCCATGGGGACCCGAAGTTTGCATAATGATTCTGATTTGTCCATGTCATTATTAGAAACTTATCTGACATCAACTGATTACAAATGTTTGTAATTCATCGAAGTCATACTCGTCGTCGTGGTATGTTTCTTCTTGAGTCTCAATGTTATTTTGGCTGATTCATCCAACGAGTTGTGTCCGTTAACGCTTCTTCTTCAGAGATACCAATCTTCTTCTCTTGCTCTACTTCGTCCTCAGCGCTGATTTTGCTTACAGGAAGCATCTCTTCCTTGAGTGTCATATTTAAACCAGCATCCATTAACGTCCTCTCAGAGTCCTTGGTATGGCTTTTCCATTCACTGTGTGTCCCACATAATTCTCATCCATATCTTTTTTTGTATTGCTTCTCCTAATCCAGATCCTATCGCCAATGCTCCCCAAAAATCTAATCAGATCATAGAGTCCTTCAAGTCAGCACACAATATCCTTCGATTCATTAGTAATGATCCCCGTTGTCTTTAAATAAAGATGCTGGTCAAATGTAATGAAGGGTGTCGTTATGTTTAACTTCTTTGCTTGATTTCCTACGGAAAAAAGACAATAAATGCAAGAGTAATCAAATGGATTATGTTCAACTTGGAAAGCATCGTAATAGTTGATTTATGAGGGAACACTCCCTCGGAAACATGCTACACGAACCCAGGCCAGTTGGATTGTAATCGTGCAGCTACTTCAAAGAATGCTGCTGACTGGCGAGTTCACTGAATCTTCAAAAAGAAGTGTATTGATAACTCTAAATATGAGTTATATCTATACTTTTGGAAATCGTACATTTTATTGGAACTCCTTTCCATCAACTGTATCCTTTACATTCATGACTTCTTTCAGTGTCTCAATCGGTCTATTTTGAATAACCAAATTCTCCTTAATGTGGGAAATACAGCCATGATTCTCATGCCATCTCTATCTGTCTAATGTACGAACGTGATGGTCAATGTTATCTGCTACATACCATGTAAAATAACATGTTAATGCAGTAGAAAGACTATCTTCAACATCTGTCGTCCTCACAGTTGTTTTCTGTTATTTTACCACCTCTGCATATAAAATTATAACATTTTTAAGTGCCCTTTTTGCATTGAGTGGGCGTGTGTGTGTAAAATTCATAAAAAAGCAGATGTTATTACGTAAATTTATTTGGGTAACCCACACACTCCGTAGACTCTCACACACGACGTTTAAAATGTCACAAAAAATGAATCATTGAATCACTTTACAATCAGGGGAGTCATTCTATAGCCATTTACAGTCGAAGTTGGCACTTTATATCCATTTAAAATTTTGTAGTCATTCACAATTAGACTGACCATTTTATAATCGGTTACAATCGAGATTCTAGATATAGGCATCTATGGTCAGTTTTCGCCATTATATATCCATTTACTATTTGGATAACCATTCCATAGTCATTTACAATTTGATTGGCCATTTTGAAAACAATCAATTTCAGCCATTTTATAGCCAAGCAAAAAGCTCTTTGAATTGACTACAATAAAATTGAACCTGAAAGTCTTTCTTCTACACTTAGCGTTGTGGCCGATCATTCTGATTCCAGAATGAAGATCCAAGAATGAAGACAGTTTTAAAATCCTCTATTCTGGCTTAAATGCCTATATGTTTGTGCTTATAAGAAGATTTCTCCAAAGCTTTATGTCTGTTTTTTCCTGTTATTTTACATCAAAATGTGCTCCGTTAGATACCAAATTTGTTGATGGTATATTTGCAGGTTTGTTCATTTTGGGTGAAATTCAACAGGACTAGATTCAATGCGTTGTTAAAACGAGCCAAGTGATGTTGCGTTGCACAGTAACAGTTTGTTCAAGCTCAAGAATCTTGAAATAAAGAATTCCTGTTCTTTTCTTAAGTTCCATAGGTGACTACTGGGAGGATGCAGTGGTTGTACACCCTTCTTTTTAAAACTCTTTTTGAAAGTTGAGGATGCTCTTCCAAATGCTTTGCCAACCTAAACAGATTTAGATTTTAACAAACACAGATAATAATTTTTCCCCAATAGATATCATAGATAGATAGGATGAGATTTTGAAAATACTGAAAACGATTCTTCGATTTGGATTTTCGTGATGAATCAATTTTACACTTTGTTAGATAGTATCTTTTTTATTGTGCTGCAACTTTGATATATTGCATATATACAGACTTGCGTTGTTGGAAGAACGAAAGAAAGTCGTATTGTTCCATTCGAAAGCATGGATTCTCTATTCTCCTATGGTCGGTCAGCATCATGACTTATTAGGTGTTGAAGTTTTGACAAAGAGGGAGTAAAATCCCCAAGAAGAGGGAGATTGAGAGAGACAAATTGATGAGTAGAATAGGGCAATGTAGGGTATAGGAAACCATATGCTTAGTCCCTCACTAGGGGTTCCCAAACGCAGCATTCCACAAAGAGATGACCTGCTCGGATGAAGATCCAACTTCTTTGAGTCCTTAAAACTGATGTTTTAGGGTAGATTTGAAATATTGGCGAGAAGAACTCTTATCCATTGAAAACGACTGATTTTCACTAATATCAGAAGTCCCCAAATTCAAATCCCATTCACTTGCCTACGCATCCTCAAATTAAGGCTTTGATTAGTTCCACATTAAAATTACATCGTGAAAAGCTATCTTATAAAGGTGCCATTCTGTCTGGAATTAGAAGCTCTTATCTCTTTTCAAGCCATTTAGTGTTTTCCTTTCCTTTCATTGTCCTTGATTGTCTGAATACGAGATAGAATTAGACCAATCTTATATCGGAATTTAAAACTTGTTCAAACTTTAAAGTCATACCTGCAGGTTTTCATTCTCAGTAAAACCCGACCCAACCTATTACTCAACACGGTTCTACTTAACACTTCAAAATTCCTCCAATACATCCGTTTTTTAGTTCTTGGGTTTTTCACCGCGTCCTTTGTTCTTGAGCTTAAAGTCTCATTCCTAAAACTTCACAGACCCTTCCAGGCATATGATTGTACTTACTTTATTATTATTATGTTCGAGTAATCCATTGTTAGCTTCAGCAGCACATTTGCTCAGATTAAACATAAGAAGTAAACGGTGTAGAATGCTAATTTCATATTCAGTCATAGTTTCCACTATAATTATAGCAAAATAAACTGATCACTCTGTCGAAAACGATTCATAAAGTGTATGCACACAAAAGAAACAAAGAGCTGGGTACGGTGCATGGTGTTGTGAACTTATGCATGAACCTAATATATTTGTTTTTTGCATTCTAATCGCTGTACCATCAAAATAGATAAATAAGTGAGAAACATCAACTCAATGATGTAGGTATATTTTTTGTAAAAAAAAAATACCTCACGAGATCATGATGTTGGCATGCTGATTATTTAACGTGATCTCATTTATATGTGTTATAAATCTACCGTGACATTTCGATATGTAGAACCTTCAAACACCATTCTTTTGTACATTTCTCTTACTGGGCTGACCTCCCAGAAGGTTTCCTTTCGTCAGGAAATCTATTTTTACTGGTGTTGTAATCAAATTTTTATTGGCATTTTCACAATATTAGTCTGCACCCGAAGCAAGAACATTTTGTTGTAGCTCTAGATTCACGTCCTGTTAAAAACTGTCAACCAAATCTGTCACCAAACTGTCAACATTGGTTTCTTTGGTGTTGAGTTGATCTGGCTTGCTTGCTGGCTGACCATGCATATATCACGCGTACAGGCTGCTCCAATGGAGCTAGTGGGCTAAAAATGTAAACATTTACCCCCTATGATGCAAATATGTATTATTGAAAATGTCCCATTTTAAAATTTCCGTTTGATAGGGGGGTTAATTTACAATTTGAGTTTATGCTAAATTGATCCATTTGTGTTTGAAAATTCAGATACTTCTCGGTGAATACAGCCCAACAAAAGACGAGGAAAGTAACTTATTTATTGATCGCCTCTTTCACCAAATTTCTAATTGATCATCCTCAACACGGTATTCTGACTAACCAGACCTGTCATGTTGTATCTCTAGATTCAGGTTGTTATAAATGGAGTGTTTGTCTTTGAGTCGTTAGATGAAAGATAACATCAACGACAAAAAGGTATAACCTTTTCCTACCGATTATCTAACGATAATATGCCATCTCTATAAAAATTATTTTGGTTTAGTAGTCACGAATTCAGTAAATTCAGTACCAACTCAGGAACAGTCTGACAGTAGTGATAAAGACGACTAAATTAAGAAGAAAGAATACAAAAAAAATGAAGTGATATTATCTCTTACTTGAGATACAAAGCAGTTGTTAAGAAATACCTTTATTTAGCAAAGAAACAAGAACCTTCTTCTTACCAGCCATGAGTTCTAACCACAGACCCAATCTCACAAATGTAATCATATTACAAAGTGACTAATTAATGCTCGATATTCGTGAATAACAGTCGTGTCATAATACTGCTAATTAATATTAATGCAAAGCTGATTAGTTGTTCTTCTGTGGTGTCCTCGGGTGGTTAAAGTAGCTGTATTTTCCCAAAGTTTCTTCTTTTTTCTCTCTTTCCGTTTTCCTTATTCTATTTACGTTCTCTTTTAGCTAAAACTCCATTTATTCCCCTTCCTTCATCATTTTTTTTCTCTCAACTTGGGCTTCTATTTAAAGTCTTCTTTTTCAGTTTTTCAATCTCTCTAGAGTACGTCATCTTCCTTTCTTTTTTGTTTCTTTTTTTAAGATGTGGAAGTGTCTATAGCACCTATTGCCGTCACTTACTTACATAATGAAATGTGAGTTACGTCCCTTGCTCAGTGTTGCCAATTTAGATATTTTTCATCAAAATATAGATGTTTTCTGTCGCGTTAAGATGTCAGAAATCGCTTTTTACTTGGAAGTTATTTTTTCATTTAATCCACTGTAATAGAATAAGCAATATTTTCAATGTATTGTGAAATTATTGATAAAATAAATGTCGAGGATTAAAGTTGCATTTAATCTTATAATAATATTCAATATATTTTCTAGATTTGAGACATATATCTGAAGAATCTAGATGTTTCTAGGTGTTTTAGGACGCTTTTTAAATTCAATTTTCGATGTTAACTTGAAAATAAAGTTGGGAACATTGCCTTTGCTAGATCTTCACACAAGAAAAAAACGAGTGCATGAATGTTCTGGCTTTCAGGTTTATCTCCCTTTCTTTATTTCTTCAAGTCATCGTTTTCAAAACCTTCTCTCTTCTTTGAGCATTTTCTCTCACTCTTTTAACCTTATTTCTTTCTTTCCTCTTCCTTTCTTTCTATTCACTTTCTTTATCGCAAACCTTTGATTCGATGTATTTCAAAGTCTCCTTTCTCACCTTCCCTCTGTTATTTTGTCTTATTTGTTCAATCTTTCTTTTGTTTTCCCTTTTTCTCATTCTCTTTCCTTCTCTTTTTTCTCCTCTTTCTGAATTACAGGCCTTTTTTCCTCTTTCAAAACAAAAATGGCCAGGCACCAGCCTATCTATATATTTCTATGTTTTTTCTTACTTTCATTTCCATCTTTCGTTCTACTCGACGGTTCGCCATTCACGCATAATTATCATTCGAAGCAATGTACGTTCTTACGTAATCACCTACCGAGAAATGAAAATGTCTTTTTGAGAACAAAAGACGAAAAATTATTAAGAACACCCACAACTACAATTTGAAAAAAACAAAAAACAAAATAAAACAAAAAAAAACAAACAAAATATACGGGATGAACATAAATTTCTTAGGGCTTCCTTCACTTCTGCTTTTGCATATCACAGAAATTCTTTTTTTTTTCTTGTCATATTCAAACGGAAGGAAACGTTTTTCGTTTTGAAACCATAGGGACGAAGAAACACTGAATTTTAAAGTTATTATTGTGTTGCCGACATGCGAGCGTACGAAAGCGACAAACGTGTCCTAATGAATATTGCACCATGAAGCAACTAGCAAGGATTCAATATGTTATGCTACTGCGTTATTGTGTAAGCTGGTTTGAACTGCCTCAAGTTTTCAGATGGCAACTTCTAGGGGTACCTGTGCAGCTGAGAAAAAGAGCCATTGACAAAAATTCGCGGTGTGAAACAGCGGATATAACTCATATTATACTCTGCTGGAACAACAGGATGAACATGAACTGTATATAAATAATTTTCGTTTACACTTTGTGTCGACTGAGGAAGGAAAATCCTTACTCTTAAACACGTAATGGGCCGGAGTGAAAATTTGGAAAAGGGTGTGGATGACAAGTTTAGCCCTCAGTAAATGCGCTCCAACCGTCTCTCCTCTGTATATCATCTCTTTCCCGGTTTCTACTGCCTTCTCTGGGCTACTCTGAGCAATTAAATAGTGTTCCTCTTTCTCTTTGTTCAGTCAGTCTTAATTTTGTGGTCCCTCTCGTCAGAAGTTGCGAAGAGTTGGCCTCGTACAGAGCTGAGACTACGGAAGACTAATTATTGTTCCAACTCTCATGCTGCAGAACTATCGTTGTTCAGTGTTCAAGCCTGGATTTCGAGTGCTTGTTTCCTATGGAATCAACCCCCCCTCTCTCTCTGTGCGGAAGATTGGCGCAACACATCTGTTTCTATTATTTAGCTATGTGCAAGATGAAGCTAAGATTGATACCTATCTATCTATCTATGGAAAGAGAGCTATATAGAGATATAGAGATCCCAAATATCGCTTGTTAGCTAATGCAATTGCGTATTTGCTATTAGAGCCGATGATCAAGATTCGGGCCGTCGTATTTTTAAATCTCAAGTCAAGTCAGACAGGCCATCTCCATTTGGAAGAATGGCGCAACACAATACTTTTAACATACATCTCCCTGTGAAATGAAAAAAAAAATCTTCAAATCACACTCATGCAGACACAAGCACACTGACATGCACACGCACAAGGTAACAATGGTGGAGTCTCATATTAACGTATTTTAGCATACGCGGGAAGATGCAGCCTTACGCATGCGCAGTGTGATTCATCATCAATCTATGTCCAAGCAGAAAGGGTTTCTTATTCTTTAGCGCTGGCGTATCTGTTTGCAAACACAAGATAAAAAAATGTATGTTTGTTTGTTTTTTGCCCCAAAATTGCATTGGTGTGAAGCACTTAGCAGAGAGATAGACCTGAGTTTGCAAAAATAGGAAGGAAGCAAATACCACAGGAAAGAAGTAAAATGAACAGGAAAAAGGCAAGAGCAAAGAGAAAAGAGAGGAGAAAGAAGGAAAAAGAAACCATCACATAACCAATATGGCAATACGATGTGTTGGGGAAGATCAACTAAAAATTGGAAAAAAGAGGTGATGAGTGAATAATTTACATCTCTCGCATTTTATTGGCCGGCAATCACTAAAAAAAAGTCCAAACTGAAAAACAAACAAACAAAAAAAAACAAAACGCATGAGCTCTATTGGATACAAACTAAGGGGGCCAATTTAGCATGCACTTACATTGTAAATTGACCATTTACTAAAAACCAATATAGGAACGTTTTCACAGTACATAACAAAGGTGAAATGTTTAAATTTTCAGCCCTTCAGTTCAATTAGAGCAGCCAGACCATCTTTAAAACTGAAGAAACCTTTGCTGATGTTGACAGTTTTGATTGATGGTTTCCTATCGACAATGATGGATGAAAAGAAGAGAAAGAAAATAGAGAATGAAGAGAAATCAGAAGAGAAAAGGTAGGAAAGGACACAGAACTAAATTATGGGAAACGAAAAGAAAAGAAGAGAAAAATACGGTCTATTTAAGGAATCATCATCATCATCATAATCAGCAGCAGCCTTTTTGCACCCGTTGTTGGACAAAAACCTTCCTCAAAATTTGCCAGACCTCTCTATCATGGGCATCATGCAACCTGTACAATCTTGATTTAACTAGCTTGTCATGCCGTCTTCCTTTAAGTCGGCAAAATTTTGCATATGATCTCTGGAGATCCATAGGTTGTCTGCCATTTTAGCAACATGTTAAGCTCCTTGCCGTTAAAGTTTCCTCATTGTTTCTTTGATATCTCGGACTCCTGTCTTTTCTATAATATACTATGCTGTCTTATTATCTCTCTATGTGCGCATGATTCTCTCATGTGCACGATGCATGGTTCTCAGTTTGAGAAGCCTAGCTTAGTTCTTGCATAGCGCCACAAGTACGGTGCACCCAGTGAGGAACGAAATCAAAGTACTAATAATCATCTAGTACATTCCAATAGCCACTATCTCTTGACAAAACACAAAAAAATGGTTAGGAAAGGGTCAGAGCAAACCATGAAGGGAAAAGAGAGAGAGAGAGAGAGAGAGAGAGAGAGAGAGAGAGAGAGAGAGAGAGAGAGAGAGAGAGAGAGAGAGAGAGAGAGAGAGAGAGTAAGAGAAAAAAGAGAAGTAGAAACGAGAGGGGAAAAGGTGACAAAGAAGGGAGAAATGAAGGAAGCGAAAGAAAGAGAGAAAAAAAAGGAAGAAAGAGAAGACGTGGAGAAAGAAAATATTACAGGCACGGTGATAGAAAAAAAAATACATAAACAAATGAAGAAAGAAAAAGGAGAGTGGGGGAAAACGAGAAAGAAAACTTAGATGAACATGTTAGAAAAGGGAAGAGAATAAGGGAGGATGAAAGGAGGGAGAAAATAACTGATAGAAAAGAGACAAAGAAAAAAGAAATAGTCGGAGGAAAGAAAGAAAAATGAGGAATGTATTAAAAGCGAAGAAGAGCCGATCGAAGAAATGCATCGATCGTATCTACATTAATTAAACGCGCAAATATTCGCACGAAGGCAACCCTGTCAGATGAAAAAGAACACAACTCAATCATTCTATAGAAACTATACGGTACTTCCAGAGTTGAGCAAAAATACATACATTGCTAGAAGTATAAGGCATTAGGGCCTTGACAGTCAAATACATAGAAATATAATTGATGAAAAATACACGTAGGCAATTTGATTTGAGCCACGACATAACGTTTTTGGTTTTGCTGTTAATCATAATCATTTGTACAGATTTATCTCAAATCGTTAGTTATAATCATTTGTACAAAGTTATTTCCATTTATTTGTTTCACTCATTGGTACAAGGTTATATCCATTCGGTATAATCATTCGTGCGAATAGTCCAGGAAAACTATAGTTTAAACTGAAAAAATAAAACATATATTGTTTCCCACAATGCATTTCTATGAAGTCTCCAGAACACCATATTCCCAAGAAATTCTAATAAAAAATCAAAGAGGGTGGCCATTTTTCAAGTTGTATAAACAATGATATTTATATGTGGTTTATCTCAATGGCTGAGAACGGCGCAACGTTGAAGCGGTTACCTATCGTTAGCAGGTTAAATTCCTGCAGCCCCCCAATTTATTTTCTTTAATTGTTTATCCTATTTACGCTGTCTAAGCCAAATAATTCATTCGCTGTGTAAAGTAAATATTAAATCTTAAAGTAATATAACGCATTTATTATGATCACTTATTCTTAATAATGTGATTATACCAAGAAACAAATAGACTAGATATGGACACAATAAGCAATGTGAGAATTCAGATATATGGCTTTTGTTTGGGCTTTTGTCTCACTGGTTGAGCTGTTTCCCTCAGTGGTTAAGAAGGATACTGCATTAGAGTGGCTAAATAAAGTATCATAACGTATTTATAATCATTTCTGTCGCACTATATATCTGTTTCGTATATATATATATCTATATCGAATGGACCTCATTCATATGAGCATAACTGACAAATATTCATGTTTTGAAAAATATAGCGTACATAATACATGAATGGAAAAAGAGGAAGAGAGAGGAACGATATTTCACCAACGTACCTCACTCGTGGAGAAGTTACGAGTAAACTGGTTGGAGTAAGTTATCCTTTCAATTTATGTTACTTCATGACGAGAGGTAATGGAGGACTCTTACGTCACACACATGTCCTGTTCTTCTGTTGCTCACTATAATGTTGTCCAGTAACATTTTGTTTTCTGATGAAATGCACGGGCCTTTCAAGTTAGTCCCAACCAGAAGCTATCACCCATACAAAAACAAACAAATTAATCTGCATTTTCCTCGTCCAACAAGAACCCGAACACTTGGTTTTCATTGATAGTCTCAAAGAAGACTAAAACCTCATTCCTAACTCCTACCCCGAACCCTTTAGTTGGGTTCCGAATCACGAGACGGATCACACTGAGATAAAAGACGGTCTTCCATATATTTTTAGTTGGGTTCCGGATAAGTCTAGTTACCAGACTTTTGCAGCATCACTCGAAGAAATTAGTGCAGTCAAAAAACTAAAATAAGAAAAAGAAAATTACAGATATACCACAAAGTATTTCAGAACTTTTTTGTTCCTTCCGAACCAAATAAAAACCATCATTACCAATGGGAATACATATCTCAAGTTTGTTTCATCAGCATTCATCCACCTACCCCCGTGTTGGGACTTGGGGATCGGTGTAGGGTTTGGGGTTTCGTGTTAAGCACCAATGATAAGGATTCATCCTTTTGGGCCATTAGGCGACAGAAAATGCATTTTAATTTTGAGGGAGAATTTTTGCTTGAAATATGGGGCGTAATTATAAATTATGGATGTTAGCTTTCGGTGATGACTAACTAAAAGGATCCATGAATTTTTTTGGGACACAATTTTCAACTAATTTGACTCAAAAAATCGACATTTGTAGCGAATGTAATCATTTGATTATTCCTGTTCATCGATTCAGTTTTTTGCTGTTTTTATTCGCTTGCTTTGAAAAAATTCTGCTTAGTTTTTAATTTGATAGTTTTTTTTCAATTTTCTCTATGTATATTTTAATTTTCTCGCCCTAGTTTTTTGATTTGCTTGTAGTACTCTTCGATGTGCATGTCATATTTTTATATTTGATAACTGTATTTTTAGTTTGCTTGCCTCCTCGGGAAAAGTCATCATCACCATCATCAGCATTTTATCATCGGGATTCCCCAGGATTTGCACATCCATCTATCGCGGGCATGGCAGAGTCAATATTTTCTGAACCTGACCAGTTCGTCTCTCCATCTCATATACTACCAGCCTCGGTTCCCTGGGAATCCATGTTGTGGGTTGTGATTTCCATTGGTTGTCAGTCATTCTTGCAACATGACCGTCCCATTGCCAATGAGTTTCCCAATGGTTTCTATTATGCCCCGGACAACTGTTTTCCCCTTAATGTACTGTGCTGTCTTATGGTCCCTCAATGTAATGTTTGGCATGATTCTCTCATGTGCACGTTGCATGGTTTTCAGTTTGCGGGTCAGTCTCTTAGTTAAGTTCCATGTTCCAGCTCCATAGGTGACTTTGGAAGGATGCGTTGATTGTATACACTTCTTTTTAGGAATAATAGGATTTTCTTGTTCTTGAAGCTTGAGCTCGCTCTACCAAAAATTTGCCATCTTAGAACTGTTATATAGATTACAGCAATTCTTTCTCTCAAATAATCCATAGCATCATTACCGAGTCATTTAGCGTTGCATTCTAAGGTTTTGTATTACGTTTAAGCTAAATTTTGTATATCATCTTAAAACAATTCCAGTTTTTATTCAACAATTACTTCGAAAAAATCTCGAAACTTCTGGAACTGCTAATGAGACAAGTGATAGTCCGCAGATGACACGTCCGGAAATCAGGCTGCCTGTAGAAGTACTCCCCAAACAATCTCTGTGATCATTTGTTGCATTGCATCTGCAACATGAGGATGGGCATTGTCATGTAACAGAAATCAGTAGTCGACTTATTTGCGCGTGAAAAAAAATGTATTTTCCTTCCCGATGTGTTATTCAAATAAGCAAATTGCTCAACGTAGCATGATACACGGTCGAAGTTCTTATAATTGCAATCATTTGAATCTCGCCAAACGGCAAATAACTTTTTCTCAAACGGATTCCATTCAAGTTGAGAATTGAAGCAACAATTTTTTTCGTTTCGGATTCAAGTAATGAATGATTTTTTTAAAAATCTCCAGTGACTATCTTTTTCTGTTAATGATTTCTCCTGTGTTGAGCAAAAAAAAGAAGTCAGACTTTGAAACGAAAATCAGCGTTTGTTTCTGTTAATTCATATAATACTAATTTTCCTAGCTTATGGATAATGCGTGCGGCGTGTAAACTAGAGTCGACTGATTGCAATAGCAATAATGGGCCGAATAAACTTGAAAGACACTTCAATGATTTCGTTGACATTTTGAAATTGGTGGCGCTGGGTTTTTTTTGCAACGAGCAAATTACAGATTAATAATGTGAGGAGGATCTTTTTCTGTTTATCCTTTGCTTTTTGCTTCATAAAGAAGGGGATGTAGGAAATAAAATTATGAATCACCGTTGTAGAGAGCGACGCAAAATTCGCTGAACATTTTGATTCTTTCTGGCCACTGTTTTATTTGGTGTTTTCTGAGGCAGATGTTTTTATAGTAAGAGTTGAGGGAACGGCTTGCGTCGTATCCGACCGGTTATGGCTAGTTAGGTCATTGTTGATCTAAGCTGTAACAATGAAAAAAAATGATATGTTTAAAAAAATATGGACGGAAAGAATCAAAATCATCTTCTTTCTGAGCCACCCTGTATTATGAGACTCATTGGAGTTAAATCAAGGTTATTTTAGTTGTAATTAAACGCCACATCCTTCTTCTACTTATTTACCTATTAAGTTAAGTGTCCTCTGCTTGAAAAACGAACTGCCTAATTGTGGATAAGAACAAAAAACTTTATAGGGATACAAGGATTCGTTTTTAAACTTTCAAAAACCAAACAAACGTTTGTGCCTAGTCCTTGATAAGGTTAACAACCAGAGGAACAGCTTTTGCTGTTCTTACATGGGCAGGGAAATATTCTCGAAGCACAGGTGCTCACAAACCCACGTTGTTCTCCATCAACCATTGTGACATGCTAGGCTGTCTATTTAAATGACTTAATTTCTGTTCGTGAGATTGTTACAGTAACACAGCAATAGCGGCACATCGTGGGGAAATTCTCGTTAGCTCAATACCTTAAAGTGCTCCAAATTGGATAAAGCAACTTCAAGTCTACTTTTTACGAATATTACTATGAAGTCTTTGTTCGTGCTCACCACAATGATAAAGATTCATTTTTTTAAAAGAAATGTTTGCATTTGTTATAAAAGCTGAACAGGAAATCATATCAACATTAAAAGCGGAAAGGAAAAGAAAAAAAAATACAAACTTTTGTATAATATAATGATATCCTTTAAATAATGATACTTTTATTTTCTAAAAAAAGTTTTTTCAGCTACTTATGTAATGAACGGCGCAGTTTTCTTGGTTATCAGTCCGTAACCATGAACTCGTCCACTTATAAGTAATAGAGTTGCTCATAAAAATATCTCCACTATTTTAAACGATGGACTTCTCAACTGAAACGATCTCTTTTAGATTCTTTTGCAGAAAACCAAATCTAGAACCCCATTTTCAAACGTTCGCTTAACGATCCTATTTCGCTTTTTTTGAAAAGAAGAAGACAATCAAAAATAGCGTTCAGCATTTATTGTGCAGTTAGCCATTATAGAAGCAGTGCACACCCTCTTCCTTCCTTCTACTCTCCAGTCTCCTGTACTCTCCACTAGCACAACCTCCGTTGACTCATACTGACGTACAACTTGAACCTTTTTTGGTTTGAATACGCGCGAAAATTTGCCCCATATACATTAATGGTAGATGTCTGTGTATAACGTAAAAACGTTCTGCTAAATTCAACACGTAGGTCAGACAGGCAGAAGCCCTGTGGGGGTGGATATATAGGCGATACGAAGAGAACATATCTAGTAGTTGACCAGGAGAAGCACCGGACGTGAAGTGTATAGAATTGGAAACACGTCACTGAAATTTGACATTACAGACTATTACAGGCACTGGAGGGAGGCCAAAGAGAACAGAGACCAAAATGTTGTGATAAAAAAAGAAGAAAGAAAAAGCAAAGATACTAGTCTATGACAACCAAGATAAAATAACTGAAATTAAATCAAATAATCTAGTAATGAACGTGTAATTTCGTTTTAAGGTATCATGCTTATGTATCTATCACGTGTATAGGTCGCACCAATGTAGGTAGAGGGCTGAAAATTTAAATATTTACTCAATATATTTAGAATTGAACTTTTTTACACTTTCCCTTAGAAGGTTTTTTAGTGAGGGGAAAATGTACAATGAAACTTTATACTAAATTGGTCCCTCAATTTGTATTCGAAAAAGCTCATTGCTGTTTCGTTTTTTTACGAAAAAAAAATAGGACTTTTCCAATTATAGCGATTTCACAAAAAGCAAAGGAATTATTCATTTATTGGTCATGCCGTTGTCCATTTTTTGATTTATCACCCCTTCCCCAGATAAAAGGCGTTGGTCATGTGACAGTTTATGTTAAATGACTAACCAGACCTGTTCTTGTTAAGGAGAGGTTTCAGAGTTATTGCATTTTCCAGAGTATTTATTAAGAGATTCAGATTTTGAAATCATCTCGATATTTACAAAACTTTACTTATGACAGCCAAAAGGCAAAATCAGATAAATAAATTTGAGGAGATTAGGTTAAATCACCATTTCAAGTAGATGGAGATCGAAGATCATTATCTTTTGAAATTCTAACATTTTTTTCTATTTTGGGACCGAAAGATGAAAAACCACAACTATGTCAGCCATCAGGCGGGTAATTTTTTTATGTCTATTTGATTCGTTCATATTTTACTTGATTTGGTATGGTATTTGCAACTCTTGGTTCATGATTTTGCTTTGGATCCTTCTGCGTGGAAACTATTTGAAATGTTGCTTTTGAGAGGGACAGATTTCACAGCACACTCGTGATATTTACCATCATTACTTAATGGGATTTCACTGACGAACAAACCACCGAAATGTGAGCAACAATAGATGCAATTAAAAAGAAAGAAGGAATAAAATATAAGATTCAGGCCCCACCCAGAAGTGTCGATCTAAGACCAAGTGGTTCCTATTTCGCTTCATTAGTGACCCAGAAGCCACGTTTGCTTATTATAACTTCCAGTTTATTTTGATTGGGGGATGGAGGATTTCCGGTACTGTTCTTAGAGCATAAATCGGACATTCCCGCCCATTTTCCCTTTCATCTGTTACTTCCCCCCTTTTCATTCTTTTTATTTCTTAAGCATAGCTTTTATCTTATTTCTGTTTATTCCTTCATAAGGTCAGACAAAGCTCACTACATGACTTATTCAACTTTATGTTATAATATAATGGTACCAATAGTCATTTTGATCGAGTCAGTTTTTGAAAATTGAAAATCGAAACAAAACAAATATCGTGTGGGTCACAATTCATACTCAATCTGAGTGATGATCTAGATGGCATCTCTCTCTCTTTCTGCATGTGTGTGTGTGCGTGTGTGTGTGTGTATATATATATATATATATATATATATATATATATATACATATATATATATATATATATATGTACATATATATATAAAAATACGAGAAGACTAAAAGTCTGAATCTGTTCATCTGTCTGTAACCTCTGAGTAGCAGGTTTGGTCAGAAAAGTAATAAATTAAGATACCCCCAAATCGCTCCAAACTGAAGAATGCTGGACTGTCTGGGTGATTTGCAACTGATAAATAATAGTGTGGGGTCTGCATTCGCTCTCACCTCGGTAATAATGATCTGGTTCTCATCTATTCCTATGTAGAAATCCGAGAAAACGAACATAAGATAACCGAACAAATAAATTAAATAACATAAGGGAGACGTATTTTCGTTTTAAGGTTTCCTGGTTATACATTTATCACATTTGCAGGTTGCACCAACAGAGCTAGAGGGCTGAAAATTCAAACATTAAGATGAAGAAAAAATAATTTAAAATTAGGAAACTCGAATTATTGAAAATAAATTACCTGATGGAATAGCTTTGGCTCCTTAGTGCCAATCAATTCATAAATAACCCTGTCATTTTTTGCTTGTATATATATATATATATATATATATATATATATATATATATATATATATATATATATATATATATATATATATATATATATATATATATATATATATTAAAAATACAATTAAATTCAAACCCATTTTTGTTGGTTTATAACCATCGGACCCGGTTTACCCTCTTCGATATGAATGTTCCACTATTTCGCACTTTATATCTTAGGACGCTTCTGGTTTCTGTACGTACAATTTGTTTACATGGTCAAATCCACATCGTCTGCACAATTCCTAATGTACGACTATCTCTTCTCTGTTGTCTGTTTTTGTCTTCCTTTTGAGACAGTTTTCAACCATCTCTTTTATGTTTATTTTCGATTTCATTCTTGCATATTCACCCTAAATGTGTGATGGTTGTTACTTGGTATTGATTGACAGTATCCGTCCTCAAATACCTGTACCTTTTTTTCATTGTTTTTTGTTCTCGGTTTTGTTTTTTAGTTGGTGTACTTATTGAGTTTTCCTACCAGTAGTACCGGGTGGCTTCTACTGCAAATCAAGTGACAGCAAGTCTCCTCAGTACTCAGACATTCCCTTCAGTATTTTTACTGATTTTCGGAATGCTATTGTCTGGACCGTCTCAGTTTTTTCTCCCAGTTTCCCATCGTGTAAGACTCTATACAAACGTTTCAAGATTATTCCAAGCGTTCCAGTATTTTTTCGCTTCCCTTGCAAGGTTTCAATATATCCCTTGAGCCTTCTTTCAACTTCATTATGTCGTCTGCTGATACAGTTGAACTTATTATTTGACAGATTTCCTTCTTTTCGTTAACCATAATTAGATCTTGTTTTCAGGCCTGGATTGGGTGATCCAACAGAAAGACCCGAGAAGTTTTTATCATCTATGACGCCATTGATTTGCAGGGGCGAATCTGAGATATTTGCACAGTTCTCAGCTTATTTGTGTAGTCTTCTTAAGCCAACGTCATTCTCGTATTGGATAATTGGCAGTCTTATCTCAATTTCAACATCGTTTACATTTCTTATATGGCTGAAAAAACATCAACCAAAAATGTCCCAATAACTGTTAACATAGGTTTCTCCAGTTTTTAAATGGTTCGACCGGCTGGCTCTATATGTATGTGTTGCGTGTGCTGACCACACAAATAGAGTCAAATGTCTGAAAATTTTAATATTTGCTCTTTATCATGGCTAAAAAAAAGTTTGTTCTTTTCTTTCGAAATATCCCACCCAAAAAAGATTTTAGTGGGGGCTCAATTTAAGATCTAATTTCATGCTAGACCAATTGTCTTTTAGTTTGTGCCTGAGTGCGTTTACACACGTTTTTCTTTTCTTGAAAATTCAGTGATCCTCCAAAAAGCGAGAGAATAACTCATTCATTTGATCATTCATTTTATTATCTTTTTAATTGATTACCCCGTCCCCTAAGATGGCATGCTGCTAAAAAACGTTGGCCACGTTTAATGGTTACTATCAGACTTGTGTTGTCTATTTTAGTTTAAATCAATTCTTATAGAATTGTTTTGAGAAGCTATCAATAGAAGTCTTGTTTTTTTTTTAAATTTAAATATCCCAAATATTATTTACTTTCAGATGATTGCATTCAAAATGTTTTTCTATTATACAAGATAATGTGAAAAGTGGAAGATTTATTGATAAAGATTCATTTTTTCGGGTTCAGAGAGGATACAGAAATAATTTGTTTTATTGGAGGTTTTCAGCACTTAACATCGATAGTGTCTAATTAGGAAGTTGAAGTGATTTTTAGGTACGATTTCAAATGAGAACATAGTGCTGCTCAAGCTGCTGATAATGTCAATGGTGCATTTGCAATGAACTTTACTACAGTGCCAGCTTGGTGGAAATAGGAATAGATGCTAATAATAAACCTCGAAGGAGGCCCAAACCCGGTCGTAATGATAAATGATTATCGAGAGCGAGGAAGAACAATTCACAAAGAACAGATCCATATCACGTCATCTTAACTCAATAAAAAAAATAAGGAGGCTTAAAAATGGATCCGACACGAACTGAATGAAATGGCAGTTCCAGATCCACACCAGCCAGCTGGCTGTATTTAAAGTTTATAGGATTGTGATATGAGGTCTTTCAACATCCACCATATTCACATTTTTCCTATAGAATATCATCTTTTCAGGCATTTTGAACATCATATTCGTTGTACAAGTTTCAATAGTATAGAATCTATAACTAATGATTTAACTGAATTAGCGGCCACTAAACCTAAATGATTTTTATAGACATGACATATCATCATCAGGAGATCGTTTGCAAAAGGGTATTGGTTCAAATGAGTTATATATTGGCTAAATATTTACCATTTTTCTTGCTCATATCATCCTTCATTTTACTATTTAGAAAATGACATTTAATATGTAACAGCTTAATACAAACGCCCAAATAATACATGCACTATAAATTGTCCGTCGATAAACACGTGTTGCATATTTGCGAATTTGATACCACAGTGTTCATCGTCAATATTTGTTGGAATACGCCTTAATGTGGTGCGTTTCCAAGATAAGATCCAAGTGGAACGTTGGGATATTACTTACATTTCAACTCTGACACATCAAACGGACTTTTTATTTAACATTTGGCATAGGAGCGAGACATTTTCTGTTGTTAGTGTCCATTACGGAACATAATTGATAATAATTACATAAACGTAAGCTCTTGAGAAAATGACAGCGGTAAAATAAACCAGATTAGGTTTCGAATTACAACGAGGATCATTTGAAAAGGTCTTTAAGCAAAACTTCTATGGCGAATTCTTTCTATATTGGAACAAAATATCTTTACGGGTCATGAACACATATTCGATTCATTACTACTGAGTAGAGGGCTTGGTCCTTATTCACTGTCATAAAGAGAAAAGGCAGATGCTCACCGTGGAACAATAGTTAGCAGGTTCGTCTGGCGAGCCAGTTTGCTAGTTTTGTTCCCTCCATCCTCATGAGTGAACCACTAAAGTGGCCTTGTGCCGGACAAAGAATTATAACCGAATATTGCGGCCTCGTTGCAAAGCTGGAATGTGAGGCAATTGAGATCCTTCATTAACAAATTGACGTTCCTCCTTGGAAGTCTATTACGAAAACGAAGGCAACTTATTTTTAATGTTTGTGGGAGGAACCAAACGCTTTTTTTCTTTCTCTCTTTTTTTTCTTTCTTTCTTTATCAACATCTATTTTCTTTCTTTCATCGATACTATTCCTTTTCTCCTTTATTTTTTCCTCTTTTTCTTTCTTTTTCCCATTAACTTCATGTGTTTCCTTCCTTTCTTTGTTCTCACCCATTATCTCTTCATCTTTTATTTACAATTTGTCGGCCTCCCTTCCTATTTACCTTCTTTCATTTCATTCTTTCATCCTTCGTTTCTTTCTTTCTTTCTTTCTTTCTTTCTTTCTTTCTTTCTTTCTTTCTTTCTATGTTCTATTCCTCTATTTCTCCTTTTTTTTATCTTCATCTGGAGTGGTCTCTGTCTTCTTTGCTGGTTTGCTTTTTTCTTTAAGTGACCGTGTCATCATTATCCGGTAAAAAAATCACGTTTAGAAGCGTTGAGTGCAACTCTTGAATAACCATTCGACGCCGAACTTTCATACAGGACAGGGTGCACCTGTTCAGCCAGAGCTCGGAGCACGCTCCCCACTTCCACCTCAATGTCACTTGGTGCATTCACATTGCTGACCCCTAGCCAATAAACGTCCCACAAAGGACATCGGATCGTACTTATTTCAAAATAAAAGATTTTGAATTGATTCAAATCGACCATAAATCCCCTCAATTCTCTCGTGCGAATTCTCTTCAAGATCATACATATATATCTGTGTATATGTGTGCGTGCGTGCGTGTGCACACGTTTGTGTATATACAAAGTTCTGTAAGCGTCAAGTAAATATTTTCTTATCTATTTTCGTTAAGATAAATTAGGTTTGCTCCAGAAAGGTAAAATTCAAAGATACTATTCCTTTTATGTAATAATATGTGTAGAGTTTAATCTATAAGGATATAATCCTTAATTTAAGGTGATTTACTTTGGCTTTTTCTCTTTGTGAACCATCATTTTGGCTGATTGATTCACCAGCCTTCTTCAGGGTCGGACAGACAAAATTGTAGCATTCGCTCTGATCGATTTTTCAAATCATGTTTCAATTTCTGCAAAATCAATGCAATTGGAAAGTAGAAATATTTAAAAAATATATCTGTATACTATGTGAAGGCAATATTTCTGTTTGGAAAACGTCTATACAGATATAGAGGAATGCAATATTATACATATAATCTATCTCATCATGTATATGGTCGGATTATTTTCCTCATCTGTTCATTTTCCCTTCATCCAGTATTGTTGGTTCCAGTGAACAGGATCACTACACAGAGCGCATGCTCAGTAGGAATGGACACGTCATGTCCGTTTTTTTTTTTCTTTGTTTTTTTTTCCTCCCTGGGTATCCGGGTTGTGCTGTCGGTGTACTTCCGAGTTTCGTCTCTTGCAATGGGTAATCCGGATTTGCAAAAAGAAAACGGAAATGACGTGTCCAGTCCAACTGAACATGCGCTGTGAGTAGTGATTCC
>OY735204.1:24918885-24923885 GCA_963457665.1 Thysanoteuthis rhombus | reverse complement strand
TATCTGCGCGGCCCAAGCATAAGGACGTGAAAACTGTCTTGTGTTTTATGAAGCCGGTACAGCACTAAGCAGTATCGCTCAGACCTCTTTACACATCGTACGTAAGTCATTCTCTTCATATACATCGAGTAGATATTGTTTCTCCATTGTTCAAATATCCTCGAGATTTAGAATCTTACACGTAATTATAATGAAATAGTTCGAGCATCTATGTATCACTCAACGAGAAATTATTTAGTTTTCTGGTTAGCAAAATGAATAAGGAGATACGAAATATAGCCAATCAAGAAAAATACATCTTTACACTGCAAAACACAATATTTGACTCCAGTAAATCAGTTTGAAACATTTTGAACTTTTTTAATAAATGTAAAATCAAAGCCAGAATTTCAAAATATTCTATAAGAGCTCTGGTTAGTCACACTATTGAAACTGTCGTAAGATGTCTTTTGGTAGCATGCCATGTAAAGGTGATCAATTAAAAAAGTGGAAAAAGAAGTGATCAATGATAAGTAACTTCTCCCGCATATCAGTGATAAAGTTTTATTCTCAGTGATAAAGCAAGCGTGCATTCTGCTGGATAGAAGTTGAGGGACAAATTTAGCATGAATTTACATGGCAAATCGCCCCCCTATCTCTACTAGAAACCTTTTTCTGGGTAGAATTTTCAATAAACAAAAAATTCTTGAGATAGAAGGGCGTGATGTTTTCAACAACCGAACTCAATAGGTGCAGCCTGTCTGCAAGATACATACGCAGCCATCCAGCCACACCAGCTTGAAAACTGAAGAAATCTACGTTGATAGTTCTGGCTGATAGTTTCTTATATCTTAGCCAAATATTATAATGATTACATCTCCCAAGGTCTTGAGTTAGTGTCAGCATCTGAAAGTCCTTATAGAGCAACTTCCTGCTGCCTGTCAAAGTAGATCAAAATCAGAGACAATTCTGACCTAGTGATACGGGATCTATTACTGAGGCAGCACCTCCCAATAGCACTTAGAACAGGAGCATTCCCTTGATGTATTCTAAAACAATCAAAAGAACCGAGAATTTTCTTGAAGATGCAAATTATAAAGACACCTAGAGTCTCTTACCGAAACAGGTTGGGACATGGATTTTCCAGTTCCTATCATTTATTTTGAATCATCTTTTGCCATTGTGAGATGACAGATGATTACCACTTGATGATACTTCGAAGTTTGGCATTTGACCTTAACGATAGTTTTAAAATAGGAAGATTGGTGCCGTTGGGATAATCGATACAACAGACTGACAATACATCAGAAGGTGTCAGCTGGAAAATATATAAATGCCCTCTTAGAGACAGGTCTTCTAAATTACGATTACCACCCACAGAAGAAGGAACTTCACCCTCTTCTTTGATGGACGAATGGATAAGTAATTTACGAGTACCTGGTGGAAATTTATCTATCTATCTATCTATCTATCTATCTACACATATATATATATATATATATATATATATATATATATATAAATATATATATATATATATATATAGATAGATAGAAAGAGAGAGAGAGAGAGAGAGAGAGAGAGAAAGAAACAGAGAGAGAGAGAGAGACAGACAGACAGAGAGAGAGAGAGAGACAGACAGACAGAGAGAGAGAGACAGGGAGAGACAGAGATATAGAGAGAAAGACAGGTGAGAGCGTGTATGTGTGTCTGTATCTGTGCCTGTATGAGTGGGTGTATAATAAGATATATTAGAATAAATACTCGCCTTAAACGACGGAGAAAAAATAACTTATAAAACAACGATAGATTGATTGAAATCAGATAGCATTCAATTTAAAAAGGAGAATTATTGAAAGAAAAACAGAAGTGAATACATCAATTTAGATTATATTGCTTCGATTTTTTTCCTACTATTCCATCATCATCAGTCTTTTATCGTTCGTCGTTGGACATGGACCTTCCTCAGAATTACCACACCTCTCTATCATGGGCGTCGTGTAGCCAGTACTTTCAGAACTTGTATAATTCGTCTCTCCATCTTGTATTCTGCCAGCTTCAGTTACGCATGCAATCTCTGGGGATCTATGTTATAAGTCACGATGATCATCAGTTTCCTGACATTTTTGCAACATAACCAGCCCTTTTCCATTTGAATTTTCTAATGGATTCTACGATGTCTTGGAATCCTATTTTTCCCAGATAATTTGTGTTGTCTCGTGATCACTCCATGTGAGGTTGAGCATGATTCTTTCATGTGCACGTTGCATGCTTCTTAGTTTGAGGGTCAACTGTGACTAAATGATTTATCAGTGTAGAATAAAGAGGATGTTTCAGGTGAGAATCGAACTCCCCAAACACTATGCCCAAGTGGGCCTTACTCAACGCTCAACTGTTCTAACTACTACCAAATTAAACCCTTAAACTATCCTTAAAAGTCTTTATTGATTTCACTTGATGAAGTATTGTTAAAAAAAAAAATCATGATAATTAATTTTTTTTGCTAAATTTTTCATCTTGATAGATGAAGATAGAGAGTGAGTTTAGATTAGAGGATTATGAGTTCGATTCCAACCTGGAACTTATTCTCTATTCTGATCCATGCTATTAATTAATTTACCAATAGCGGAAGGATACCAAGTCTGGGTTTAGTTTGCGATAAAAGCAATAACAATTGATATGAAAGTAGATTGTAGAAAAAAAAATCAATAATAATAACAATGTGATTTAAATTGATGTGTTTACATCAGTTTTTCTTTCAGTAATTCTTTTTTTCTAATCAAATGCTATCTGATTTCCATCTATCTATCTTTCTATTTTATTAGATAATTTTTTGGACATTAATTTACTCTGCCCGTTAGGATGGGTATTTAGTAATTTAAATTGATGTATTTACTTCTGTTTTTCTTCCAGTAATTCTCTTTTATAAAAAGAAATAAATGCTATCTGATTGCAATCAATCTTTTTCTATTTTATAAATGCTTCTTTCGGACATCGATTCATTCCGCCCGTTAGGACAGGTTTCAAATCTAGTTTAATAGAATAAATAAAAATTGAATTAAATTAAATCGTTATTATTTTGAATAAATCAAATCGCTAATTTTTATTATTTGTGCGCCGTTTTTAATATTGATTAGGCGAGGCTGTTAAACCTTAAAATTGGAGTGGTGGGTTATTTCTACAACTATAAACAAAAAGTAAATAAATCAAACTCTTTGGAGGTAGGATGCATCAAAATAATTTATGTATATTGTAAGATTCGAAGAAATTTCACAAAAAGACTTCACACATAACATTCACAAAATGCAACCAATTTTATTGGTCATTTAAGAAATCATTTAAAAATCATTAGTACGTAAGCTGTTTTGTTCTAATGTATTCATTTATTTATTGAAATTTTTTTTTCAAAGATATCCTCATTAACAGTTCCCAAATCTAATGTAGTATGCTTTCATCGTAAATACATCTCTCTTCAGAGTCTTATTTAAAGAAGAAATTGCGTAAAAATAAAGGAACATAACTCTTACACTTTCATATTGAGAGAGAAAATTGAGAGCCAAGATTCTTCTATTTTACTTTTTTTGTTCTCTCGTTTATTCTCTCATCCTTTCGAGAAACGATCAAACCGACAAGCCACTCTTTGGCTGAAAAAGCCAACAGTCAGTCAAATTTTTTGTGCTGTCCTAATGTAGATTTTTCATTGTAAGTCGATCAACGCCCCCTGAATAACATTTTGGGGTTGATTTTCAAAATCTCACTTGTTGAAACACTGCCTAGTGCGAACAGAAATACGTACAGAAAAATCATGGAGTTATATTGACTAGTTTTAGTTTTAGGATGTCACATACGGAAGTGGACGGACATTTGGTGAATCATAATAAGATATAAAATCAATTTTACACAATAAAAAATACAGTTTTCTGGGCTTAGTATTGAATATTTTCTTCCTTTAATGTATTTAGTCCTTTTTAAATGCTAAGCAGATGAGTGATGAACTTGAGGTAAAGTCAGTGGGCATTGTTAGGGAAAGTTGCTATCTCGTCTACCTGTATCGGATTCAAATGCAGTTGTCACTAAAATACAATCGTGATTATTGTTTCTTTGCACTCTTTTAGTGACAGAATTTACTAAATCACTACATCATCATCATCAACAGCAGCAGCAATAGCAACCATTATGTCCACTGCCAATTTCATTTCCTTCCATGACGACCTGCGATTGCGCTGAACTGTCTATCACATCCACCAATCTTGTGTCTGATTTTTTCCGTCCGCATTTACTGTCACATGAGTACCAATCAGTTAGTCTTTTGCTCCATCTGTTTTCATCTCTTCTTGCATCATATCCAGCCCATCACTGTTTTGTAGTCCTCCGTCTGATCCATGTTGATCTTTCTTTATCTTTTATTGCAATCCTCAGTATCGCTTTTTCGATGGCTCTCGATGCGATTCTAAGTGGTTTACAATTTTGCATTGCGTCTGTGAATCATAGCTGGTACTATGCATTGAGGTTTTGATATCTTTGCTGGATAAATGCCACCCGGGTTATAGAGACTGCTAGTCAGTAAATAATTTTTCGAATCTGATTAATTTTGATGAACACATGTTTGTATTTACTTCACCAGTAAATTAATGACCGGAATATTTACTTCATAGACCTTGTTTTCTATTTGGGTTTCCGTTGGCAGAAACCACCCAGGTAGCTACAGATCAAGGATATACATTTATGCATAATTCTTGAAGAAAAAAAGAGGAAAGAAGGAGATGGAGACGAAGAAGAAGAAGAAGAAGAAGAAGAAGAAGAAGAAGAAGAAGAAGAAGAAGAAGAAGAAGGAGATCTTGATCGTAAAAAGTTATCTACTCTTCAAGTTACTTACAAACAAGTCCATTGTAGATGAAGAAGAAAAAGGAGAAGAAGGAGGTGATCTTGATCATAAAAAGTTATCTACCCTCTAAGTTAGTCTTACAAACGAGTCGATTGTAGAAGAAAAAGAAGAAGAAGAAGAAAAGAAGAAAAAGAAG
>OY735204.1:24871385-24916385 GCA_963457665.1 Thysanoteuthis rhombus | reverse complement strand
TTTTTCAAGTAGATAATGTCGCGTATTGTCATATCACGTATCATGATGCTATGTTTTTAAAATTTCGAAGAAACTACAAAACGAAAATGGATTCATATGTATCCAGGAAAGGGTATGAGCAAAGATTGTGGTGGATTTCCAAGTTTATGTTTTTGAACAATTAAACGATCAGTTATTGTGTGTGTGACTATGGTTATTTTTGAATGATGGAATTCGAAGTTGTTTAGCCCATTTCCCATTGAATATAATCATTGCTAGTAATTAATTTATGCAGTGATCTATCCATCTATCTATCTATCTATCTATCTCTATCTCTCTCTCTCTCTCTCTCTCTCTCTCTCTCTCTATATATATATATATATATATATATATATATATATATATATTGAGGTGTTATTACCCGCTAAAAAGTTTTTTTTCCAATCATGCATGTAAAGATACTTTATTTGATGATTAAAAGTGAAAAAAAAACCCCAAAAAAACAAAACGATTGATGGAAACTTGAGTTAAAATTAGTTGGAAAATCGTCAAATTCTTCAGTTGAATATGTTGGTTGAGAATCAACTCCAATAAGTTTTTCTGTATAATTAGTATTCTTGTTATATCATATTATATCGTATAATAATATCATAAGTTGGTTTGCTCGCAGTCGGAGATTAATACCAACACAACGGATTCGATCTTTACATGGGTGAACATTCAATAGAAATGACACGAACAGCGAGTCAGGTCTGTGGTCATACATAGTGATCCTCCATTGTTAAATAGGTTTTGGGGGTAACCTTCGTTAGTATGTCCTGTTTCGGAAAAAATGGTAAGTAGTGTAAGATAATATTAATGTACAATGCACATAATACCCTATATAGAATCACAAACTTACACATATGATATAAGCTATAAATTAAGATTATAGCTGGAAGAGAAGTGGTGTTTGATCAACACTGTTGGTGTGCCATGTTAATATAACTATTTTGTTTTTAAAATTCCCGGAACGGTTACATGATGATCCCAACAAGAGAAAATGTATACATTGTAGGATATTAGCGAAGTATTTGTAAAACAGGAAAAAACCCTGAAGAAAGTTTCATATATTGCATTAGCAGATATTCGGAAATAAGCGACTGAAATAACACAAAAAAACTTTAAAAAAACGTTTTTTCAATGTTCAGTGTTTAAAGCTGTAAAGCTTTTTTGACTATGTATATATATACTCAGACTCATGCGCACAGTCGATTATTATCTATAAAAATATATGTGATCAAATTTTCTGTCGGGAAATATGCTCTCTCTCTCTCTCTTTCATTCAAAACAGTGACTTTAAGATGGCAGCTGTTTTTATGGATATCAGAGATAATTTTGACATATTTTCTTGAAAGACACTGGATGATCACAGGGGGTTTATTATGGAGACGTTTTACAAAGACTGAAATCTCCATTGGTGAGAAAACGGCTTTGGAAGTTGCATCTAAAATGCACCTGTTCATTCGGCGAAGATAGCAAGGGTAACAGTCTCATGTTCTTTTTACTTGGGTTGGCCGTTGATGATGATTGAAGTATAGAATGAGCACGGACACTGTCATTTGATCTTATCAGTTGATCGTCATTCAAACCGACAAGGTATTTATGAGAGAGAGAGAGAGAGAGTAAAAAAGAACAGGGGCCTTCGCCTCCCATGCCGGGACCAACTCTGCCGTCTCACTAAGTCTGGCTCTGACTTAATTCTTCTCATTATGAAAGCGCAACCCATACATACATCTGATATTGCTGAACCTTCCCTCAATTGTTTCTTAATTCATCCCACCTAGAGAATAACATACGGCTTGACCTTCGAGACTTTACATCAATGTAAACATCTTTCTCTGTCGGTCAACTGTAATTGAATTCTTATCAACCAAACAATTAACCAAACCTTGTTATTGTCATCCAACAGCTTCAAAAATATGCCCTCTTTTTTTATAATCCGAAATCTGATAGGATTATTCGTACTTCTCAACTCGACCACCGCTTACCTATCTGCCAAGGTCAAGGTAACTCATCAACTCAGCAGCCCTAATCTTGCCCCGTCAATTCTTACTTCTCAACTCGAACACCGCTTACCTATCTGCCAAGGTCAAGGTAACTCATTGACTCAGCAGCCTTAATCTTGCCCCGTCAGTCCATTCTGATGGAACTAGATAATGCCAGAACTGCCATTCGGGCATAGTGTTAATCGAAGTGCTTAGAATTCTTCGGGGTAATATTTTAGAGGTAGAAATACCGATTCCATTGGGATTGTGTTGAGAAAAATAGCTTTGCGTATTGATGCTTTTATTCAATAAAGGTTATCAAAAATTTTGTAGCAATACTTTTTGAATCACCGTCGTATCTATTGATACCTATATTTACCTTCAAGGGGTCGTGCGTATATTCTATTGTAATTAAAATGTAGTTTACTAATGGGAAAAACCGATTAGCTCCTATCTGACGCAGACAATTGGCCTGTGTCTGCACTTATATCGCCTTTTAGCCTTCAAGATTACTTAATGATAGTGATTATCTTCTCATATATTTGGACAGCTTTTCAGTGACCGATCTCTCCCCCGAGTGAAATTTGATATTGTATTTACGGTAAGTAATGTTGTTCGTATTTGATTTTTCCAACATGAACCTTAGAGAGCCATTCGAAGAATGGATCAATCTCAACAAGAGTTTTAGGAGAAAAACAAAATATCCAACAATAAAATAAGACCCATGTCCACTGCTCTATCTATAATAATAATAATAATAATAATAATAATAATAATAATAATAATTTATATATATATGTGTGTGTGTGTGTGTGTGCGTGTGCGTGCGTGTGTGTGCACGAATAAGAATCTATCTTTTAAACAGTATTTTGCGTTCAAACTCTGCTCTGACTACTGCATGGATATCATTTTCAAAATTTGAATTTTTGCATGAATCATGTTTAGTTGAAGCCAGATTTTAGAGGAATGATAGTGTAGGTTTCACAAATGAATATTACACTTGCTTGTTATGCACGCATCTATCACACTCGAAACATTTGCTTATTGAAAAAATTATATATCAAGTATCACTGCTAGATACTATACCATTGTTTATGAGTCCGACAGAATTGATCTTCTCTTCATTTACATTACGTAAGGGTTATTTATATCTGTTTTACAACTGAACGTTCACACCTAGGTGCATGTTCAAACGTACTTCCTTTGCAAAATCGTTTAACTGATATCAAGTTCGAATTTTGGTGCATTTTTGTAAGTGGGCTTCCTTTGGTGTTTGATGCCGGAGAGCTGAGGAAGTAACCCATGCCGACTGTTACAACCACTTCTGGCACTCGTACCGCCTCACTTACCACACAACTCAAACGTAGATCTACAGGATTATAAAAGGTTGGGATATGGATTATAGAAACTGGTAGGGTACGGGATTTGGCACCGAGATTATCAATGTAGCAACATTTAACAAAAAGCTTTTCCAATGAAGACCTCAGTCAGAAATGAACGAACTCACTAGAAATGGTTCACTGTGCTTGCATGTTACCATTCAACTATATAGAGAGGAAAGCAGTGCTCAGTGTTGCTGCAGAGAGAGAGAGAGAGAGAGAGAGAGAGAGAGAGATATGTATAGGTCACTCCATACAAAAACCAGCATTTGATCAACGTCTTTTTGGAAGCATGCTGTGTTGGGGGTAATCAACTGAAGAATAGGAAAAGTGGCGATAAATGAATTAGTTATTTCTCACGCCTTTCGTTGAACTGCGATCACTAGAAAAAGTAAATAAAAAGAAACAAGCGTGAATGATCAAGGACACACACTGAAGGACCAATGGAATTTTCAAGAAACAAAAAATCTTTTTTTTTACTAGAATTAATAAGGTGTAAATGTTCAGACTTCCAGCCCTGTAGCTCCATTGGTGAAGCAGTACAGATGGCAGATAGATAGATAGATAGATAGATAGATAGATAGATAGAAAGAGAGATAGCCGGGTAGCCAGCCAGCCAACCAGACAAGCTTAAACTGAAGAAACCTCTGCTGACAGTTTCGGTTCATGATTTTTAATATGTGCGTGTGTTTGTCTCTGTGCACGTTGATGCTTTTTGTGTTCAGTATTTGATTAATTACTGTTTTTATTGCAATGGATTCTTCCATATAAAATATAGGATGTGCACATTGCCAAGATGCAAATTAAATTCTTCTAATCTCTCTTCAGCGATGGCACATACACTAATCCGATCCCCCTGGATGCGAAGATAATCATTAATCCCCACCACCAACTTAGTTCCACCCGGATCATTTTTCTCCTACCTTTTCCCCATTTTTCGCCGAATACAAAAACACAATGTCATGTCTGAATCTTCCCTTCGTATTTTCACATTATACTCACTCTAACACACACTGAAAAATCAACAAAATGTCGCTGGGAAAAAATCATCCTTTCCCTCTTTTCTTGCTTCCTCATTTTACAAATCTTGCAAAATACTCAAACATCGTTATCACTTGATAATCGTGTTAGCTTATCTTATTGCTGTCCAAGACAAACCCTTCAAGTGTTTGTTCGTGTTTCACATGTGCCGTATCGCGCCTGATGGATTTGGCATAGGTACGTGGTAAATTCAGGATATATACATATGTATACTGAGAATATTTCTCTTACAGGGAACGATGGGCGATATCTTATGAATTTAATTCAATTTACTTTATGTCATTTAATAAAGGATTTCTCTGAGATGTATATACATACAGGGTTGGTGGAAAAAAAATCGCAATTCAGGGTTGACCACTGTATGATTATATTGTAACATGACCTAAATATGACGTAATAAAATCGGCCATTATTTTCCCCAAAATATAATAAGTTGAAGCCATTATCAAGTATCATATAATTACTTACAAATTCATTGTCGATTGACATAAACTATATTCTTGATACTTACTGGACACGTTCCTTCATAAAAAAATACCAGAATACTATCTAACTTATATTATCTTATATCGCAATTATTGCGCTAGTAGCTACACAAAGGACCCCAAATAATATAAAATACGTCTTTTAAAACTGAACTCAAAAGAGTTGCATCGTGTGTGGACAAATCGAGTCTGATCCGTGCTTACATTGTTGACTGCTCGGGAACATGAGATATTTAAAGCAACATTACAGCTTTTCATTTATTTACTTTGACGCGATGAGAGAATGCAAACAGTTGTGGATTCGTTTCTTCCCCGGTGAACATGATCAGCCTGTGCCAAAATTCGAACTTTATTTGCTGACTATGTTTTACGTTCTGTAACCATCACGTTACCTCAGACCACCTTGATCTATACCCACGATTCTTTCACATTGTCAACCTTACAAAATATACGTATAGAATAGAGAAATGTAATGTCATCCACGCTTATAATAAGTTGCAATATGTATTTGTCGTCTGTTACGATTACATAATAGGTGACGTGTTGTGGTGTAACTTAACAGAGCTAGAATATTATCTAACGTTAAACCGGATAAATTGCATCTTCACTTAATTTTATCTTCAGATTAGTTTAATATTCAGGAAGTATTGAACATGAACAAGAAAATATTTCGCAACATGTTTTTGGTATTTTATAAGTACTATGTAATTGCCAAATTACTTAATCGTTGTCATCATTTTATGACGGCAAGAGTAAATTCGTATATGATAAGATGTAAATCTTATAATTATTGCACAAAACTGTGGTTCAAAAACTCATTTTGTTATTGCCGTTGAATGGCATTTAATCTCAAATAATTTCATTTTGAAATTCTCCATGGTCTTCTTTGGTCTGAATACCACACAAAACCGATTTCTTTGTCCCGAATTCACTCTATTTTAAGTAAAATTAAATCAAATTTAAAAGGATAGATGAATACCAATTCCACGGTACTCATTTTTTCCAAACATTTAAAACATTGCCATACTTGTACCATCAGCCGTGTAGAGTGTCAATCCAACTATTTGTGCGTGTCTTGAGGTTTAGAAAAATTGAACTCTTCTTTCCAGCCATTCTAGTTGAGGGTCAACTCATTTGAAAACTAGGGTTTCCTGTGTTAATTTTTATGGAGTAGTCCTTTGCAATTTCGCAGATTAGCTCAACACGATTCACTGATTTCTGTTGGATTTTTTCAACTTGTAGAATCTTCATTTTCTACCTTGTATAAATAACTATCTATCTATGAATTGATGCATTTTTGGCAATATTATGAAAGCCGTTTTGCTAGCACGATTTCATTCTACCTAAAATTCGATGCGAATAGAGAAGGCACAGTGATAATTTATACATTTTCAAACGGCTTATTTTTTATTTAAATTTCCACCAGAGGTTATTAATCCAGGAAAAGTCATTTCGGGCTAAATCTAATTTAGAAAATGGATTTTCGCAAGCCACAGAAAGATGTAACACATGTGAAAGAAAGGAAGGAAAAAAAAAAGGAATAAAGAAATAAAAGGAAAGAAATATAGAAAAAGGGGAAAGGGGGAGAGAGGAAAGATGAAAAATGAAAGGAAAGAAGAATGTACATAAAAGAAAGATAGAAAAAAAAAGAAGAAAAAGGTGTAAAGGAAGAAAGAAAAAAGTGAGAAAGAAAGGAATGGCAATATGAAAAGGAACGTAGAAAGGAAGTACGAAAATGAAGAGAAAGAGGAGGAAAAGAAAAGAGGGAAAGAATGAGAGATAAAAAGACGAAGAATAGAAACATAGGAGAGCGAAAGTGATGTGATATGGAAGAAAGTTTTTTTGGAATCGGAAGATAAAAGATCATCTTTAAAAACCAGTTTTCGACAACTCTTTGTATAAACTATAAATTTTCTTTCATTTTTTTTTCTTTCCTTCCTTCTTTCTTTCTTTCTTTCTTTCTTCCTTATTTATTTACTTTCCTGATATTAAAATATTCAATATCCAGTGAAGTCTTGGCAAATATTCGACTGTTTTTTGAAGTAATTCTTGTAAAGATGCTATACATGTCTTTCCCTAAAGGAAGATTGATGAAGATGAGGAGGGGAATTAGGACTAATTATTTTCGTCTGTGTATCTAACAGAGGGCCACTCCTTTGATGCGATTTGAAAGTTACTCCTAAGATCTTCATTTCCAGAATCAAATTCCTTGTTGGAACGAAGCTTTGAGTTTGTTTTTGAAGATTTTTTAATTCATTAAAAAATTGTTTTTCAATTGGAAAAAAAAAGACAGAGCTTAAACGAGCACGTGTTTGTTTCGCTGAAGAAAACCGGGCGTCTCATTTTGAAACAAGATTACATATCCGCGCATGTAATAATTAGAAACGAGCATTTGTCGTCTGTCGCTCCACGTCATCATTGAGGTCTCGTGACGTAACTAAATAGAAGTAGAATTAATAATAGTTTCACCCTTAGATTAGTTTGAATTGAGGAAATATTCTACGTAGACAAGACCATACCGTGCAACGTCGTGTTTTCAATATTCATAAGTACAATGCAATTTCAAAATTACTTAATCATTAGCATCATCTTTTGATGACAAGGTGTAATTTAGTCTCTAGAATAATTTTGGAAGAAAAGCACAAGCTGAATAAAATGCAGAGATTTTGAGGTCTCATTAAATGTCACAAGACATTTGCGTAACTTGTATAACTGCTTACAAATCTTCATCACATTCACAGCATTATTGCGTATATTGAATAACAACTACCCAATGTTGTACGTAGCTGAAATATATTGAAGAATTTCGAAATGTAATGAAACAAAATATACCTGGTAAATGTCCGTGAGCACTGATAAGATTGTAATGTTTATTAGGTTTTCATACTCATTTCTATCACTTAAATTGATATATATATATATATATATATATATATATATATATATATATATATATATATATATATATATATATATATATATATATATATATATATATATATATATATATATTATTGCTGAACAAGTTCTTCAATGTAAATTGAATATGAAGATGACCAGAGAGGAGGGATGCCAATTTAGATTTTTTCAAGTTTGATTTTTCGAATTTGTTAGTCTAATATTGGCAATAACTAGATTTAAAAAAAATCTTTTGTCAAGTCCAGTGTTGTCAATTGAGATGTTTGTTTTGTAATTTTTCGCATTTGATACTGACTTCCAGATTCGAAAAATTGAAAAATCACATCTAAATTGACAACCTTGCCAGAGAGGCATTCACTTAATAATCTTATTAAAATTTATCATCAGTCTGTCCGTATGATCTCGCCTGCCGCAAGAAATACTTGACATAAACCCCTGAATTTTTAGTGGGTACGAATGCAACCCCGGGTAATGTTTTTCGCAAATTAGTTTCTGAAAATCCCCGCCCCCAATATTTTTTCAGAAGGGGAAAAAAACAAAAAAACAAATATACTGAAATGGACACAATTTTATGTGCAAGAACAGTCAAATGCGGTTGGCTGCTGCCTTTTTTCACTCGGTGTCAAAGAGAGGGTAGTTACTTTGTATCGTTTCTACAGAGGGTTGGAGAGCAAGAGGGAGAGTATTGTTGAGTAACTGAGAGAAAGAGAAGATCTTTCTTGGAATGTGGCCTGCGTTGCGCCATCTTTTAATTTCTCTTTTACTTTCCCGCTTTCTAACATAGGCTTTCACTCTTCCCATCTCCACCGTGTGTTAGAGTTGTATATATGAGCATTTTTAAAACAAATGAAATTCAAAAATATCTGATTATTTCTTCTTTTTCTTTTGCTGTCAAAATGAATTGATAGCAAGTTCCCGAATATGAGAGAACCATGCCGTTTTCAACATTTTAAACCATTGGCGATAATCGCTACGGAAGATCATTTCTGCTTAAAAAAAAACTTCATTTTTAAGGAAAGATGTATTTACATGCAAACAGATTAAAAGCAGGAACCGTAATAAATAGTATTTTTCCAAGTAAATATACTTAAAAAAAGAAGATTTTTCTGATAAGTAAATAAATGCATTAAAACGAAACATTACATGTCTACATTTTTAGTTTTATCTTAATATTAACGCTACTTTCGAAACCTATAACATTGTTCAATGGTTGCATTTATATAAATGTTCATGTATGGAATAAAATAACAGTTAATTTTAATGACTTCAATGCACGGATTCTTCAAATCTTTTAATACTCAGCTTTGCCAAATATTTCAGTCGTTCAAGTATTCAATTATTTCTAATTCATAGATTAATGTGAATAAATATATACAAATAATTTCTATACTGAAAGAATGTCGAATAAGACAAAGTTTTCTTTAGAGAAAAAGAAATCTATGCTTATGATTTTCCGTAGCAAATTTCGCCAATGGTTTAAAATGCAAAAAAGGGCATGGGCCCCTTTACCGAAAGATTGCCGAAAAACTATCACTTATCAACTGACACTGCAGTTCTCCGAAAATTAACAATTGAAGTTCTAATTAACTGTAGACATCTGCTAGCTCGATGTACAGATATAAAAAAAATGATAGAAATAATGAAAGACAACACAAGTTAAAAGAAAAAGTTGAAATTCCATTGTTATTATTTTGAATCAATCAAATTGTTGATTATTTAGATGTGCACCGTTTTTAACATCGAACGGGCTAAGGTATGATACTTTACAACCCAGTAATTCGGTTAGTCTTTTGATTTCAAAAAGTAAACAAAAAAGTATTCAGAGAGCGCATATCTCTAGCAAAGCCAATGTCAGATGGGATGATTGATCGAGGATCAGTCCTGAAATTCAATCAGTTCGTCCATAACGCATACATGAGAACAAAGAAGGAAAAGTATCTCTCAATTCAAGGTCCACTTCCAAGTAGTACCAGCTCTTCCTCACCCAATTACATCACCCACAAAGATTTCATAGGAAATCATTCAGTACTTTCGGAGATATCAGGTAGACAGACATATAGACAGACGAACATATGCAACAATATTCATACACGTCCCTCCAAGGTAAATAAGTCGAACTCACGTGATAAGATATATTAAAAGTAATTTACGTTTTTCCTAGTAAAAATTGCAAATTTTACGTCACTTATCAATTGGATTTAAGATACATAAAAAATCAGAACCCGCTAATTTACGAAGCTTACCTTTAGTACAGTAATTTACTACTGTCTGTTATAGCGGGCGTTCCAGTTACTAACAATAATAATAGCAAAGAATGTGGCATGAATTCAAGATTTGTGCATTATAACTTGGAGGTGCTCCCTTGTTAGTCGCCAGTGTGTGTGTGTGGGGGGGGGGGACTCGGACATCATCTTGCAACTGTTGACCAAAATTCGAGTTAGTGATCCTTTAGTGGCCTTCAGAAGCGACACAGTTGTTACCGAGCGACTGTTGGACAAAATAGGAAGAAAAAATGTACGACGAAGGGCAGTAACTTGGTTATGTATTTCTACCTTATAAGCAAACCATCTGTTTGGTGTTACAGAGAACAAATGCTCACAATATGGAAGAGAAAATTCACATTAGGGGCACCAAATCAACGCCTGGCTGACCAAACGAAACAAACCCTGAAAAAGAAAGAGCTATCAGAGATAGAACTACAGGGCACAGTCTTTTACAGCATATAGGAACTGAAACTGAAATGGTAACAGAAATCTTCATCACAAAAGAAGGAAATTAAAGAAACTGATACAAAAACCTGCATGGGAAATGAGATTAGATAAAAAAGATCTGCCAACGGCAGAAAAACGACAGATCATTGAAAAACACATGGCACATGAACAGACCAGAAGCCAGACTATGAGGCATATACAAGATAAGATAAGAAAAAAATACCTTTTGCAGTTGTAGAAATACATCGAAAAAATAGCCAAGGAGCGAGACCACAGCGATATAGACAAAGATCTGTCCAAAGACACAGAATCATGCTTCCCAAACCAACAAAAGAAAGTTTTACCAAGATTTGAATGGAAAGAGAAGACAGAACATAAAACTAGACACTGCAATGGCAAAGAACTTCCGGAACGACAAACAGGGGTGCCCGCAAAAGACACAACGAATCTCCAGAAAGGCTAAATAATATCAAAGAAAGAACTCCGAGACATGGATGAGGTAGGATAAGGTAGGATGAGGTAGGATAAATCGTATTGAATTGAAACATACTGGAAAATATTTTCTGAATCACCATCATCATCATCATCATCATCATCATGATCATCATCACCTTTTTAGCGTCTGTTGGACCTAGACCTTCCTCAAAATTTTCCAGATCGCTCTATCATGGGCATCGTGGAGTCAGTACCTTCTGAATCTTACTTTCTGTCGACCACAATTTTACATATGATCTTCGGGGATCCACATTGTGAGTCATAATATCCAGCGGTTGTCAGACATTCTTGCAACATGTCCAGTCCATCGTCTTTTGAGTTTTCAAACTGCCCATGTCATATCTCAGAATCCTGTCACAGTCCAATATACTGTGCAGTCTTATGATACCCCCTCTATTTGAGGGTCAGTCTTTTGGTTATGTTCCACGTTTCAGTTCCATATCAGAAGGATGCATTGGTTGTATACCCTTCTTTTTGGGACTTGTGGGATTTCGTTGTTCTTGAAAATTGAGCTTACTCTGTGAACCTGCCGACCTGGAATACACCATGACCTGATAGGGTAGCTGCTTCAACGTTGCGTTGCTCTTATCATTGAGCTAAACAGCCATTGGTAATGTAATGCCAGCAGTGAAAGCAGCTACCCCATCGGTCGCAGATTTCTTCCTGCAACAGCCCCATTTTCTTTAATTGTTTTTTCTATTTACTCTGTTTAGGCCAAATGATACATTCACTGTGTGATAAAGGGATATCATTTCAGTTTCAATATAATTTGGCGCAATTTATAATTATTTCTGTCAATATATAGCTATTTTTTACACATATATATTGCATATTCATAATCAGCGCTAGCATTAGGTGTTCGAACTCTTGTAAAATCCAAAATTTTGAATTTTGATTCTTCAAGAAAGTCGACTAGACTAGTGAGTAATTGCAATGCAATGATCAGTAAATGTTAGTCAAAGGAAACTAAGTTTACCCAAATGACATAGTCAGAGAAAACACATTGAGATTCGTATTCCCGGGCAGTGTCTTTGAAGAGTCGTCTACTTGTCTTTGTTCCAAGAGTAGGATGTTTTCTAATAGAATTTCTTTCAAGTCTCGATTTTGAATTATGTTATATGTGAAAGAAAGTAAATGCCTTCGAAAATTTCAGTTACGACTGTATATAAAGTATTATCGGAAGTTTTAAGAAAAATATTTCTATTTCATGAATTATTCAGACCAGTATCTTCATGGTTGATCTTATCAAGACATTTCAGCTAATGCATTATTCAGCCTGCCTCGAATTGCCTGAAGTTCGGAGATGAAGTATTGCTATTATTCTATAAATTATTCGGACGAGTAGCTACATCTCTGTTGTTTTTATCTCTTCGTTTCGACCAGTGGCTTTTTAATCACTCTAGTGCTGCCTAAAGTTCCAAGAGAAAATATTAATTAATGGCACACCATGAATTATTCGAAAGAGTATCTACAGTATGTTGTTTTAATCTCAACGTTTCGACCGGTGCATTCTCCAGTCTTTCTAATATTGTCTTGTGTTCAGAGGTAAAATATCAATGCCATTTCATGAATTATTGGAGTATATACCTATTTGAAGATAAAGGAATCAAAATAGACGGCGAATATCTGAACGACCTTAGATTTGTATATGACATTGCCCCTTTCACAGAGAATCTACACGACCTCCTGCTAATGCTAGATTAACTAAATGAAAAAGCAAGAAAGTCGGCCTACACATGATCTTCAGCAAGACAAAGATCATGTGCAACAATCACGTCGGAAATAAGAACACAAAGATCAAAATTGAAGACGCAGAACTGGAGAAAGTAGACCATTGCATCTACCTAGGACAACGAATCTCCATAAAATCCTCAAAAGAAGAAGATATTAAACGAAGACTCACTCTAGAATGGCAAGCCTTCGGTAGAGCAAGCTCAACCTTCAAAAATAATAAGATCCCATTAAGCCTAAAAAGAAGAGTGTACAACCAATATATCCTCCTGATAATCATATATGGGGCTGAAACATGGAACCTAACTAAGAGACAGTCCCGCAAACTGAGAACCATGCAAGGTGCATATGAACAATTATGCTCAACCTCAAACGGAGCGAGTACATGACAGCACAATATATCTGGGAGGAAACAAGAGTCCAAGATGTCATAGAATCCTTTGAAAAACTCCGATGATAATGGATAGCCATGTTGTAAGAATGGCAGACAACCGATGGACATCAAGACTCAGAACATGAATCCCCAGAAAGATCCACGCATAAGCGAGGCCAGCAGAATACCAGATAGAGAGACGAACAAGACAAATTCAGAAAGTAGTGGCTCCGCGACATCCACGATAGTGAAATGTGGTGAATCTTAGGGAAGGTCTATGTCCAAAGATGAACGTTTAAAGACTAATGATGATAATACCGATATTTCGACAGGTTACTTCTCCAGTTTTCCCAGTGCAGTCTGAAGTTCACCACCATATCTAACTCCTTTATTATATTATAGGAAAACGAAAAAATAGTTCATAAGAATAAAATATTTTGATCATATGTTTTCGAATTAAAAGAAGGTCAAACTACTGGACTTGTGCCATTATAGCAGATCGGATTAAAAGAAGATCGGATTACAGGACTTGTAGCATTGGAATAAATCGATAGTAATGCAAACAATCAGTTGATGTAGATAAAACATCATGATCAAATGTGGCTCAGATTAAAATAAGGTTTGATTACGGGACTTGAACCTGTAAAATTGATTGGGTTGATAGAAACGCAAATTAATATTAAATGAGAATAAACTATTTTTATCAAATGTTGGTTTGATTGAAAAATGGTCGATCTTACAGAGGTCTCATCTGTACATTGCAATTGATATGTATATAATATAATTTTTGGTCGATTAAAAAATCCAAGTTTATTTGATACTCTTTCCTAAAAACTCTAACTCGCTCGGATAGTTTTTATCAAATATTTTGTACATATCTCCAACTCTTCCCCATGACAAAGTCTTAACGTATTTATCTTAATCTTTTTTGTCTGTAAACCTGTGAAAATGCTTCCGGTTGAATCTTATCAATACATGGTGGGTTCTCATCAATATTCTTTCCCAATTTTTAGATACTGATGTCTGTTGGAGACCTGCAACCAGAACTGTCACGTGTTTATTCAGTTTATGAGTTCGTCTTGTTAGCTGGTAATGTACATATCTCACGTACAGGCTGCATCCCTACTTATTATACGACTAGTGTATAGATCAGGGTAATAATTCATCCGGTAGTATTAGCTTGAAGAGACAATTGGGAAAGCTAAAGTTGACGTTAGAAATGAGATTTCTTTATTCAATTAAATATTAGTACTTGAGTATACAAAATGGTGTGTATTAATAGATCCCATGCCAGTTGTTATTGTGATGTCTTGGATTCAGAGGAGAGTTCTCCACTTTTTCAATGGTTTATTATGTGTAGAAAAATGTTGTTTTTTTTCTAATTCCTCCCCCAAATAGTTTTTAATGAGGGGTTCAATTTACAACGTAAATTTATACGTAATTGGACCCTTAATATGTGCCTGATAGCATCCACACTAGTTTCGTGTCTTTGATTAAGAATTACAAATCAAAAGGCGAGAATTATCACCCCTTTTCCAAATTTTTAATTGATCACCTCCATCACAGCATGCTACCAAAAGACGTTGGTCATATGGTGATTTCTGTTGATTGAATTCCAAGACCTGTTATTATATTCTTCAAAACAAATTCATCTCATAGTCATCGCTTAAACATCTCGTACTCCACTGTCTACTCGTTGAGCTTAAGAATTCTATGTTCTGGATATTTTCGGTTCTTCATTTGGAAATAAAAAAATACCTATGTGTATTTTCACTTTCGATCATCCTTACATACAATTAGCACGCATGGGAAATCGTTAAGTAATTACAAGATTATCTTCTTCTGTAACCTTGACTCTCATTCGCAGCTACATCTTCACTTTTTGAAGACATTGAGAATTGCTTCAAGTTGAGAATGATTTGAATGGAAAATAGTTTCATGACACTACGAAAGGGAATTTCTTCTTTTTATAGTTAGAAGACTTATAACTGCTTCCAGTGATAGGCATCTTTGTATACAAGCTTGTATACTCGGAGAAAAAAGTTTTTTTTTCAATTTTTGGTCACCCATACTTGAGCTGTACTTGAGACGCTCGCTCATTTAAGCGGCCTTTAATCACTCATTACGTTATTAAAGTAATTCTAAAACCTGTTTAAATAATGCAAATAGCGAAAATGCTTTTTTCTCCTATTACAACTAACCTCGTGCCATTTCTTTTCAATTAAATCCAAAATCAAAACTTCGTATAAGATATTCGAATTAATGCAAAATGTTTTAAAAAGCTCTGTTGATATCTCAATTTGCGTAATATGGCGCTAGGAACATTTGGATCAACTTTATAGAAAAGCATCATTTAATTTTGATTGGCAACAGTTGCCAAGTGAAATAAGCCATTTGCCATTTACGAGCGACTAAAGATACATCTATATATATATATTCATATCTCGTTTACCCCTGCTGTCAAAAATGACTGCATATATGAAATATGGATATACAACACAAACTGGTTTTTATTATTTTTGTTTCTATTTCCATTACTTGTTATATCCTTCATTTTCTTTAGATCCTGCAATTTTACAAAGTCAAAAGAACATGAAATTCTATTTTACTACGTAAGTTGTGTCCCTTAGCGTGAGAGAGTTCAAATGCACATTACTAATTATTATTTGTTTTATTATCTTCCATTGACTGAGAAGTGAACGTGCGTGACACATCGAAACATGCAATGAAACCTGTACATCTTTATAGGATCATCGATCTAGGGCAGCGATTTCCAACCTTTTTCATCCCACAACATAGTAAAGCAGGTTCTAAAATGGGCGAGGCACGCCATCTGTATTTAAAGATAGATTTAATCATTTAAAAGAAAATGAATTATATGATATGTTCATAAGTTGAGCAAACTAATAATTTAATAATCATATTGCCAAAAGTATATCGTTAATCATGGTTTTCAAGAGTTTTGTTATTACACATTGATGTACCAGTGATGTCAAAACTCTCTCAAATGTTATGCAGTATCTATGACACTTGTTTGAGAGAGGATCAATCTTTCTCCAAAGTGGTGGCCTTGTTCCGAACTTTTGTAGGCTTAGTAAAGTCTCATAGATACAGTGCTTACTGGGACTAAAAATTTAGAAATTCTATTCTATAAACCAATTCATTAGTCTGGTGAGTTCAATTCTTGCTGTATGAACCACTCGTGTAATTTTACTACAAACTAAATTAGGCTTCGTGGATACTTATGTCCTAATTGTCAACAAGCTTTAGCAGCAGACCAATTATCTTATGTGGTAAGTTCTATTCAATCTAAACGCTCCACTACCATGGTTCTGTGCAAGAATAATCTTAGATAATCATAACCATCTTTAAAGAAGACCAGCAGATGGAACGCCCACCGTGGAGCAATGTTTAGCAAGTTGGTCATGCGAAATATTGCTATTTATTGTTTTTTTCTGTCTCACACTGAACTAAGTATACATTCAACTAAAGGGGTTGAGTATATTCCTAGCCATACACTATGTAAAAGTTCAGTTGTGAAATAGGTGGGAGTCGATGGTCACGATGAAGAAGGTTGAGTTGGATGTTGATTTGATTTATTTATAAAAAAAAATAAAAAGGAAAAAATACTGTTTTCTGTTCTAAGATGTTCACCCAGGGTATATTTATTATCAGGAATGGAGGGGTATGGTGAAACTCCTAAAAGATGTTTTCCAATATTATAACGGCTATATCATCAATAATTGTACCCATTGAGTTTTCATACCAATAGTATCTAGTATTCCTTACTGTAAATTTAGTAGCAGCGTGTTTCTCATTGACCCCAGCACTCTTTACAGTATTCTAACTGATTCTATCAAAATAGTCGTCCAGATAGTTTCCATCCTTTGCTAGAACTTCCAATTCTTGCAATTTCTTCGCAGGGCTCTTCGGAGCAGTTCTAAATACTCCAGCAATGATGAGCACGATTGTCATCTTCATATTTCATAATATTTTCAGTTCTTCCTCAAGTTCTAAATATTTTTCCAGCTTTTCATTTTCTTTCAATCTAGTCTATGGTGTTCGAGACTTGCGATAGCAACTCTCTGACAATTTGATTCTGACTCTCAATGACTGAGTCTCATCTTCTGAACTGGATCGTGTTATTCATTTGAACTTTAAAGTCTTTTCATTCTCTGAAACCGGTTCTGGCTTTTCCACATAACATTGATTTGCAAATCCTAGCCGTTGACCCAGTTCCCAGTGGGTTACACCTCTCATCGTGTCGATTTCGATTTCAATTCGATGAATACTCCGAGGAAGGTTCAATGTTTTAGACTTGTTTGAACTGCTGGCTGGATTTATAGTACGACATAGTCTGAAGGTCATAGGTCATAAAACACATTACAAATGGATTCACTTTTTATTCCAACTCCATGCTTGTTTGCTGCGTTGCATTTACATCAGAGGATGAACTTTACCATGCAGTAAAATCATTGAATGAAGTCTTTGGTCGGAAAAAAAATCTCTTCTATTTTATTTCATAATTCAAACGAACTCGTTTGGGGTTCTCTCCTGGGAAAATATTTACTGACTGAATAATTTGTCAAGCTAATACTTGCACACACTTACACACACACATTCAAACACACACTTACACACACATACACTTATAGACACACACACACACACACGCACACACACACACACACACACCCACACCCACACACGCGCCTGCATGAGTGTTGAAGCATCTGGAATCGAATGTATATCATCGATCATCTTCTACTGAAATCCTTTTTTTTTTACTCACGACAATATTCGAGTAAAAATAAAGATACGATTATGATCATTTCCATTCCCTCTGAAAAGCCTGCAGACCATTACCATCCAAATTTGATTCTCACTAATTGCCACGATGTTGTGACTCGGTGTGTTTTTTTTTCAAATAACAATGTCAACCTTATCTTTTTTCAACTTTTTTATGGATTCGTACAGAGACTGCAATTTTCCAAACGTCTCTTGTTTTTTACTGACCATCCATGAGTCTAATTTTTTATCCATGCAAATAAACATTTGGAATCATCAATAGTGGAAATTGAATCACATGAGTGGCGTGCTTTGTTGGGAGTGGACTGAGCTGGTCAGTACAGGGCTGTGGAATAGAATCTATTAAAAATCGGTTATAACTCCATTATTTATTAGTCGATTGTCGTCAAACTAGTTTTACTTTGAAACATGAAATGGTTGAATTCGCCTGCCGTGTTAAAATTCAATAAAAGTTTATTTCATGAAAATAGAGCAATTTTTACAAAAGTTACAAATGGAGTTAATTTCCCACCAACCTGTACATTTGCCATCATTTTCTCGACTGCAGCTCTGATCGGGTAATATCTCGATCTGTGGACAAGGCAAACCAAAAATAAGTTGAAAACCTACTTCCTGATGATTTGTCTCTCAGTCAGACTTCTTTTGCTCTAAAGGGTTAGGGTTAGGAGTACCCTTTACAGTCTTCTTCAGAAGCCGATAAAACAGGGCATTTCAATACAGTCATCATACAAAAGGGTGTGACTCCCCACATTGAAAATGATACTGTATAAAATGTTGCCCTCCTTAAGAGGTGAAGTACTATTTTTGAATTTGCTTTACTTGTAACAATTGCTGGCTCTTCCACAAATCGAAAGTAGAGCATTTTTATGAAAACATTTCGTAATTCGAAATGGTGTGAAGCAAACAAACAACTATTGATTTATATGGGGAAACACTTTCAGTTTCATAACCCCACGATGGCAATAGGAAGAGGGGAAGATGATGCATGTTGCTTCTATAATTGCCTGCTGCAAAACAAGCAAAATCTTCGAGGAGAGGTGCATATATGTAAATATCAATTCTATACCCAAAGCTGGTGGTAGAATGGATTGGTTGAAACTTTGGGGTAACAGCAAAAACAACAAAACACTCCAATAGTCCAAACAACTTGTGCAATGATAATAACTCTCTTGAAATTATAAGAAGTATCCTCAAAAATAATTCGAATGAAACATTTTCTTCGATTCTTCAGCTTCTTTCCGTTTTTTTCTAGGTTCCTTTCTCTCCTTACAATCAGCGTCGTATTTGCAAATAAATATTCAGAATAAATCATTGTATAGAGACTTATGGTCTCAGGTTTAATTGATTTGCACTCCGTCAGCTACTACTGATTTATTCAGCCAACGAATACATTCATTATGGATGGAATCAATACCCTATCAACTCATTCCTCCCTCTGTTTAAGATCGTGGCACACCAGTGACAAGACCATTTTCAAAGTTAATCAAGTACTTCTAGCTACAATTCGAACCTGGTCCACTGATTCAATTCTATAGGCAGGTAGCAATTACGCCACCCTACATTTCGAAGCCAAACATTCGAAACTTTTGCAAATGACAAATTTCAAGAATCTATTAAAATCAATCTAATTTTTTCCCGTATTTATCCTTTTTATTTGATTCGATTGTTCGTCCACAACACTAAAAACGTCATCAGGTAGTGCATATCAAATGCGAAGTCACAAAAACAGAAGGAAAAAAAACCACCAAAAATATACCTACAATCAATCTTGACCGGAGTCAATCACACAAAGTTTACAGCACTGGGGTCTGTCTGTCCGTCGGTCTGTCTCATGGGCTTAGATATACACTGATTAGAGAAACCCGGCGTAACTGCTTATTCGTAATCAGATAGATAAGCTCTATGTAATATATTATTGGTTTAAACGCAAGCAAACATTCTCCCTCAACGTCCTTTTCTTATTCTTCCCCTTTTTTCTGTCTCTTACCGCTTCGATAGAAATACAGAGCCCTATGCAAATGTAATCGCTTAAAACCGCTCCCATAGACACCATCTTCTTAAAGAAACGCACTTATTGAGATATACGACTCACGCACGCGAGACTTGGATAAATATTAGCAGTAGTTACAATAGCTTGCATATACGCCCACAGATAGTTAAGCTTGCGCTCCTCGATATTAACTAAGCCTAATTTAGTATGATACAAGAGGGAGAAATGAGGAAGTAGGAATATCGAGTTACGCTAGTAGGGGTCTACTTACCTAGGAAATCAGCATTCAAGATCCTGGCTTTTAACTTGGGCTTGAACAGCGGGCTGTGGTACGATTGGTAATTATGTGATTATTGCAGGCGCTCAAGCATGGTGCTGTCGATATTAAGTTTCCAAGTTATTAAGTCTGGTACAAGGCTTCAAGCGTTGGGCATATTAGTCGGGTTGGAACAACTAGATTATTAATGAACTGTAAGACTAGCTTGATGACCGTTGCATCACAACGAGGCACCCAACGCATGTGTTTATTATTACGTCTGTCTAAACCAGGATATACAAATACCTTTGCCCACACGCTTGCTTTGTTATACACAATAATATGTGATCGGTTCCTGTCAGGACTGACAATGAATGTGATAATTTTTCACCGTTACTACTGATTCGGTGGTGAGATAATGCTGGGGAAGTAGTTTACCCAAGCAAACTCTTTGACTCACTCTACTCTCCTTCAACCATTATGGCAGGTTAGAAGCAAAACATTTTCATCAAGATATCTGACGAAGAGACAGATCTGTGGGATATGAATTTGTTTTACTAAAGGATATATGCGCCATTTGCGCAAGCTAAATTGTGTTTGTTTGCCAGCTGAGTAACCCCACGCTGGAGTGTCTGTTTACACTTGAGCAATGTGGTCCTCTCTAATTGGTTGCCAAGTTGCATCAAGGCCACACAACTGGTTCTTATTCAAAAAAATTATGTCACTTCAATCACTCATTTCTCAATATCAGTCGATGCAATTCATTTAATTTTCTCCAGCGTTTTCCTCTGTATTACATATACTTTGTTATTATGGTACAATGAGTAAAATCTCTCTTGTTGGGATCATCATTTGTTTACCATGTAACCGTTTCGGGGATTTTTAAAAACAACACAATCATATCAACATGGCACCCCAGCAGTGTTGATCAAACACTACTTCTCTTTCTTACTATGTAACTTATGTCATACACGTAGTATGTCATTTTACATACGGTATTATGCGTATTGTTTATTGATATCATTTAATACTGCATATCTTTTATTTTTTGAAACAGGGCTTACTTATTCAACACGCACTAACACGCACATACATATATTTACATATAAAGGCACTCTTTAATTTATTTATTTATCTATCTATCTATCTAACAATCCATCTATCTATCTAACTATCTATCTATCTATCTATCTATCTATCTATCTATATATATATATATATATATATATATATATATATATATATATATATATATAAGATGCACCAAGTTAACGCTGTCTCTCTATCTTTCATTTAAATACAAATATAACTTTAGGTAATACAATTTCTTACTGTCTCAAGAACGCATATAAATACACACATAGGTAAACCTAGTAATCTCACACAGATACACACATGCACATTTACACACCTAGAATGATGAATGTGTCATCTTTTCACACACTCACCTTCACCAACAACTATAGACTAATTCACCATCTTTCCTGCCTTGACAGCTATTCCTTTTTTTTTCTTTTTTTTTTTGTCCTTCATCATATATTCTCTCTTCCTTCACTCTTTTTCTCCTCCGTAGTGGGTTTGCTTGTATACATCGTCCGACTGTCTGGTTAATTTGTTGATCATTGCAACGGAGGCTAATGTCGAGTCGTCCTCAACGTGATCGATGCATGATCTTGACGACCCCCGACGCCTAGATTCCCAGGGGGAACACACAGCCTGTGTCAAAATGTACCTCGGTCGGTCTCGATGACATTTTTCCAATGCTATTAACAATGACGTCAGTAAATTAATTTACTTCCCTCGATTCGCCCCCCACCCCTCCCCACCTCTACCCTCACGCGGCGCTGTATATTTCAGGCAAAAGAAATTAGCTGACGCCGGTATTTAGCGAGTTAAAACATCAATTTTATCATCTTCATCACCATCATCATCATTAGAAGCATAAGCAGCAGCAGCTGCTGTTATAAGTCCACCGCTGGAAAAAAGGCTTTCTCGATCTCCTTCCATGACGAGCGTGAGTGTGCTAATATCTGCCGTGACTTATCGGCAAACTGCTCTTTCGCATCTCTCATTTTATGTCTGGTCTCTTACTACTGTGTTTATTGTACCACAGGCACCAACCAGTTAGTTTTCTGCTCCATCCGTTGTCCTTTATTATCGCTATGTATTCAGCCCATCTCCATTACTGTTGCCTAATAACTTGCACGATATCCTTCACCCTCGTTCTCTCTAAGATCGATGTTTATTTTAGTACTCTATAAATCATGGAATGAGGAAAAGGAAAGAAAATTGATGGCACATTATCCTTGTTTTATATATATATATATATATATATATATATATATATATATATATATATATATATATATAGAGAGAGAGAGAGAGAGAGAGAGAATTCCATATTATATATGCGGATATAGTCATCACTCCCAAAATTATTCGAACTTGGTTTTCCATCTCAACTGTTTATTTCAAAGAGCTTCGGCTGATTTTATTTGAAGAACGGAGAACAAGTCTGGCTGCCCCAGGGTCAAATATTCCAACTGAAGATTATTACTACAACGTTTGTATTGTAATTATGATAAATAAATTCGAAGATATTTAATACTTGTCGCTTTGGTACAGTTGATGAGAGACTTATCTTGCACTCGTCTAGTTGTGATTTCAAATCACGCTAGGGAAATGTCAGTTTTATACTTTGATTTGTTTTTACGTGACGGGATAGAAAATAAAAAAGAGCCACGTACAGTAGATTAGATGAGGATTGTACTTGTTTTTGTTTATTAAAACAAAGTCATCTCCAACTTGGACTGCAATTTGACCATAGTGTCTTTTGTTCACTAACCATCCAGACTATCATCTCTTTTTAAAAAAATTATCACAACATACTGGCCTAGAAATCAGACACGACGTAGTAATATTATACCAATTCAAAGATAAGAAGATCCCATTAATCCTAAAGAGGAGGGTGTATAACCAATGCATCCTCCCAATAGTCACTTATGGAGCTGAAACATGGAACCTAACCAAGAAACAGACCCGCAAATTGAGAACCATGCAACGTGCACATGAGAAAATAATGCTAGGCCTCACACGTAGGGACCACAAGACAGCACAGTACATCCGAGAAAAGACAAGAGTTAGAGACATTATAGAATCCATTAAAAATCTCAAGTGGCGGTGGGCTGGCCATGTTGCAAGAATGACAGACAATCGATGGACATAGCGACTCACGACATGGATCCCCCGAGACCACATGCGCAACTGAGGCTGGCAAAATATTAGATGGAGAGACGAGCTAGACAGGTTCAGGAAGTACTGGCTCTGCGACGCCCATGATAGGGAAGTGTGGCAAATGCTGGGGAAGGTCTATGTCCAACGTCGGACGCTAAAAGACTGATAATGATGATAATGATGAGTTATGGATTTGAAATCGGCCAACATATGATATGTATGAGGTTGAGTCAATAATTATCTATATCTTTGTTATGAGTTTCTTTATATTGACCATACTGGGTTTTGCGTGCGCTTGTCGGGTCGGTGTGTTTCTGCCGTCGCTACTGTCAACAGTCATCGTTGAAAAGTGAGTTGCCTTCGTGCTACCATATAGAAAACATGGCCTCCCCGTTCTCACTTTGCATAGGGGAAGAACAACGAGCAGAGATCAGTTCTTATGCGCTGTAGGTATACCAGGGGCTGAAATTCATCGAAGGCTTTCAATACAATATGGGAACTGTGTTTTACCACGGCGATGCGTGCATGAATGGTTTGCCAAGTTCAAAAATGTGTCTACAATTCAAAGCGAACGCCGAGGTCTATTGTCCAAGGGCGTTTTCCTTTTGCATGACAATGCACAGCCACACACCGCAGCCCGCACGGCTCAAACGCGTCAGTGAGAAAAAGAGAGAGAAAAAAAAAGTATGTTTCTATATACTTTACTTACCTTTCCACACGGCTCAAACGCTTCAGGAATTGTGATTCGACGTATTGGAGCATTCTCCTTATAATCCTGACCTCGATACCTCAGATTACCATCTCTTTGATCCGCTCACAGACGCCTCGAGAGGTCATCGATTTGCCACGGACCAAGACGAGGAAGACGCAGTATATACACGGCCAAAGAGCCAGCCGATAACGTTTTTTCTCGGGGCATATCAAAACTCATGGAGTGCTAGACCAAGTTCATTGTAAAGCAATGGAACTATATTATTACGTTATGTACGTGTATATTCTGTACTGATATTCTGATGAACTATTATATCAAAAGAGCGGATAACTATTGACTCAACCTCTTATTAATAGAGTTATTGTCATGATTTTCTTAATATTTTGGCATTATTTCAATATAACTATCTCTTCAAATTGCATCAATAAGTATACGTTCTCAAACAGTGTACTGAAAATGTCTTAGATGAATTTCAAGACTCATTCGAAACAGTATCTTTTTAAAAAATATTTTAAATTACTGCGTTTCTGTTTTTTTTTTTTCAAATAAATCTGTGAACATTTCGTCTACTATTGAATTTATTCTGACTGAATCGAAAAGCTCCCAGCAACTATCAAGAAATAAGTAATCTGTTTTTTGGTTTGTTAGATATTAGTTTACCACGAATATGGTCTCCGGAATCACTTTTGTCCTTTGGGATATACACTTGTTAGAAAAAGACAATATTTTTTATCCTAACAGAATATAAATATGCGTTATAAATATAGCGTGTTAAAAAAATAATGGTTTACCAGTTACGTTTCTCGGAATCATTTTTGTCAATATGACAGGAAATTTTCTGTAGGGCACAGTTCAAAATCTAAATCATATAAACTTGTCTGAAGTGCAACATAGATTCAAGTGTTATAAGTATTGGTTTTACCTCTGTTGTGTTCCACAGAATCACGTCTTTCAAATAAAATAAAAATATATATATATAGGTACCTCGTACAAATTCTCGTTATAAAAATTGAGTCACCTTTGTCCTATATGATGCTAAAATGTTTGACAGGTACAGATTTAATTTTTTTTTTTAAATCAAAATAACACCCATTTTCAAAATTCGCTTTACACCACATTTTTGCTTTTACGAAAAAAGGCGAAAAATAAGAATAGCGTTCAACATTTGTCTCACAACGAGTCATTGTAGAAGCAGCGCGTATCCTCTCCCTCTCTCTGCTAAACCTCAGACTCCTGTACCTCCCACCGTACCGACCGAAAAATCAGCCTCACATATCACTAAAAAAATTTTAAGAGTTGCAGTACGCTAAAAATAAAAATTCATACAAATTAATAGTAATTGTTATTTCGCTTTATGCCTTTTCGGCTTACGAAACGTTTTTACAGGAACTCTCTACTCTCAGATAACGGGGAGAACCTGTACATACAACTCAAATACTTGAGTATGTACATAGAAACGAAGTGAGAAGTTGAATTCGATAGTTGCAAACTACGTCGGAAAAATAACCTGGCGAGTTTCATTATTGATTTTTTTCAATTCCAGACAGCACACTTATTTTTCTTGCTTCTTCATTTTGTCAATTTAGTATTTTACTCTATGCTACTTTTTTGAGAATTCGGGTGGTGGGAAGAACAGGTAGCAAAGGCGTCCTTTTGAATTATTGAATTGCTTTGTGAAATTTAATATCTGTTTCTGTCTGAATCTCAGAGGTGAGGAATTATCATTATACACTGATTTATCCGAACTGTTTTCCTCACCTTGGTTGTGATTAATGTTCACCACGTTTCAGCCACTGCAGCCGCCAACCTTCTTCAGGTGTGTGTCATATTCAGTGGTGGAATGAGAACGGTCTACCATCGTGGATTGAACAGAGGGTCCTGTTCGAGGTTCAAAGATCATTACCTAATACGATAGCAAACTGTACAGCGGCCAAGATGTTTTCACGAAGACAATAAGTTGAATAAATCAGTGCTTGATATTGGTTATGGTAAATCTCACAAGAGCGCAGACTGCCAAAAAAAAAAAAAGATGAAAATATTTTCATCAAATACTCATTTTCTTTTTAGAAACAAAAGAAAATTCCCCAAAGAAATGCTATATAACCTATCAGTTTGTGTCTGCCACATCAAGCAAGTTTCGAAACCCATTGTTAGTGAGATTGGTCTTCACTATGAGCACTACGGTTTCACCCTAAGCTAAATTTGGTAAATATCTGCACAGATAAATGTACTTGTTGCGCATTTCTCAACTCTCTCTGTATCATTGTTTGTTACTCAGTGACACAAAGAAGATACGAAATGTAACACGTTTTATGCCATAGACAGAATAGGTAAAATGAAGATTTGAATTGACGGATGCGAATAGGGAGATTATGTAAGAAAGCGTACAGCACGAAATGTTATTTCTTTAAAATTGATATAAAAGTTCGGCGTATCAGCTCTATGATTTCCGAGAAATGATATTACCTATGGTTTTTTGTTTTATTATTTCTGTAGACTACTCCTGGAGCATAGGGCCACAACCACTCTGCTGCAGTTTCAGCAGCAAGTGATTTTAACAGGTTGGAGTAGCTTGCTGTACGCCCAGCCAATCTCTATTACCTGAGCTACAGATCAGTCAAAGATGTAATGTTCTCTTGGATGGACTACCAGACAGGGTTAAAGGTCTCCAGTTGCCTTGATATTTACCTGTGGCTGGGAGGAGTAGTGGATTTGTGCCTTTCCCGATGGCATAATTTCGGAACTAAAACTTGAGTACCGGTTCCGGGCTAGCAAGCATTACTCCACTTTACGCCTCCTTACTTGTCACTTTTTAAAAGCTGAATTCATTCAATTGAATGGATCTGATAGTTTCTATTGTTCTGGGGAGCTTGTATGGGAAACAAGTAACCACATTGTCTTCCTCTGAGAATAATAAACTAGAAACTCCTATTGAAAATTTGCGAGGTGAAGGAAAGGATACATATGTGAAAATTGAATGCATGAGAAAAACCAAAGTAATACCATATCGACACCATTGCCCAGAAAACTTTTTTTAACTGTTAAGGTCCTCCGTATTAGGGACAAAAGCAGGGTAATTAAAACTACCAACCAATAGCAACAGATGTTAAATATGTTTTAAATCACTCCAATATCATAAATCAGACCAGAAAGGATAGCTGTAGGGAGAAAAAGATCTTTCTCTGCGTATACCCATGTCTTAGGTCGATCAATGGTGCAGAATAAAGAAGGAACGACTTATCCAGACTTTATCCAATCATCATAATCAGTCTTTTAACATTTGTCGTTGGACATAGATCTTTTACAGGGCTTGCCACACTTCTCTATCGTGGGCGTCGCGGAGCCAGTGCTTTCTGAGTTTATCTAGCTTGTCACTTCATCTAGTACTCCAGCCTCGGTTGCGCATGTGATCTCCAGGGATCCATGCCGTGAGTCACGATGTCTATCGGTTGTCTGCCATTCTTGCAATATGGCCAGCCAATTGCCATTTGAGATTTCTAATGGATTCTAGGATGTCTTCTCCCAGATATATTGTGCTGTCTGTGGTATCTCCATGTGAGGTTGAACATAATTCTTTGAAATGCACGTTGCATGGTTCTCAATTTGCAGATCTGTCTCTTGGTCAGGTTCCATGTTTCAGCTCCATAAGTGACTATCGGGAGAATGCATTGGTTGCATACTCTTCTTTTTAGGATTGATGGGATCGTCTTATTTTTGAAGGTTGGGCTTGCTCTACCAAAAACTTGCCATTCTGGAGTGATTCTTCGTTTGATTTCTTCTTCTTTTGAGGGTCTCATGGAGATTCGTTGTCCCAAGTGGATGTAATGATCTACTTTCTCCAGTTCTGTGTCCTCATTTTTTATCTTAGTGTTTTTATTTCTGAAGTGGTTGTTGCACATGATCTTCGTCTTGCTGAAGTTCATGTGTAGACCAACTTTCTTGCTCTCTTAGTTTAGTTCATCTAGCATAAGTTGGAGGTTGTGTAGATTCTTTGCAAAAAGGGCAATGTCGTCTGCAAACCCGAGCTTGCTCAAATGTTTGCCTTTTATACTGATTGCTGTTCTCTCCCAGTCTAGTCTCCTGAAGATCATCTCAAGACTGGCCGTGAAGAGTTTGGTTGAGCTGGTATTACCTTGTCTTACCCCTTTTTGGAGCTGAAAGGGCTCCGAGTCTTTATGTGGCCCGATAAAGGGGCTGCTGTGATTGTATATATGTTTCAGCACTTCGACATATACTAGATCTATATCTTGTCGAGTGATGGCCTCCATGACCTTTGGGATTTCCACGAAGCCGAAGGCCTTTTTGAAGTCGGTAAATGCTAGAGGTGGTGGTAGTTTATATTCTGCTGCTTTTCCTTTTCAGCTGATGTATCGAATGCAGGTGGTCCATGGTCGAGTAGCCTCTTCTAAAGACAGCTTGTTCTCGTAGTTGCTTTTCATCAAGTGTTTTTGTGATTCGGTTGGTAATAATTTTTGTGAAAAGTTTTTCTCTGCAGTTTGGTAGGCTTATAGGCCTGTAGTTGTTGAGATCTTTTGGGTTTCACTTTTCATATAGAAGCATTATGATTGCTATTTTCCAATCATCTAGGACTTTACTCTGTTTTAGACACAAAGTGAAAAAGCCAGTTTCCTAGTGATGATCTTAAATGGATGATTAATCCAACAGAATATTAATAAATGCATTGTATTGACTGTTGCAGGAATCGAACTTGAGACCGATGATAGCCGCTCCAAAGTGGAATCGCTCTCCCCATTGAGTTTTTTCTCCATATTTGTGTTTGCTTTCAATCATACTTTTTATAACATCGTTTTATAAACTCTTTCATATCCAAAGTATCCTTCAGAACATTTTAGTCTATTCCAAATAACTTTTGCGTGTTGGTATGCTATTAAGTAAATGGGTTTTGCATGAGATTTAGTTTATTTTCCATCACTTTCTTCCATTATGAACTAATCCATTTGTAATGTCAAACATTCATCATCAACGATGTTTTTCTTGTTTCAGTTACGATTCGATTAAGCAAACCTAATTTAAATTCATAATTTCAGCAAAGCTCCTCTATATACAAGAATCTAAATTAAGTTTTTGACTTCAGTTAACAATATTTACAAAATATTTTTCGCAAGCAATTATTTCTGTTTTCAATCCATAACATCTTTGTTTCCCCCGGAAATTTGTCAGTTTTCAAAAAACAACTCCCCACACACACACACAAAAAAAAAGAAACGGTATAAGCTATCAGATGGGGATTCTGTGTTAATAATTCATTATATAATTGTCTGTTATGGGAACATAAAAAGAGCAGATATGGACAGTGGGTAGGCAAGACGGGATCGGGTATGTAGCAGTTATTTGAACTTCTGCGTCGAGATAGTCTCCTGGTAAACGCAAGATCGATACCTGCAGCAGCCCATTTCTTCATTGTGTATATATTTACGCTGTCTAAACTAATTGGCATACTTTCATCCTGTAAAAAACAGTTTGTCTAACCAATAATGGATCCGATTAAAAATAACGCCTTTATAATTATTCTTTCGGATCAAATAACCATTTTTAAAGATATATATATATATATATATATATATATATATATATATATATATATATATATATATATATATATATATATATATATCCACACTGAAGAGATGTAATACATCGAAACAGCTGTCTGTGTGGATGACACAATAATTAATGATCCTCTATTCAGGGTTGAGCATTCTTTAAGCGAAGTAACTCATATCCATCGTAAGCGTATGCAATGCTCTTCCATAGGAATAGAGCACCTTGATGGATGAGGAGTTTATGTGTAAAAAGATATATCCCTTAAATTCAGCCTTTCTGACCGTCCAGTTCCGTAGTCCAGGGGTAGGATATCGGCCTTCGTGTATGAAGTGAAGGTTTCAATACTTCCTCGCAGATCATTGAAAGTCTATAGCCACACTAAAGAGATGTAATATATCGAAACAGCTGGCAGTGGATGACACAAGAATATATATATATATATATATATATATATATATATAGTTATGAATGAGATAAACCGAAATTTCGAATAATTGTAAAAAGAAAAATTAATTGCATGTCCAAAAGTAATGTCATGAGAAAATCAATGGGCAATTGTATATGCATTTGATCAATATTTTTCTATTCTTCATTACGTCTCCAAACATATTCCCTGTCATTATGTTCCAAAGGTTTTACTTATGTCTCACTTGGCCATAGTCAAATCTCCTGAAATGAGACAGGCTTATCAATATACCCGTTTACAAATGCTAGACCAGCTTTCAAAAGCTTGTCCTTCACAAGAAGGATCTTACAAGGTCAACATGCTCATATGTCTGTTCTATGAAGGCCTAATAATACCTGTTGATTTCACCCCAGTGGCTTCCAAATCATTCTTGAAATCCTTTGTTTTAATATTTCGGTTATTTGAAAGTTATGTTCTGCTCTAACGGACAGATTCTTTTTCCTACCACGCCCAGTTTCATTTGTAACAGTCTTCACCTACTTGAACTTCGAGATAATGTTTCGAACAGATGATTTTTGGATTTTTAAAATGATTATTTGATCCGAAAGAATAATATATATATATATATATATATATATATATATATATATATATATATATATATATATATATATATATATATATATATATATATATATATATATATATATATATATATATATATATATATAATGTTACCCGTAGTTGAATGAGGATGGATCATGTAATTTTGTCACATAGTGTATATCAGGATTCGGGGGCGCCAGAAACCACAGGTAGTGCGAAGACAGCTGCCCCATGCTTTCTTGGCACGAGGGCAGCTCTGTGTCTTTAATGAAAGAAAGAATGTGTAAGACATATTGGATTAAATATCAAATATCTGAATAATTTTTTTCTTCGTAATGCAAAACATTTTCATCATAGGATAAAGTCTTCCCTGAATTTTCCAAATGAAAAATGTCTTTTTATACTTATGCAAACATCTGTACATCGTCAAATTTATTTCCTTTTGCATTATGAAACAACCTGTCATCAATTCCCTGTTTGATCTTTGTGGCCAAATTGGACATTTTTCGGCTAGAACTTGCTGATTTCTTTCCTATTCATCCGACAAAAATCTGCGCTAGCTGAAGATCCAGCCAATCTAAAAAAATAATTAGCAAATTTAATAAAAGTAAACCTTTCAATCTCATTAATTTTTCTGTTCCGGAGTCTCAGTTACTGTATCTGGTTCGTGGGCTTGATATGTGTACATAGAATGATCTTAGCAATAAATTTAGCTGGAAATAAAAAACCTCAGCCGATTTTAGAAATTTCAATGACAGCTGTGAGTTTTTTTCAATGCACTTTGTGCTTGATCAGGATGCTTTGCAAATTATTCAGAGATAAATTTGCGCTCGTTAGAAACTTGGAACTTCCTTGGACTCTGTTTCTAAGGTTCGCTCAAATTATAACTTTATTGACAAATCTTGACTGCTGTTTGCTGCTATATATTTTGAGAAACTGCCTTTTAAATTGATTGAGAAAAACTATTCCATGTTGAAAAAGAGTTAAGACATTTATCTTTCTCCGTTTTATCCATCTCTATATTTAACATCTACCATGCATTATTTCAACACTCACTTAAAACGTTTAGCGATAAATGAATCTCTTCTTTGAAAGTTTAATTCTGGGGCACTATCTTAGTTCCTTGGTTCACTCTTTTGTGGCCTCCAGTTTAAGATCAACGTGTAGTATCTGTCCTTCTCCTGTTGACGGAACGACAACGATTTCTGTTTCTAATTTTTCAACGAAGTTGAAAAGAGGAATGTGTTTTTGATCGCATCTGTTTGTTTTTTTGTTCGTCTGTTGGCTCGTCTGTTTGTCGATCTACACGATATTACCAGTTTTTTTTCTCTGATTAAGAGATATTTTTCCATAGAAAAAAACTCATGTGTAAGCTCAAGACTGTCTACACGATATCCCAAAAGGTAATGGATGAATTTTGATATACTTCTGTGGAGGGCTTAGCAATACGCTATGAGAGAATGGATTAAATTTTGGAGCTGGTCCATACACAACTATCTCCCTTCCGTAATAATCATGTGTTCAAACTACAAAATATTGTCATGATTTCATGCCTGTGCACATGGCATCACCAAAAGTTCTCAATGAGTTTTAATTAGAATTTGTGAGAGGATGGAAAATAGACTGTGAAAGAAGCGATTAGATTTCTGAGTTGAATAAAGATCAATTAGATCCAGTATGCCATAATTGTATGTCCAAATTACATAGTATCACTAAATTGTCATGTCTCTCTACACAATATCTCCGAAAGTGCTGAATGGTTTTCAATGAAATTTCATGGAAGATTGTGAAATGGGATGAGAAAGAGATGGGACAGACACAAGAATCTTTTCTTGATTTAGAGATATTACATTGATGTATACGGTCATGACTCTCCACCCGATATCTCCAAAAGTTATCAATAAATTTTAATCATATTTTTCGAAAAGGCTACAGGAGAAGTGATTAAATTTTGGACCTCCACTGAGTCGTAATTATATGTCCAAACACACGAGAGAACACACAATCACAACAATAGAAAACCGAGTTGTTGTTCGACAACCAAGACGAAGATCATTGGCCCCCATCAACCGAACTTTTATAATGACCATCAATTTTAGTTTCTAAGAAAATTGAACTCTAAAACTTCAATGATTGTCCCATTTTAATAGCTCTTTTGCCAAGGAAAGGACTTGTAGAATATGTTGACTTGTTTCAATGCTACTTGAAAGATTTGATCTCGCAACTGAATGACTGGCGGATTAAATTTGATCAGCAATGGTAATTTTTTACAAGAAATATCTTGACAAATTACCAACACCACGCGACAAAGGCACATCGGCAAAGAACAACTTCAATTGAAATCCATATGAAGTAACGAAAGAGTAAATCGTGCAAAATAAAACTTCGCCCTGTTTCTAACGACCCTCTCAGGATCTGATATCTTCAAATTTTAGATGTTTATGGAGCTGAAAGTGATGATTGCAGAGTTGTCGAAAAGCAAAGTAATCCCTTCAAGTGGTTCTGATTTCGTTGTTGGACCACAAACGGTTAGTTTTACATTAAAAAAAGAAAAAAAAGTCCCTTTACCGAGAAGTAAGGAATATGGAAGGACAATCAAAAATGTCACGTCCGACCTAGAAAAACAATGAAACTAACGAATGGCAGACACATAAACCCAATTTAGGAAGGAACTGTTTTTTGCCTTTATCGACAAGGGAATAGTAGAGTTGCTTTTTCTTTCTATTACGACACAGAAATGGTTGAGCAAAACATGAATTCTTTTTTCAAGTATTTCTGTCAAACACAACCTGTTTTAAATGTTGCAAAATAAAATAGTGTAATCAAATGATTTTGAGAAATCGTCTTCATTTCTATTTTTAATTAAATGTAGTATTGACGCAGTTTTTTCTCTCGGTTTGGTGTCATCCGAGTGGTAATTCAGAGTGTCAACCCCTTACAGAATGTACTCTCTTCATAGAACATCTACAATTATGGTGATCTTTTATGTACTACAGATATACGAATTCTTTCTTGCATAACATTTGAGGGGAATTATTTTTCTGAGGGTGAATGCTCCTACCAAAGAGTATCACTTCGCATGAAGTTTTAATGTTACAAGTCAGAAAATCATACTTTCAGCCATAGGTGAAGCTTTTCTTTTTTCTCCAATGTTACTAAAAAACACAGATATACTCATCTCTAAATTTAAAAAAAAACTCGTTTTTTCTCTTTGTATTGCACTGCATAAATTGTCTCACTGACAACAAAATATGTTAAAAATCAAAAAGGGTTTAAGTTGATACAGGGTATTGAAAGCTTTATATGTTCCTGAAAAGATACGAAGGCAACACCGTTTGGGTTCCTGTTTACTATTGAATTAATATGAATTATTGGCTTCTGTGCAGATTTTCTGTTCAGAAAGGATAAGATATTTACCTTTTATAAAATACTACACCTAAATACACGTTGACAAATTTTAGGAGCAGTTATGTGAAAAATTGTATTCTTACCACCCACCAAGAATGATCATTTTCTGCCTCCAGTTGTAACATAACGGGAAAGAATGCCATTCTCAGCAGATTTCCAGAGAGAAATAAACATTGGGAATAGGAAACAACAATCAGACTTCGATTTAATGTTGTTTTTGAAAAAATTATAGAGCAGTAAGTGTTTTTGCATCTTTTGAGGTACCATGCTTTTTGAGGTACATATACATTGAACACTCACTATAATGAATTTCGATATAACGAATTTCTGCATTAACGAACACATGGATGATAACGAACTTTCTTCTTATTTACCGAACGAAGTTTGATAAATGTTGCAAACACGTAATGCACAACAAGCTTGGCAGTATGCAACTTTCGTTGTCCAGCCTTTTTGGTCCTTCAATCAAGATCAAAGTGTAGAATATGTTCTCGTGAAACATGGTATTAACTTGGTTGTATTTTACTTGTTTTCCTCATGAATCACATTCTTCTTACCTTGGCAAGAATGCTACCCACGCCAATTGCTCTACCGAACTCCTACGGCAACCAGAAGATCAGATATGATACTTGAACTCATCCTTTATTCTTCTTCCTGGTCGTTTGGTACCGTATTTGTCATTGTTCTTAACGTGCACTAGTTTCATCATTAGTAGTAATATAATCTTTATTTGATATTTTTTATCAAGTGAAGCATTGCCAACCATTAATGATTTTTTTATTAGTATTCCTTTAATCTTGGCTTTAATTAGTTTTCATCGTGACAATCCAGACTGTTAGTCTACGACGATGAGTAAAAAGTTCAGATAAGATATAAAGATCTATTTATTTCCGATTTGGATAGTTTACTTACTACTATAGACTGACAGTCCGATTATTTCCGATAAAAAGCAACTAAAGTCGAGATTTAAAAAAATACTCATCAAAAATTAATAATGGATCGACGACAGGACTCATTTGGACCAGTATCCTCATCTTCGTTGTTTTACCTCACTCTTTCAGACGATGCACTTCATCGTATCCCTATCTGATATTGCAAAATGGAATATTGTCCGCAGTCCATCAATTATTTAAACCAGTGTCCTTGTTTTTATTGTTCAGATTACCATTTTCACCAATATTCTATCCAGCTTTCTAAGTATTATGTAAAGTTCCGATAAGATTTATTCTAATTATTCTAGGGATTATTCAAAGTGGTATCCTCGTCTTTTTTGTTTTGATTAATACTAATCTGATATTCATCACTTCGGTCTTTCAAAGTAATTTCTGAAGTTGTGAGATGAATTATTGTCATTATTCCAGGTATCATTCGGATTAACATCCTCAGCTTTGTTTGTTTGGTCAATAATATTCTACTATTCATCACGTCGGTCCTCCCTAGTCATTTTTGATGTTCGGAATTATCATTATTATCATTCTATGAATTTCTCGGACTCATAACTTTCTTAATTGAACATCGGCAATAATTTAAGAAAAAATCAGAAAAAATATAAAGGATTCTGTTCAACTTCTGTTCATCACTGAAATAGCGACGAAGAGTACAAAGGACAAAACGTGATGATAAAATGATATGAGTTAAAGATACTAATCTGAATCTCTTGGGGTGACAATCCAAATGAAAGTAATGATCAAGATAATTAGGAATAAGACACAACCTGGAATTATTCATGAAGCATCAGTCAACGCAAGAAAGTAAGCGAACAAACTGGTCAAAAGGTAATGATTGAAGCAATGAAGATAAAAAATACTTCTATCAAGCTACAGTCCAAGTTGGGCTTGATTTTGTATCCCCCCCCCATACATAAAATAACAAGAACATTCTATTTTGGGAGATTAAATTCTCCATTAATAGTATAATACGTCACGTTAAGTCAATCCTATACATATAAAATGAGAATTTCCCTACCATGATTTGAAATATCGATCAAGCGATAGCTAGGTGGTTCACTTACCAACTGAGCTGAACTGACGAGTCGCCTCTCTGCGAATTTCTTTATTATGTATACCATACAAAGGTTGAAGTAATCATCGTCAGTTAAAATGAAAGTGGGAATGGTATTTGATCCAGGCTTTTTCTCCTTGTTATTATTTTTGTTCTTCAATTAAATGTTTCTTCCAGCATCGCGACCAATATCAAAATAAAATAATACTTTTACAACAATAAGGAAAAGCTAAACTCTTGCATAAACTAACTAGCAGTATGATCCGAACATAGAAAAAAGAGGAAAGGCGCCATACTGTTTCTCTCTGGGACATTTTATGGCATTAGTAAATTAGGTTCCGTGCCTTATCCATAAAGACTGCTTTTAAGCTGTTCCTGATTTCTTTGAGGGAGACGAGTCCAAACTAGAAGAGCGTGAATCACGTTAAGTCAATGTTATTAATCTTATATATACAGCCTAATTTGATTTCCGTGCTTGGTATTAAGATGTACTGGCAACATTGTGTTGTGGTTGAATTTGTTGATGGTGCCTTTCAGGCAGGCTCCCGATCATTTCTAAAGTGCAGTCAATAGAAGCGGGGTACTTGAAATCTTTTTGGAATGCAGTAGTATCAAAAGAAGCTGGAAGCGAGATATAACTTCACCTGGTCATACAACAGATGTTATTATTTTTGTCTATTAGTGCTGGTAAAGTTTCTTCTTGTGCCTTCATAGCTATTTAGATTCCTGAATGTCTGTATAAAAGTAGAGTCATAATCAAGAATAATGCAAAAAGCTGCAATACGTGAATCCTAAGCCCCCTCATGGGTTTTTCTATAAGTTGATTTTTTTTTATCGTTTCAATTTTTATATTCGACCATCCATGGAATCAAGCCTGATATTAGCGTGGTCAAAGTTTACTTCAACTTCTATTACAACTGAAAAAAATTACTGCAATTTTTGCACTCATGATGAAAAAATTAATGGATATACAACTTGCCAGTTTGTTTCAGTAAGTGAGATTGTCGAGCAATCACTTGGTCATGATTTCAAATCACGGTTGGGAAATATCAATTCTGGTTTAACGCGACCGGATAGAAAAAATAGTGTTAAGTTTCCTCCCTTGAATTTAGCGAGGGTTATTCTTCTAGTTGTCTCGTGGGGAAATGAAGTCAATTTCGGTTGGATTGGAATTCGGAAATCAACTGCAAAGATGTATTAAAAAATTCAATTAAAAGATATCTTCTTAATACTTAAGAAACACTTTCTTGAATAAATCAAACTTGGCGTTTGTATGTGTGTATGAACATAAGTGCATGTGTAGGTGTGTGGTTGTGAAGATCTTCAGACCACATGGGGAGCAAAACAAATGAATTTTTTTGAGTGACAATTCGGCCAATACATTCCTATTGACCCAAGAAGTGACTATAGCATATTATGACACTACTACATCGTCACAGAAATAGAAACCTTTCTCGAATGTATTTTTGACGAATGAGCGGTTATTATCCACCATGATAATATTAGAATTACATGCCCAAAGAACTAATGAAGCAATCATAATGATATATAGAATACAAAAGTTCTTCTTTTACTTCTACGATCCTTATTTTGACGGGCAGTAAGTAGATTCTCAAAAATCTAGACCTTTCTAGATGCTTTTTACTTTATTTTAGATATTTTCCAGGGAAATATCAACTAATCTCCAGAATCTAGATGTTTTCTCTATTTTAGATGACTTCCAGTGGAAAACACATATGATGTCATAAATAGAATTTATTCTGACTGTGTTTCCCTGCTGCAAGAATACTTCAAAATCATGAGAGACTTAACAGCACAGGTAGGACAAGGAAACGAACGCTGCGTTGGCGAGTTCAAGTACAAAATACGGAACGAAAGAGTTGAAGATCTTGTGAACTTCGCAACCGCAAAGGACTTCAAGATCATGAATACATTTTTCAAAAAGGACCCAACAGAAAACGGACTTGGAAAAGCCCCAACTACGAGACCAGAAACGAAATCGACAAAATTGGACAAAAGTGACACCATCAAATACAAACCAAGTAAACACAGGAAGCGAACATAGAATGGTGAGATGTAAGATGCAAGTAAACACCAATAAAGAACACAGAGAAATGTTCCACACCAACCTGCAATCGCTTAACGTACAAAATGAAGTCACCTTATCCTAAAAGCTAGAATTGAAAAACAGATATAAAATCCTTACCGAGGAGAACGACACTAACATCAACGAACTCCACAACAAAATAACAACCTCTCCAATAGAAGCTGCAACTATGTTTAAACCAATAAACACACAAACCATCAGTAAAATCTCGGAAAAAAAAACAGGAAACTCATTAAAAAGTGCAGAAACCTCAAACTACCGACAACAACAAGGGAACAATAGCGGAGACCGAACTGAACAAAACAATCAAAAAGAAAATAAGAGGCGACAAAAGAAAGTACACGACAGCAATCATCAAAACCACTCTCGAAAAACGTCGGGACTCAAAAGCAATAAATAAAGCTCTCAGTATTGGACAGAAACAAATAACTAGGACGCTCGGAGAAAACGGAGACATAACAACAAAAAGAGACAGAATTGTCGAAAGAACCTAAGAACTCTACCAAGAACTCTACTCCTCAAGACATGGACAACAAAACAACGAACAGGATACGCAAGACGCAGACAATCAGTTCGAGGACTTCCCAGTAGTTACACCATGGGAGGTAAAACAAGCCACCAAACAAACAAAAAAATGAAAATCCCCGGGACAAGATAATATCACCATCAATCTACTTAGAAAGCTGGTAAGATCGTCAATAAAAAATAAGCAATTCTATTCAACTTGTGTCGAAAACAGAGTAAAGTCCCTAAAGACTGGAACAGGGCAATCAATGCTTTTATTTAAGAAAGGGAATCCAAAACACCTTAACAGCTGCAAATCTATATGCCCGTTTAACTGCATCTAAAAACTTTTTTCAAAAATCACCACCAACCGGATCACAATGACATGAAATGAAAACCAACCACAGTAACAAGCTCGATTTAGATAGAGTTAATCGACCATGAACCATCTCCATTCAATAAATCAGCTGGATACAAAATGCAACTCGCTGTTACATTTATAGACTCCAAGAAGGCTTTCGACTGTGAAGGTTCCAATGGTCATGGAGGTCATCGGTATTCAAGGTATAAACCCTGTATACGTCAGAGTATTGAAACATAAATACAGTCATAGCAGCTCCTTTATCAGGCTACATAAAACCTCTGAATCCTTCCAGTTCCAAAAAGGACCAAGACAAGGTGATATCAGCTCACCCAAACTCTTCAAGCACACACTCCTCTCTCGAAATAATCTTCTGAAACCTAGACTGGGAGAATAGAGGAATCAAAATAAACGGCGAACTCTAGTGAAACGAAAGTCATGTGCAACAATCACATCGAAAATAAGAACATAAATGTCAAAATCGGACATGCTGCACAGGAGAAAATAGACCACTACATCTACCCAAGACTGCAAATCTCAATGGAACCCACAGATAAGAAGAAATCAAGTGAAGAATCACTCTAGGATGGAAATCCTTGACAGAGCGAGCTAAACCTTCATAAACAAGACAATCCCAATAATATCTAAGGGTAGAGAATACAACCAATGCATTCTTCTGATAGTCACCGATGGAGCTGAAACATGGAATCTAACCAAGAGACAGACACGCAGACTGACGAGCATGCAATGTGCACATGAGAGAATCATGCTCAACTTCACACGAAGAGATCACAAGACAGCACAGTATATCAGGGGAAAAATAGAAAACATCATAGAATCTACAAGAAAACATATTTCAAGAATTACAGACAACCGATGGACATCACGACTCACAGCATGGGTCCCCAGAGATCATATGCAAAACCGAAGCTAGCAGAAAACAAGATGTAGACGCTAACTAGACGAATTCAGAAAGTACTGGCTCTGCAACGCCCACGATAGGGAAATGTGGTGAATCCAGAGGAAATTCTATGTCCAGACGATTAAAGACTGATGATCATGGAATTTTTCAACTTGACTTGAAATGCTGATTCCAACCAAATCAAATTTTTCACCTAAACTTTGTAGCAATCATATTGCCTTATATTAAAACATATAAAAGGCAAACTTATAAAATGATTGAAAAATATTTTCCAAACATTTTTTTCAACCATTTTTTGAGTTTGCATATCTTTTTTTTCCAGCTCACCACAAAATATGTAAGCAACAATTGGAACTGAATGGATATATCTAAGAATTGATTCAAATGATCATCGTAAATATTTTCAATAAAATACTTAAAACAATAAATAAGTATCATCAGAAACTTTATCATTATATAGCGGTTATATAAGTGAATATTCGAAGTACATTTTTGTATTTCTAATGCAAGGTGTTATTAATATTATCAAACTCAAGTCCAAGTTGAAGTTGACTTTGTTTTCCCTCGTAACAACGAGAATAAGAACGGGAGATAACCGTCACCTAATACAGGGGAGTAAACTCTTTCCTACCGTGATTTGGAATCAAGTGTCAAGTGATAGCCAAGTGTTGCTCTTACCAACTGAGCAAAACAGACAAATCTTATGAATCTAGGAACTCATTTTATATACAATGCAAAAGTGTCAGTAATCTATTTCAGTCGGGATAGAAGTAGAGATAGAATTGGACCCTGTAGTAGCGTAGTTTGTCCATATTATACATTGATTTGTTTTTAACAATTTCCTCTTCTTTCTTGACATCATATCATTTCGGTCGCTACACACTCCAACGTCCTTTCAATCTTCATTTCTAGGACAAGGGGTTGTTACTATCATATAGTTCCTTTTTTGAGCTAATGTCCTCGTCTTTGTTGTCTTTTAGGAAACTTTCTGTCTACTATACACCCCGGCTTCCTTTCAATCTTTATGTCCAAGATGAGGAATTGTTACTCTCATAAAGTGATTCTTCTGGACCAATATCTTATTCGTAACTTTTAACAAAGTTTTGGGCTACTGTAGATTCCGGTCTCCCTTTGGTCTACATTTCTGTGGTACTCTCACTATTAAACACTGATTGTTTTGGACTGTTTCCATCGTCTTCGTTACCTTTTATGAAATATTTTGTTAGTTATGCACTTTGGCCTCTTTTCAGTCTGAATTTGTGACTTGAAGTATTGTTACTAGTATGCAACGAATTTTTAGATCTGTTTCGTCGCCTTTATTGATCGAAGTCAGAAACAATGCCCTGTGCAACCAATTATATTACCCCCCCTCTTTCTTTTCTGTATCTGTCTCCATCTTTATCTCTGTCTATCAGTCTATCTGTCCCTTTCACTCATTCATCTCTCTTTCTCCCTAATTTCTTTCTCTCTCTCTCTCTCTCTCTCTCTCTCTCTGATAGACACTCCTTCGAGTAGATGTAAACATTTCACTTTATCCAACGCAAGACTACATAAATAAGGTACCATGCAAGGCTTAATATCACGAGCTAAAATGTTTCTTTTTCGTAGGTGTGATCTTGTAGATACACACGGACACTTATTTACTACGATTTTAATCCATATTCTCTTAAAAGTAAATTGAATTTTCTAGTTTAATATAGTTTCAGTTTTGTAGTTTAATACTGTATGTAAGATTGTCTTTATCCATACTTGCCTGAAATCAACTTTTGGGGCCTTTACGCTCGGTGTCAAGTAACTTCCAATTTATAAAATTTATATCATGATTATTTGCATTTTCCTTTACTTTTCTAATAAAGAAGTGTTATCTCCTTTGGATTAAAATTTTTGTCTAAATCCTTAAAAAACGGTCATCCAATGAAACTGGAAAGTAATTTATTCTTAGAGGATTAAAGGTATCGCACTGAAAAATTGCTCCAAGTTCTGTCATTTTAGCACTGTTACAGTAACCAATCGACAAAAATACAAACAAACATACAAAAATCTAATCATCATGACATAGATTATACAAATTTTAATGATGAAAATGTATTTTGATGCGTATTGAATTTATATTATAATCATATTTATCAGAGTATTGAAACATCAGTTTAACGAATTAGAAGCAGTTAGTAACAAGGAAGAAGAAAAAACATACGTAAATAGTTCTGAAGAAAAAAAAATCTGATTAGTCACTCAATCGACACCGTCATGTGACCAACGTCTTATGGCAACGTATTGGGGTGATCAAATTGGAAAGGTGAAAAAAGAGTGGATAATATTTAAATAACTTCTTTCATCTTTTAGTGGGCGGTGATCCCTAAAAAAGTTCAAATTTTCCCCTTACAAGCATAAATAATACCGGACACAAACTAAAAGATCAATTTAGCATACATTTATGTTGCATTTTGAATCCCCATCCGCACTGAAAACTATTGATGGAAAAAACGAAAGAAATTTTTTTTTCCTAGAAAATAAAAGAATCATGTTAAAATGGCCCCATTGGCACGGCCTGTACACGTGACGCATACATGCACAGCTAGCCAGCCAATCAGCAAGACGGACAGACTGACAGACCAACTTGGAAAACGAAGGGAACTACGTTGACAGTTTTAGTTGACAGTTTCTAAACATCCCATTTACTTTTGAAAAGCACACACGCACCAATGTTGTTTAAATAATAACTTACTTATGGGACAAAACCTCTGATCTCTTCTTTTTTTCGTTCAACTCATGTTTCAAACTTCTTCCTGTCAGACAATTGAGGCTATCGGTCAAATCTGTCTGCAGTGTGAAACGTGCAAGAAAACAAGGTACGCTATGACCTGACTTGGCTTTTGTCTTATCGCTAATCTAGCAACATGTTGTCACGACGATATATACATATATATATATGTGTGTGTGTGTGTGTGTGTGTGTGAGTGTGTATATATATGTATATATATATATATATATATATATATATATATATATATATATATATATATATATATATATATATATATAAATACAAGGATATTTGCCTGGTGGATATCATAACAATATGACACTCGCCAAGTACATATCCTTGTAAATTTTATTCATAAATTAATAGATTTGATAAGCATTGAACACTGTGATCGAATACCATAAACAACAGAAAAATCTCTTTTTGTTTCTTCTAGTATATATATATATATATACATATATATATATATATATATACATATATATATATATATATATATATATATATATATATATATATATATATATATTATATATATATATATATATATATATATATATATATATATATATATATATTTGAATACATCGGAAAATGTTAACATGGATTTGAATATACATGTATCTCATGTACGTATCTTTAGTTACATATTCTGAGATATTATGCAGGAAATATGTATATATATATATATATATATATATATATATATATATATATATATATATATATATATATATATATATATGTATATATATATATATGTATGTATTAAGAAATGGATGTATAATCCGACAAAAATAATCATAAATGCGTTATATTATTTTGAAACTCCATTTGAAATGATCTCCCATTATTCTACAGTGAATATATAATCTGGCCAAGAGAGCATAAAAAAAGCAATAATAAAAGATGAGACTGTTGCAGGAATTGAATCAACCACCGAGGGAGTACACGCTTCAACGCAGTGTTGCCCTCACCACTGAACGAAACTGCCACCAGTAAAGCCAAGACTCGGATAACTGCTTTAACTCCAAATTCTCATTTTTGTCCATTGCTTTATTTATTTCTCAATGCAGACAATTATATCATTAAGAAATGGATAATCCAAAAGAAATAAATATAAATGCGTCAAGTAATATAATGCGTTTATAAATAGTGTCGAAGTAACATAAAGCATATATATATATATATATATATATATATATATATATATATATATATATATATATGTATATATATATATATATATATATATTACACTTAGGTGATTCAATTATTCCGTAGCCTACTGATCAGAGAGCTTTTATTTAAAACGAAATGTTCTTCAAACACATTCTCCAAAATTATCAATACACTTAATTCAGTAGTGAATTGCATATATCGATCATTATACAAGTTTTTGAAATTTTAATGTATCTATCTCTTAACGTTGAAAACGGTTAATGAGCTCATCTCACAGATCACTTCTTTAGTAAATTCGATCATCTTGGGTACCCAAAATTTTACGTCTTAGTGCCAAACTGTAATGCCTAATAATTATCGACTTTATCATGCTTACTGTAGCGCTATAAACGTTTTACGGATGACTCCACTAATGTAAGGAGTTGGATCTTTCCTGGGTGCCCTGGAACTGCAGCTGTGCACCAGACTGCGGCGTAAGTAGTAAACAGTAGTATCTATCTATCTATCTATCTATCCATCTATCTATCTATATATCTATCTATCTATCACTCAAGGCACTTAGGAGGAGTGTTGAAATGGCAGACATTTAGATATAGATTCAGACGTACATCCGAACACACCTGAAGATATTGAGATCTGTTCCTCATACGGACAGAAAGATTCATACGTTTACGCTTCCTTATGTTCATACGTCATTCGGCCTACGCTGATTGGATGAAAACTTGTATAGCATTTGACAGACAAAAGAAAATATGCACTGAAATGACATTGCCCTTTGGCAAAATCAACCTTCGATCGACCATATTCTCTTCGTTTTGATATATTTTTAATACATATGAGGTAACTCTAACTGTTGTTGGTGTCCTGATCTTCATAGTCAACAATTATGGTGGCCTTGCACAAGACTTCATTTTATCCAAGAAAATGAGAATTCTCACGTCATTTGATAAAGTAGAGGGATCTATCAAACAAGACTTTTAATAAAATCAACTTGTCATTAATTTTGAATGGGTCACGTGGTCGCATACTGTGG
>OY735204.1:24746385-24861385 GCA_963457665.1 Thysanoteuthis rhombus | reverse complement strand
TACCCACACTATGAAGGTAAATGCAATATCCTTTTGTGTGAAATTGAATTTACATTGCCCCCTCTTGACAAAATTAAGTTCTTTTATGCAAAACTTAAGTCTAATAGAAAGTGCTTTTTCTTCTGAATATTCGAATGGTACCCTCATGTATGAATTGGCCTGGCTCTTTCACTCTCCAGCGTGGTTAGAAAGTTACAGGGTAGGAATAGGAACTGCTGGCTGGTCTCAGTACCAACTAAAAAGTGGACTCTTACTAAGTCAAGACTTAAAAAAAATAAGGGGGAGGTATGAACTTACTAAATGTACTTAATTAGCCAAGAGATCAAGCTTCGTGCTTAAGCTTTTAAGTAAGTGGTGAAGGACAAACACTTTACTACACTTAGATGTCACGCACACCCATAAGACTTCTCCTGGTGGGAGTATGCCACTGGATGCTAAGAGCCGGTGGAGCTCTGAGGTTACTTCAATTTTAACCAATCCACTAAAGTCTGGTACTACTTTAAAGAACAAAAAAAATATTTTTTTAGATAAGCTATCATGACGGTACAACCGAATCTTTTTATCGCAAAAATGGGGCACAAATCCAAGATTTGTGTGTTATAACCGGCAGGTATTCCCTTGTTAGCCAGATGGACCTGGTCGTCCTCCAGTGACTGTATCGAGTGGCAGTTAGCCAGAACAAGAAGAGGAAATGGTCAAAAGAGAAGAACAGGTTTGTTATGTATTGCAACTTTAAAAGCAAGCCAAGTTTGCGGTGTTATAGGGAACGCATGCTCAACATATGGAGGGAAACCCCCTGTGGAGGTATCAAGCCAGCGCCTGGCTGATCAAGTAGAACAAACTCTGAAAACAAATGGCTCTGAGACTAAACTAAAAGAGATATGCAATGAAATAGAAAAAGAAGGAAGTGGCTTACCTGAAGAAGAATCTCTCAACAGAACCAACATAGCAAATGACAAAATTAGAAGGAACCCAAACTAGAAGAAAATCCCTGAAGAAAGATACACACCAGAGAGACATCGACACCCCAAACGAGGAAGAGAAAGCTCAGATACTAACTTTGGAAGAAATTATGCCAGAAGAAAAAAAGATACTCCCAACTCCCAGAAACAATGACAGAAAGAAACTAAGAAAAGCAACCGAACATGTCAACTGCCTCCTACAGCATATCGAAACGAACAGCCTAATCTATGCTAGAGCGAAAAAGGTAATGGAACTTTTCACAACACAAGAAAGAACGCCAAATAATATTAAGAAGGAAAAACCTAACTCAGAAAGAAGATTAGAGATGAAATACTACTAAGAAATGCACCACATATGAACAGACCGCGTGTAAGACAATGGGACAAATACAAGATAACACAAAAAGGTATCCCCGCTGTAGTGGAGGAGATACATCAGAGGAGACAAGCCGAAGAGACAAGGCTGAAGAGATACAGGCAAAAGTCTGTCTAATACACGCCAAACTGCACATTCCAAAACAACAAGAGAAAGTTTTACCAAGATCTGAACGTAGAAATAAGACAGAATATAAAGTCGGATGCCACAGATACAAAGAACTATTGGAACTGCATATGAGGACACCCGAGAAGACACAACAAAAACCTGGTAATGGTTACAGAACTTGAAAAGAGGTCTAAAAAAATAGACAATAGAGAACCAATAGTATTGAACGAAACTACATTGAAACACGTTCTCAAAATAACCAATTGGAGAGCGCCGAGACCTGACAGAATCCACGGATATTGGTTTAAGAAATTCACCACACTACGCAACAGGCTGACCCATCAACTCCAAATTTGCGTAAATAAAGGCGAAGTACCAGAATGGATGACCAGTGGCAGAACTACTCCAAAAAAAAAATAACCCTGAAAAAGGGGGCCTGGCAAGCAGTTATAGGCCACTCACAGTCTTAACACTCATGCAGAAAATCCTGACCGGACAAACAGCGGAGAGAATTTATATATCCATGGAAAGAAGGGGACTATAACAAGTAAAATAGAAAGGATGTATGAGATGATCCAAGGGAGCGAATGCCTTGCTGTAAATCGACCAGATGATCTCAAAAGAAATAAGAAAAAAGAAGAATATTGCAATGGGATGGACAGACTATGAAAAGGCGTACAACATGATTCTACACAGCTGGATACTCGAATGCCTTAGAGCGTTCAAGATCGGTGAACCAGCGGTAAGATTCATTGCCAACTCTATGAAAAACTGGAAAGTAAATTTGACAGCCACAGGAGAAAATTTAGCAGAGGTAAGTATAAAAAAATCTTCCAGGGAGATTCACTGTCTCAAATACTATTTGTTCCAACTATGATACCGCTCAACAGAATCTTGAAATATAGCCAAGGATACCAATTCTCCAAAACGAAGGGGAAAGTCAACCAGCTAATGTACATGAACGATATAGAATTATTTACAAAAAATGAAAAATAAACAGGGGAGAACTCGAGACGCTGTTTAACAAAGTGAAAGAATACAATCATAACATTAAGATGGGCTTTGGAATAGAAACATGTGCAATTGTGGTAATACACAAAGGAAGGCTTGCAGTTGCAGAAGAAATCCAACTCGCAGACAGCATGAAGATTAGAGCAGTGATCACACAAGACCGATACAAATACATGGGAGTTTTCGAATGTGACATGATAACATGGAAAGAAATGATGGAAAAATTAATAAGAGAATGATTTTTTAGGATATGGAAAATACTAAAGACCAAACTAAACAGCAGGGACCTGATAAAAGGAATGAACACATAGGCCTTGTCGGTAGTAAGATACACCGAACTATTCCTAGGATGGATAAAGGAAGAGCTCCAGTCAATGGGAAGGCGAACAAGGAAGCTTACAACAATGCACTAAGCGTCAAACCCCAGAGATGACACTGATAGACTGCATATGAAAAGAAAAGAAGGCGACTGAGGGCTCATCAGCATAGAGGACTGTGTCCAGAAGGCTAAAAGCAGTCTCGAAAAGTACGTGCAAACAAATACTGAAGGCATCGTAAAGAGTGACTGATGCAGTGCAATGAACAACTGAAAAGTAAAAAACAATGGAACAACACAGAAAACAAGGAAAGAAAAATGGGAAAAGAAAAAATTGTACAGATAATTCCAAAGACAGATACAATACGTGGCAGACGAGAGATCATGGACATGGCTACGAAAAGGAAACCTGAAGAGAGAAACAGAATCACTCATCATGGCAGCTCTAAACAAATGCATCAGGACAAACTATATCAAAACAAAAATCAACAGAACACAGACAAACAGCAAATGCCGGCTGTGTGGTGAAAGAGATGAGACAGTAAACCACATAACTAGTGAACGTAGTCAACTAGCCCAGAAGGTGTATAAACACAGACACGATAGACCAGCAACAATGATACATTGGGAACTGAGAAAACGAATGGGATTTAGCCATATGAAGAGGTGGTACCAGCACAAACCAGAGACAGCCCTGGAGAATGAAAACCACAAATTACTCTGGGACTTTGACACTCAAACCGACCACCTCACCCAAGAAGACCAGAATTGATAATTGTAGACAAGAAGAAGAAAACCTGCCGAATAATAGACGTGCAGACCACAGAGTGAAGAGGAAGGAGGGTGAAAAACTGGAAAAATACCAAGATTTTGCAAGAGAACTGAAGATGTAGGACATAAAAATCAGAGTAGTACCAGTTATAATAAGCGCACTAGGAACTGTCCGAAAGGCACTGAGGGCGAGACTGGAGGAGCTGGGGACAAAAGGAAGGATTGAGACTCAACAGACCACAGCACTGCTAGGAACTGCACATATACTGAGGAAAGTGCTACAAATATAAGGACTACAACATTAAATCTTAGGAGTGGCCTAATAGAGGAAGGAAAATGAAAGCGGAGATGTGAACCACAGCACTGGTATGATAGGCAAGGCAGAGAAGAGATGTTGTCTGAATACCTGAGGAAGCTCATTATCACTCAACCTCCAGCGGTAACCACCAAGCAACTGGTGTGAGATAGCAAATAAAAATAGCAGCAGCATTTGTTGTCTTACCTGGTATTTCAAATGCAGTATTGTTTACAAGTTTTAGAAGTTATCATCTGATAAACCTGTCAGTCAATAACAGTTGAAAACATAGCGCTAAAAAGATCAAAGTAAGTGTAATAATGAACATACTTTTTCTCCGGATTCAAATTATTCATACTTTTGTTGGTACTACAAGTTGGTGGCAAATTATCAATATGGCGTGATGATTTAAGGTAAATACATTGTTATGTAGATTGTAGTCCTATTTAGTTATAGGTTTCCGTGGCCGAAGTGGTTAAGGTGTGGTCAGCCATGAAAAACAAGTTCCCGGAATATGAGATAAAGTCAAGCCTTGTTGCAAGCTATTTCTTATTTCAGCTTGAAACTACCTACTTAATCGATCTGAGAATATTCGACCAAAAAAAAAAAAAAAAAATGTGTGAGATACTTTAAAAAAGAACTAGAAAAATAAGAAAAATGAGTTGAAAAAAAAAGGGAATGTATTTCATCTTAGAATTCACTTGATTGTTTTGTAGATATTGGCCGATCAATTCTTCAGCTTGAAGCTATTTCTCAAACAGAGTTCCAGCTATTTAGTTAGTCAGCCAAAGAAGAATAGATTAGCTTAAAGTATCGTGATGGAACATAAAAAAAGCTAAAATCAAATAAAAAAAAAGTAGTGAAGATTTTTCATTATTTCTTTCAATTGTTTCAATTTTATCAAGAGCGTAGTGCATGGTACAATCTCTCAAGTTACCTCCCTTAGTTTTTTTCCTCGTTTGCTGATCGCAAATTCATGTGGGTGCTTAAGCCCCGAAGAAGTAATTTTTTCACCGATTCTCACCAAATTAAGACGGGACGCTTATTTTTTTTATGTCTCGAGGCACTTTTTGATATTTTATGCCATAGTTTTTCCACAAGGTTTTGCGGAAGGGGGTTGTATTTACAATGTAACTATCGTGAAAAACTTAGCCCTGACTCCTTGCCATAGATACAAAATTGAAATTAGCAAGTAAAATAAATTTATTCCCCTTGGTTTATTTATTTACTTTCATTGAAATGTGAAAATTATTTTTCGCTTGTTACTTAAAAAAAACAAAACAAACTATTTAAAAGCAGTGTTATTTTAATTTATTGATGTTGAAACAATTTGTTGTGAAGCACAGCAATTGGGGAAGTGACACCAATAAGACGAATAAGAGAAATAAATAAAAGGGTTAAAATTGGTGAATAAATGAATAAATAATGATACAGTCCGTTTAGATAGAATAAATCACTCCTTGTAATTTTCACCCATTTTCTCTTTCTTTATCTTTCGCCCTCTTTTCGTATCGGTCTATCTCTTATTCGTTCTTTTTTTCCCTCTCTTCTTCGTTCTTTTTTTCCCTCTCTTCTTCGTTCTGTTTTCCTCCTATCTTTTTCCTTATCAACCTTATTCTTATTTTATCTGATTCTTATCAACAACGTGTCATCAACCTTTCTTTCAGTCTATCTCTCTTTCTCTGTTATCCATCCATCTTACCCTCTTACCCCTTTTCTATCTTTTTTCTTCCTTTCTGTACTTCTTGATTGTTTTTTTTTCTTCTTTTCGGCCATTCTTTCTTTTTTCTTTCTCTCTTTCTTTCTTTCAATTTTTTCTTTGCTTTTTTTGTTTTCTTTTCTCCATTGTTTCTTTTACACTACCAAATAGATTCTTTTCACCATGTGTTTCTCTTTTTTTAAAATATTGAATTTCTTTTCTCTTTCATTTTTCCCAAATGCCCCTTTCCAATCATTTCTATCCCCCACTGATCTTTCCTTTCATTACTTCTTTATTTATTTCTTCCTTCTTTTGCTTCATTCATTTATCTCTTTCCATTCATATCTCTCTCTTTCTTCTGCTCTTTCTTTCTACCCCTGTTTCTTTCGGTATTTCCTTCTGTTCTCTTCCACTACGGCAATTGTGTACCCGTTTAACCATCAAAAAGGTCACACTTGCAAACCGGTCACCATTCTTCCAGTCAACATGACACCCGGCACACAGTTTCCGTTGTTGTGGAGAGACATGTCGACGTCAGTATCTGGAAGCACGTAATCTGTGTGTTAGTGCATGTGTGTAAGTAAAAGGTATTATGATAGCCCATCTTATAGATGTAAGTATATAACGTTGTTCATTAGAAATATGATAGCTCTATCCATCTCTCTCCACCCTCTCTTCATATATATATATATATATATATGCATACATACATACATATATATATATATATGTGTGTGTGTATGCGTGGTTGTGTGTGTGTGTATGTGTGTGTGTAGTCTATGAAGCTTCACTGCTTTAAACACTAAAGATATAAACAAATTAAATTTTTATGTAACCGTTTTGTAGATTTAAATGCAAAACAATAATGATCTGGCTCCTCAGCCGTGTTTATTAATCACCCCCCTTAAGCGACCATTTCAATATTTAGCTTTTGCCTAATCAAATTAGAATTGGACCCGGAAGTAAATACACCATCAGCAATTTTTGCATAAAAAGTTGCACCATTTCATTTAGAATAACGGAACCCTTGCCCAAAGACATGAATATTTGAGGGAAACATTTTACAGCGTGTTCAAAACTATAGAACTTCTTGATATACGGATATTGCCACTGAAATACTCCAACTTCACAAATATGTAATAGATATAGAGTAGAATATCTCTCAATCAAAAAACAATACTTTGATCCATCCCAAACTTTGTTCACATCTTATTTAAAAAATTTCACAATTTCATTGGAATCTATTGATATATCGTGTGGACAGACTAGAGCGATTACAGAAATTGATGGAGGAAAACGGAAAGATTTCCTCAGTCAAGAACAAATTCCTGGATTTGCCCCAAAATGTAATACGTGCCTTACCGTTCCACTAAATTTCATTGAAATTCATTGGGAACTTTTGTAGATATTGTGTAGATAGATAGGACTGAATACAGAAATTTCAATATCAGAAAAATTCTACTAAAATATACAAACGGGAAAATTTCTCTCGATCAGAAACCAATTCTTAAATCTGCTCTCAAATTCAGTGACGTTTAACTTGCTCAATAATTTACACTTCCACAGAATTTCATCAAAATATATCCGGAACTTTTTGATGTATATATCATATTGTCAAACAAGTGGGATCTTTCAATCAAAGACAAATTCCCAGATTCATCCGAAAATATAACCAATCCTTCCTACTCAGTGGCACACCCTTCCATGAAATTTCATTGAAATTCATTGAGGACTTCCGAAGATACCATGTGGATGCCCAAGTACGAATACGAAAATGTATTAAATATTAGAAAAAAAAACACTCATTCAGAAACAAATCCCTGGATCTTCTCTAAAATTTAGTGACATTTTTTCCGTCAAGTGCCCTACCGTTCCGCAATCTTTTATTTGCATTTTTGAGAAATTCTGAGGTACTGAGTGGGAAGACAGTGGCGAGTACAGAAATATATAGAATATCAGAAAGGAAAAATATATCTGAATCGAAAACGAATTCCTGAATCAATTCCCAAATTTGATCAGCTCTCCTATACTCCACGGTTTACAATTCGATGAAATTTCATTGAAATTCATTGAGATATTTTAGAGATATCCGGTGGACAAATAGGAGCGAATGTAGGAATGTATAAAATATTCCAACGGAAGAATATTTCTTAATCAAAAACAAATCCTCGCATCTTCTCAAAAACAATATTGTTGATAATCTACAACAATTTCTTACATGCACAGTGCCTCAACATTCCACAAAATTTCATGGAAATTCAATCAGTACTTCCGGGGAGATCGTATGAACAGACATGGGTGAAAACAAAAATACATTTTTAATAAAATGCCAAAATATATCCTTTCTGCATTCGCCAAAATCCAATTAATTCTCCCTTGAAAGGTGACACGCCTTTTCGCAAAATACCATTGAAATTGGATGGAAAATTTCGGAGATATCATGTGGACACACAGGTGCAAATACAGAAATATATAAAATATTTAAACGGAAAAATATCTCTGAATCAAAAACAAATTCCTAGATCCACTCTAAAATTCAATGTCTTCTTCTCTGCCAAGTGCTTTATTGATCAACTGAATTCCATTAAAGTTCGTTGGGAATTCTCAGGGATAACGTGTGGAAAGATAGGAGCAAATAGAGAAATGTATTTAATTTAGAAACGGTAAAACATCGCCCAATCACGAACAAATTCCTGGATTAGTCACTGAATTTAATCAATCCTTCGTGACAATAGCTTTGAAAACTTTAAATATTTCCCTCGGATATTCATGTCTTGGGGCAGGGGTTTTGTTATTCTACATGAACTGGTGGAACTTTTTATGCAAAAATTTCTGATGGTGTATATACTTCCAGGTCCAACTCTAATTTGAATAGACAAAAGCTAAACATTCTCTTGAAAGACCAAAGCTAAACATTCTCTTAAAAGACAAAAGCTATACATCCTTTTAAAAGACAAAAGCTAAACATTCTATTAAGATTTGTTGGGAACTTTCGGTGATGTGGACGATCAGGAGCGAATACAAAAATCTGCAAAAGATTAAAACGGAAAAATACATCCTGGATCCATCCCAAAATTTTGCCATCCCTTACTTACCCCGTAGCTTACCGCTTGACAAACTTCGTTGAGAGATCTTTGAGATATCGCATATGTAAACAGGAGCAAATATGAAAAAAAAAACGCAAAAATATCTTTGTTTTTTGTTATTTTCATAGGTTTCTATATTTTCACAGGATATCTCTAAGAATTCCTGACCTTTCAGGGAATGGTAAGCCACATCGAAAGATAAAAATCATTAAATTTTCAGGTGAGTCCAGCAATTTGTTTTTGTTTGAGAAATATATTTCCATTATATCGGATTCAATCTCGGATTGCTGCTTATGATATCATGTTCCAGAATATTAGTTATTCAGAAAAATTCTCCAGGTCCATTTTCTCCCTGTATATTCGACCAAAGAATTTGGCAAAATATCTTAGGATCACTGTTGCTTCTATCAATATCTTGAATTTCTTCTGAATTAGCCTTTTATATATGGTTAAGACGAAACCAAACAGCATTCCAGTAGTAAGTAACTCCATATGCACTATGTGCTTATTGCTCTTATTTTCTTACAGAGAACTTCAATTTACAGTCAATACACCTGAAATTATCTCCCATGGATATATTTTTTGTCAATTTACATTTCTTTCAATGAATTACTCAGAAATTAGTTGCCCAACTGGACTGGAAATTTCTCACTAATTTGCTGTGTTACGGTTACAAACCGATAGAACAACATACATAAATTAGATCATTATCAAATAGATAGATAGATATATAGATAGATAGATAGATAGATAGATAGATAGATAGATCGGTAGTTATCAACTTTTGTTTAATCTGACACAGGATCAAATACAGAGGGGGGCTTGGGAAGATTGTTTCATACCCTTTTTTGGGTAAGGTAGGTGTCCCTGTATGCCTTGAAAATAAGCGCATGGAATTCTGTATTAAAGCATATATTACTCACACTAGTGGAAATATGCAAATCGTTTAGATAGCGAGCAGGCACAAATACTCTGAGAGGGTATCCCAATTAAGGATTAATGTTTTGTTGCTTAAAACATCACAATTTTGAAAGCTGATTAAGTGATACATCTTTCTCTGACATTTTCGGTTGAAGAGAATTAGAGTATAATTACTAAAATCTCAACAGGGAATGTATAAATAATTATTCACCATATTCTTACAATTAACATCATTATCATTTCACACCTCCAGCCACTTTAAAGAACAACCCAATCACCATAATCATATTAGTCATGTAAAAGTGAACCCTAACACTGGGAAACAGATTAAAGAGAGAATAAAAGACTCTCAGAGAGAAAACATACCACAAAGAGTTGATAGTTCAACGACATACTAATAAAGAAAATGACAACTTTACAATTTATAACTACCAACAAACACAGTATTTTCACTAAATAAAACATAAAAACTTAACAAGCAATAACCGACCACTAAACAAAGAAAAAAAAAGCCGGTATATAAATAAAATAAGAGGAAGATCCTATAACCTAGAAAAATGGACCCTCCCAAAATGTTCTAAATATGAACCTATGATAAATCGAATAATTAGACGAAAGAAACCCAAACAGGGCAGATATATAAACGTGTCTGAAGTGAATCCCTTACTGCATCATACTCAAACTGTACTCTAATTCAACTTAATGAGCATTTATGAAATAAAAACCAATCACACATCGGATATTTTATTACATTATATTCCTGATTTTTATTATATATATATATATATATATATATATAGTTGATAATGTTTCAAGTGCAAATACGGGGGTTTGAATGGGGGAAGATGGTGTTACGTCAATTTTCTTAATAAGAAGAGTCTGTCTATCCTAAAATCAGCATTCAAAATCCATGCCTTTACCTGAGATCGGAAACTGAACTCCAACACAGTTGTTGAATATGAACCATTCTCACTAGGAGACAGCAAACACGTATTCTTTTTTAAGTCATCTATATACTGAAATACATACGTAAATTCTTTAAAATAGTGATGTACATATTAAATTTTATAATTTTACTTCTGTTTCAAATCAGACAATCTTTTTCTGATTAACTATCTTTCTCTCAGTCTTACTCCCTGTCTCTTTCCCTCTGTTTCTATCTATGTTCCCCTCTCTCCCTCTCCCTCTCTATCTCTCAATATATATATATATATATATATATATATATATATATATATATATATATATATATATATATATATATATATATGTCTAGGTATGTATGAAATTGAAGCATGTATATATGAGAAATGTCAACATACAAAATCCTGGAAGATAGACGAACTTTTCTATAAAACAAGGAAATGAACATTAGAGGAAACGTCTTTATTTTTTTTCCATCTTCTACGCCTAATTGTATCCAAAGAGAAAAGTCAACCCACCAAGAATACTTCTTGTCTATCAGCGCATGACTTCATTTACATTTACTGGGTCCCTTTCAACGCTTGGGACCAGGTTTAAGAATTTTTCAATGCGAAAAATGAGCTTGTCAAAACTCCCGAGAAAGTCACATCGCTTTGCTATTCAAGATATCCTTGATTTCCCTTTTTCCTTTCTTTTCTCACTTTCTCGCATTGCTTTAAAAATAAGCAATTCTATAACAAGTCTGACTGCGGCAGGATCAAACGCCTAATCCTACTTCTATTCCGAGCGAAGATGATCTCAGAAATTTTTGTGTTGAATTCCTAGATATTTAAGACTCCATCGCTACGACAGCCGGGTACCAATCACTTGGTCGTATCATCATCATCATCATCATCATCATCATCATCATCATCATTAGCAATTTCACACCAGTTTGTCGTGATTAACGCTGGAGGTAGAGTGACAGCAAGTCTCCTCATGTCTCCAGCCCTCCTCTCCACACTCTCATATTCCACAGCAGTACTGTGGTTTACAGTTACACACCAGTTGCCTAGTGGTTGTCGCTGAAGGCTTGAGTGACAGCAAGTCTCCTCAGGTCTTCAGCTCTCCTCTCATCTCACTTCTCCCTTCACTTATCACAGCAGTGCTGTTGTTAGTAACCCAACCATTATTTGAGTGTGGGGTTTTTTCCTTCTCCCTCCTTCTCTGTTAGGTCATTGCTATCAGCTGGGGTCTTATATCTCATATTTCTAGCACTTTCCTCCATATTCGTGCAGTTCCAAGCAGTGTTGTTGTCTATACAGTCTCAATCCTTCCTTTTGTCCCTAGTTCGTCCAATGTCGCCTTCGCCTGGTACAGTTCTGAGTGCACCTATTATTACTCGTACTACCCTGACTTTCATGTTCCACAACTTCTTGAATTCTCTTGCTAGATCCTGGTATTTTAAAAGATTTTCACTCTCTTTCCTATTTACTCTCTGGTCTGTAGGTACGGCCACGTGTATTATTTTGTAGGTTCTCCTCTTCTTGTCCAGGATTACAAGTTCCGGTCTTCTTGTTTGGATTGGATGGTCAGTTTGGACGATGATTATGATGGGAGCTACTCAACAAACATCGAGTCATGATTTGAAATTATAGAAGGGGAATATATATCGGTTTGATTCAACGTGACGACACAGATGAGCAATGAAAAACATACCCACCATCACTTAAATCTGGCGAAGACTGTGGTTGCTGTCAACAGTCAAAGTCAAATCCCCATTTGCACTAGAGGTGAACAAAAACTATTTTCAGTTACTCCCCGAATTACACAGAGCCTACCCGCAGAGATAGTAGGTCTATTAGTTTTCAAGCTCATTGTCTAAATAATGAGTTTGATCTTTGCATGGCACTGCTCCTATCATGACTAAATGTAAGACTGAACTAGACTCAATAAATATACATTTAGGCCGGCTGTCGGAGTAAATTAATGATTATATCTTTCTACTAGATAAGATTCAGTCTAATAATATCAAACTTCTTTTTCGGTTTGTGATCGACAGAATATGGCAAATATTTACCAAAAATGTCTGCCGTACAACGATGATTAGCAAGCTAGGCCCTAAAAGCTCTTCCTGTCGTTCAGATACTGAGAGCCTGTTTGTCGTAGCCTTATGCCAGATTTGCCGAGCATCGTACATGTTTACTTTACTAAGACAGTTGCTGTAGAGACAGTATGCTCCTAACACTCTTTATTAAGAAAAAAAATTAATTTTTTCCATGTACGTTTTTTTTCATGTGCCCTTTCTGGGTGGGGAATTTTCGTGTGGATTTATGTGATCATTTTTCTGTCCATCATTGAAAAGAAATAGTTGCATTATTCTCGATGATTTATATGCATATAAATATACGCACACATGCACATATAAGCACACACACACATATGTATGTACATATGATTATGAATTGCATCATATTATATTAAAAACTCTTATTTGAAATGATTCCCTGTCATTACACAGTTAAAATATTACTTGGCTTGGACAATGTGAATAGAAGAAAAAATTGAAGAAAATGGGGCTCATGACGGGGGTCGCTTCGAATAAGAATTCCTATATGATATGATGCAAATTATAATTATTCTGTCGGATCATATATCCATTCCTTAACACACACACACACACACACACACACATATATATATATATATATATATATATATATATATATATATATATATATATATATATATATCGTTGCCCTTATATCACTGAAACTGGTCACTCTTATGAACTTCTGATTATAGGTTTTCTCTTTAAACTGAAAGGTTGCAGAGGAATGTATCCCGATAACTTTCTGAACTTCATCCACTAAAACTTCTGTGCTGGAAACTTTTTCCTCCAATCATTCAAAATCTTCTGCATGTCTCGCTGTGAAATATATTGCTTCAGTTCTACACAATTTGTGGGTCTAAGTTCATTTATATCATGAAAATCTAATTATATTTTCTTTGACTCCCGTTGATGTTTACTAAAAATAACTGATTTAGACTCAAAGGCATAAATGCATGACACTCAGTGATCAGTGATTCCAACAACATTCCAGAAATTGGACACAATCATCCATATTAGTTTAGTTCCATGGAAAGACAGTTCCAATCTTTTACTTTTTGTGTACCTGATTACGTAATTCTGAACATTAAGACGAGTCTCGAATGTACTGGTTTGGAATATTTACCTTCTAAGTATTGTGGTACGGCATCTCTTTAACAACAACAATAGCAGCTACAACAATCAGAATTACCACACATACACACACACACACATACATACATACATACATATATATATATATATATATATATATATATATATATATATATATATATATATATGTATATATATATATATGTATATATATTCTTGTATAGGACAATACGTTCCACACAAAACGTCTCATGAGATGAAAATTCGTTTGGTGAATAATTAAACCTAAGGGATTTCAGTGATTTGTTCCCCTAAAAAATACCTGCCCCCCCCAAAAAAAACAACTTAATAACAACCTTGTAAATAATGTATAATGTACTAACTACTCTCTAGATAATGTATGCCTACAAATAAACACGTGACGTTCAGCAGTCTGTCTAGAAAAAGCGATGAGATACTTGATATAGATAGAGATAATCATAAATGAAATCGGGATGATCCTCGATTATTTTATGTTATTCTGTCTTTTTTCGCGAACATTGAAAGCATTTCGCTAAACAATTAAAAAAATTGAACCGCTATATATATATATATATATATATATATATATATATATATATATATATATTGATAAATGGATGCATGAACTCCATTAATACATAGTGAATGCATCATTTGGCCAAAACAACGTAAATAGAATAGACATTTAGAAAATAGGACCACTACTGGAATCGAAACTGCTACCGTTAGGTAGTCGCTTTCACCTTGAGCTAAACAGCTGCCGGTAACGCTAAGGCTTTTATCTCCAAATTTATTTCGTTTATTCATTGTCCATATCTACTCTATTTGTTCCTTAACACGGACGATTATATTTTTGAGAAATGGGTACACTATCCGACAGAAATAATCAGCAACGCTACAGAAAAGTAACTACCCATTAATTGAAGTTTCGATTCATCTAAGTATAAGAGATAAATTCGATGCGATCAAAATAATTTAATTAGATAATTTCCAGAAATAAGTGAAAAAAAACATGAAAAAGGTCAAGAATTGAAACGACATATATCTTGAAGTTGATGGAAAACATCTACAAATTAAAACCCAACACATACAACAAATTAATTAATTACATACAAAAAAACAATGATCCATTTCACTTTTCCAAGAAGTTAATCACTACGACAGAGTGGGGAAATTGCTTATAATGACGTCTACTTACTTCTTAAGGACCACAAGCCGAACTTACCAAACAAACTCAATGTAGACTAAGCAATGAAGCTAAAACTGAATTAAGACAAGTTTCAAAACAGATATTACAGAACACCATTGACAAAGTTAAAACAAAACTAAATTGCACACAATGTATAAATACTCCGGATGCAATTAACTAGTTCAAGAATACTGAAAAAACAAACAAACAAAAAAGCGAGCCTCATTCATTCAGTTTGGTATCATTGATTTCTACTCTTCCATCACTGAAGAAATCTCTGACAATGCAAATAATTCTGACAAACAAGGCACCAGCATACACAACAATGCATTGACATAATAAAATATTACAGGACAACAACAATAATAATATACGACAACTTCACATGAACTAAGATGAACGGTCAAACAATTTCGACGAACCCACGGGAGCCTTTGATTCAGCACAGATCTCAGGTCTGATTGATCTGTTTATACTCTGCATTCTAGAAAGAATTATCGATGAAACAAAAGTAGAACAATACAGAGATCATGGTTTGCTTGTAGTAAACTATACAAATGGGCTGAAAACTAGCAGTCTACAAAAAAACAAAACATCAATGTATTCAAATATGTAGGTTTTGAAATAGTGATAATGTCAAACAAATAAGAAATAATAAACGTTATTTTCCCGCATGTGACACTAAATCTTGGCGATAGCATATATCAATTATACTGTACAGATGGAAAAGACCCAAAATAAATCATTATCAACCCAAATCAACGAATATCAGTATATCAACAGAACCCTATTTCTATCGATACTCGAATCACAAAAAAATCTTTGACGAAAAGAAAAAAATGTATAAAAATCCTTTGAGAAAAAGTGGTTCAATCATGAATTAAATTTATTAGAAAAAAAAATAGTGTTGATAACATCAAAAGAAAAAGGAGAAATAGAAACAAAAAAATCAATTTGTTCCATCCTCCTTACAGTCAACTAATGAATATTGATACAGAGAAATTTGTCCTCAAGTTAATCAACAAACATTTCCCCATGGTAAATCCACTACAAAAAATCTTTGACGGAAAAACTTTGAAAATAAGGTACAGCTGTATCAAAAATATGAAAAGAATCATAAATTCCCATCATAGAAAGTGATCAGTAGTAGTAGCAGTGATAGTAGTAGTAAAAAAACTGCAACACAAAATTGAAAAAAGAAACTGCTACTCACAGGGGAAAATTGTACATCGCATCAACCATCTTTTGCCTCAAGTTGTTGGTAATACTTTTGGAACTTAAAGAAAAAAAACTTTCACCCTTTATTGAATGGAATATCATTAGTAACTTCAGACCGTCAAATAACTTTAAATATAAATGTTTAGTGTGTCTTGAAAAGAAGCAAAGAATTTTAAAATTTAAACGTTAAAGAACCATTTGAATGAAAGGAACAAAATGGTGTTGAAATGCAGACACAAAGATAAATATAAACTGAGGCCTGACACTCAGATAATATTAGAATAGAATGATGATAAACAATAACACCAACTACCTCTCATTTAGAAACATACTAAAAATCTCATACGCAAATTAATTCAATATAAAAATAATACGTATGAATATAAATTACAAGTAAACACATAAAATACTTGAAAACAAATATGACCCCAACTTCGAAATGGCTCAGGTAAAAGATCTCGAGAAATTTGAACTAAAGCAATACTAATATAGATCAGAACATTTAAACTGAGGTGATATTAATACATATTTGAATTCAACTGACTGAAATTAGATTTAAATAAAATTAGATACCTACCAGGCCTTAAGTCTTGGACTACATTGATGTTCATAACCCCAACCCAGGACTATTTTCGTTTTTGATCAATGCAAACTAATCTCCGATACACTAGAATACGTTTATACAAAATATTTTGTTCCATAAGTTTCGTTTCCCATTATTCCATCTTTTACGACAACCAAAACCTTACTTATACACCCAAATTAGGAAACCCTGCTTTATATACAACTCCAAGAGCAAATAAATAAAACTCGGAAGAACATTTATCATCATCACACTACTTTACATCACTGACTGGCTCTATCTAAACATCAAACTATAGTTTGATAAAGATAAAATTATAAAACCAGCAGTAACTCTATGCACTCCCCAAAACAGTTGCGTTCCGCCAGGTAAGCCTACTTCAAAACAAAGTGAGTTAACTCTGTTTCACATGACGAGATGCAAAAACATCGAAACACAGTATAGAGTGCCTTTTCCCAAGTTTTTTTTCTTCTTATATATATATATATATATATATTCAGCAACTAATTTTGAGTCAGGCCACGGACTATTGGTTTGCCCCCATGCAGGTATGCATACACGCATATAAACGCACGCATACACACACACACACACACACACACGCACATATATATATATATATATATATATATATATATATATATATATATATATATATATATATATGAATAGAACTTGCAGTTTGCTTGTATGGCTCGGTTTCGATAAGGAAAAATATACTTATGTACGGGAATCAAATATGATCTGATTTATATGCGTGCTGGATATATTGATATAAAATACTTATTTTGCTCACATATGTGTGTTATATTGACACAAAGTAGTTATTTATTTTCATGCCTATATATGTTTACTCATTATCAGTACTTCCCATATAAAAAAAATCCCTTGTTTGAATAGAAAAAAAATACTGCTCATGCATATTTAAACCGGTACAAAATCTGTGTTTCTTGCTCATGGTGGCATTCTTTCCAGAATGAGTATTAGTTCAGTTGGAAGTTATTTAAATGACTAGTTTGGTAACTCTTCGTTATAGCAATATGAGTTAACCTTCTCAATCTTATTGGTCGATTCTGAACAAAATTTTAGCGGGATAGATAAAATACTGGTTTTGTTCATTAGAAAACTCAATTCTTTCAAAAAAAAAAAAAACATTTCAGGGAATTTAACATTCAGAACAACAGCAATTGGGTAGTTATATGTCTGATGCTGAATGCAATGAAATTTGGTTTTTGTGTAAACTTCATGTTTTCCACTCTCGAAACCAAGCCATATAAACAAGATGTCATACTATAATTTTTACGAAAACATATTTTGACTTTCTTGATCATAATCTTTGTTGACCAACAAAAACAATCACAGATTCCTTACAGATAGTTTATCGTCAATGTTCTTCGTTTTCCGACTCGAATACCTTTCTTATTCGACATCTTTATTTATTGCTCTTCATTCACGGACAAATCATAGAACTCATGATATTGACAATCGAACTACTTTTTGGTTAAGGAACATGAGCTACACCATTTAAGAAATTCTTATCACTGTCACGTAAACAGGATCCTGGTGACGACATTTTTGTTCTTAATATGCATCCAGTTGGTAAAGACGCGTATTATCTAATGAATGAATTAATGAAAAAGACAATTCTGTTTAGTCACTTGTTAGAAACCATCATGCAACCCATGTCTTTACAAGGAATGTCGTGTTGGGTGTGATTATTCAAACATTTGAAAAGGGGATGATCAATAAAAAAAGTTATTTCTCTCGCCTTTTGTTGTTCAGTAATCACTAAAAAGTCTGAACTCTAAAAAACAAAACAAAAACAAAACATGCGTGAATGCTACTGGACATAAACCAGCTTAGCACAAACTTTCATTGCAAATTGAAGCCCTCACAAAAACCTTTTTTCTCAACACAATAAAGAATTTTAAGCCCCGACCCCATTGGTGCAGCTCGTAAACGCGATGCATACATCATCACTGCCACTCTAGATGCGAGTATGGGGTGCCCTAGCAGAGAACACTGTCATGTGTCCACCATGGATCAGCTGGTGATTGAAAAGGAGACCGAGTGCATTGTCCGGTTGTAGCTTGGCTAGATGCCATGTTAATCGGTGGCAGAGCATAGGCTAAGACTACCACAACCTGTTGCTTCATAGACACTGGGTATTCTCAGACGGCCACCCATCTAGGTAATGACCAGATTCGATATCACTCAACTCCAGTGATTTTACGAGAACCGGTGTATCCATTGCAGTTTCGCCATACATACATACATACGTTTTGATTGACAGTTTCTTATGAAAATGATAAATGTTAGAAGAAGAAAATGACAAAAAAAACAAAACAAAAAAACTGTTGGCTTTCTACACAATATAATGCCGCACTGCATTCATTTATCATGAAGACGATCCACAAAGCTAATGCTGTTGTAAGATTGATCACTTCATATTTAAGAAATAAAGGATTTCGAAAGTTTTTTCAAAATAACTTCTTTTTTTGTCTTTTCCCTCAAAATCCTTTTGAAGCAAGGACGGTCATGTGAGCAATTATTAACTAGATGCGAATAAAGTCAATATATGCCGCTTCAAAGTACGAGGTCTATCTAGAAAGTAATAAGACTGATTGTGCAAAAAAAAAAATGATCAACTCAATTACAAATCAACTTCATCTCCCTCAGAATAGGTCCCTCGGAGACCACATACCAATGGAAACGGAGTTCCCACTCCTGGAAATAGTGCTAGAAGTCTTTGACTGACTCTGCTTTCAGTTGGTGTGTGGCTTCCCAAGAGAGCTATTTTGAAAGAGATAAATTTGATTTGTAATTAAGTTGATAATAAATATTTTCCTACGATCAGTCTAATTACTTTACTGGACAGTACCTCGTATCATTCTTTGATTCAAGAACAGGAAGGTTCCACTACAACATACATGATTTATCTTCCAGACAAAACACAGAATTAATGGTATTCCAGCCTAAATCAGTTTCTGCTTGAAAAGAATTAAAAGAGTTACACAAAAACTTCCTACAAATAATTCTTCTTGCATAATGTCCTCATGGGGTTGAGGCAGTAAAAGTTAAAAATTCACAAAATATTGAGATTTAAAAATCAATGTCTCATGTCATTTCAACGCCAACTTGGTTGTATTGGTTGCAGATTTGGCAAATCTTTAGGAGTGGGAAAATACAGCAAGGCCTTGGATAGCACTGGTTTTGAAGAGTCAAGTTATTGCTATACAAATGAATCTCTCTAACTATAAGCTAAAAAACACATTAAAGAAAACGGGACCTTAAACAGTGTAATTTGGAACAAATTTATTACACTATTCAAGGTATACTTGTACTGATGCATTCAATACAAGTTTTGGGTTTCTGAAGGGTTCTCCTCTGTACACATTCCACCACACAAACGGTATATTGATGCCAGCGATGTTACTAAGCACGGTCTGGGTTAAAAAATGACTAATGTACTCGTGAGCTGAACAGAAGTTTTGCATAGAAGTGTTACAATAATTCAAAATTAATTATTGAACGTTTTTGTTTATATATTTACTCACCTCACTCTAACAGCTAGCACTGTTTTTCAGAAAATCATTATTACTCAATTATCATTTTTTCTTGTCTCTGCATACAACAAAACATGTTTGAACGTAATAGTTTTCCAGAAGTGATATAATATCTATTGCTTTCAACTAAACAATTATCCCTTTTATTCGTTTTTTTTTATCAAGGAAAAGTTATATATTAAGAAATAAGAATATCTGTAGTGTTGATAAGGAACAAATAGTACGAAAATGAATGAGATTAAAACTAAGGGGTGGAAACAGTTATTTTGGCCTTGGCATTACCAGCGGCTGTTTATCTCAATGGTGAGAGCATCACTGTGTTGAAACGGCCACCCTATTGGTCGCAAATTCGATTCCTGTTACAGCCCTATTTTCTTTAATTATTTATCCTGTTTACGTTTTCTATACGAAGTGCGTTATTAATCGTGTAATTTCAAAGAAGACTTTCTGTATAATATAACGCAATTTATAATCATTCTGTCTGATCATATATATCCATTTATTGATATATATATATATATATATATATATATATATATATATATATATATATATATATATATATAATGTAAATACGTATAACATCCTTCGCCAGTTAAGTTATAATGTACTAACATAAGCGTTTTCTATCCTCTTGGCAATTTTCTTGCAGAAGATAGATAAGTATGGAATGATTGAATTTTTTAATCAATATTATATTTGGTTGTTTTGTTCATATCCATACATGTAGTATGGAAATTTTGGTATGTGCTCACTTCCAATGTATGCTTTTAATATTTACCGTTTCATTGTATATGAAAACATTCCAGCTTTTGTTTATCGAATCTATCAAATATATTACTTGTTGAAAATAATTCGATACATTTTCTTACGTCTGGTAATAGAATGGGGTTTTCGAAGACAATTTAGTGTAATTCCAATATAACTATTGCACACTCACAAGTATATATATATATATATATATATATATATATATATATATATATATATATATATATATATATATATATATATATATATATATATATATAAGGTAATATTCACAAGGACATGTACCCAGTAGAATTAAGGAAACTACAGACGGTCAGTTGCCGAAGAGTGCGATAGGCTCAAAATATTTACATTCGATTACATGTCCTTGTAAATATTACTGGTTAAACATCTACATTGGATAAAATTTGTTTCCCGTTTGTTTGCAACAAATTGAGACGATATATATATATATATATATATATATATATATATATATATATATATATATATATATATATATATATGTATATATATGTATATATATATATATATATTGTGTGTGTGTGTGTGTGTGTGTGTATATATATATATATGTATATAAAATAGTAGAATGTGGATTTGCTACACAAACTAGCTCATGTTTCTGCCCTCTTTGGGCCTCATCAGACCCTATTTGTTTCCAGCTCTACTCTAAAACAACTTAACTTCAAGAGTAAAAAGTTGAATGTATCGAGCATTCTATGAAATAACTCCATTACATTTCAGAAGTGGCTTTATATTATTGAATTATTATTGTATTACGTTACACTGCTAGTCTGATTTGTATATACTGTATGTATATATATATGTATATATATATACAGTATATATATAAATACTATATATGTATATATATGCATATATATATATATATATACAGTATATATATAAATACTATATATGTATATATATGCATATATATATATATATATATATATATATATATATATATATACAGTATATATCTATCTATCTATCAGTCTATATAAATATATATATATATATATATATATATATATTTATATGTATATATATATAGTTGTATATATATATATATATATATATGTATATATATATATATATATATATATATATATATATATATATATATATATATATATATATATATATATATATATATATGTACATATACAAGCACATACATTTACCAAAAGTTGAGCATCAGTTAAGAAACCCAACTATATTCTATTATTCGTTATAAGAATGTAATAACAATTCCTAAGGACTGTCACAATTTGCCAAACTCAATTTCTGAATTTGTAGGTAATTTGAGCGTTGAATGATGAAATTCAAGATATTGGTTAATTATATTCATCTTTTGAATTGATAATTAATAACACTTATCTGTTAGATAAAGATATTTATAAATTAAATATAAGTACTGATACTCAGAAGGAGAATAGATTTCCTCTGTTTTCTCTGTGTTGTGCTTATATCTGCTAAGACTAAAGAGGAAAGCGAATTAATTCAACGAAACTATAATTTTTTTGATAATATACTAACTTAATATTTCTTCAAACTTTGAAATCAATTAGACGTTTTTCAAAGTATTCATATCTTGAATAAAGATACTTACAAATTTGTATAAAATTACCCAGCCAAGGAATAAAAGTACTTCAGTTTTAAATAATTTTTTTCTTGTATTCTGATAACGGGCTGTACTTTTTGAATAAAAGATATTTTTGAATAAGAATTTTTAATAGTATGAACAACTCTGTTAAACAAAGACGGGTTGACCTTTTTCTCCCCTGAGAAAATCCCTGTGTGTGTGCAGAGCAGCAATTGTTCTCACTTTACGGTCCACTAGCTTGTAAAATATTTTTTTAGACTGGGGGACGTCCAGCAAATCTCCAGGGGCTACGTTCGAATAGCAGCATTAACATGGCAATGTTGACTAAGAACGAGTCGAATGTCGGGTTGGAGAAATCAAAATGCTGTGTTTACTGAACGAATACATAAGCCGTAGTCCAGAGGGTTACAAAGCTAGTGGGTAGGAATGGGTTTTTGAAAGGGGCCAAGGTGGGGGGGGTCTTTTTTAAGACAGAAGAACAATGGGATTTCGGTAAGCATTTTACACCAGGTCGACCCAAGCGTCTGGATCATTGAACAAGAATCATGAGAAACTTAGGAGAAATATAATGATAATTTTATATTTGCATGCTCATACAAAACGTAACCAGTGTTGGTCTCTGGGATCAAGTGACTGCAAGTCTCTCTTTCATTTCCAGTGTACATTTATCACTATCATTTTTTTCTTTAGATGTCTAGTATTTGTTCTAAAAGGAGTTTCGGCTTGAACCTTAGGGCAGGCAATGTTATGACTAGGTAGGCACTGGCATTTCCTCCCTCGTATATACATAGTGGGGAGGTCGAAAAAAGACCAATATGGAGGCTACACAAGAAACTGTACGTAGTTGTATGACAGACAAAATATTTATATGGACAGTGCTTTGGGAAGGATATTGGTGGTGCCTGTGAGGATGACATTCTGTATCTCATAGATGCTTGGATTTTCTGGAATTCTATCCATTTCGCTCCACGGGAACGAAATGTGACACAAGGTCGAGTTTATCGTGGATTGATCTATCCCTCTTGGTGCAATGGGACAGTAATGAAGGGGTCCCGAATGCGCTTAGCCGAGACTCAGTGACTCCCATTGGCTACAGCATTGCACCTGCTCATTTGGATGCCAAGTGTCAGATACTACTCTTTGCACAGAGCCGAAAAGGCCAGGTTTCCTGGTATGAGTTTACTTATGCTCCCACAAGGGCGAGATGCAACAAAAAGTCGTGTTTTATGTGGGATGAAGCACCCTGAAGAATGCTTCCAGTCGCTGCGACCAGGGTTGTGGAGGCGTCAGGACGAACCCGACCTGTCCCACTTAGTGCACCAGGACAGCGCCCCACTGCAGATGGGCCAAGTATTCAGACTAAATATTTCTCGACACCCTTTTTATGACCCACTGGAATTGTTATAGTCTGAAGTTGCCAAATTTTCGTGATCTTGATTTTCAGACCTTTGTACTGGGAAAGTTTTTCAAACTCTTTTACGGATATGTTTTTGTCTAATATTTATTAACAAGCATTTTTTTCCTCCCTGTCCTTAATGACTATGACTGGGTGGTTGAGTTTGATGGTTCGATCCGTGTCTACAGGGAAATATTGTCACATGTGTTTCAGTTACAGGTTCAGGGTGATTTTTATACCAATGTAGTGTGGGTGGAGCGCCATGGTGCAAACAGACTATGGATGTACTGGTCCACTCTATCGTGTCTAAGTCCGTATTCATTAGGGCTTGAACACAACATCCAGATATGACATGGTCGATAGTCTCAGCTGCGCTGTCACAGAACCTACTGTTGGGGTTTGCTAAGTTTTTGATAACATGTGCTAAATAGTTCCTGGTATTATGTTGTTGTTGTTGTTGTTGCTGTTGTTGTTTGTTCTGTGTCACCAGTTGTTGTTATCCTTTAGAGTCACCAGTCAGGTCCCAACTGGAGACATAAGGCTGCCAACCTTGTTGTGTAAGTTACGACAGCTCAAGATTTGTTTCAAAAGGACAGGGCTTTTACATATGCCAAAGATACGAAACTTTCATAAAAAATATTTCTACATACAGTGAAGGTAGATGAGTGTTCAGAAACTTACAAAATAATCATTTGATATACTTCCTATGCTCTCATCTCCTTTAAATGTACACAGGTGATGTATTTTGATATAAATTCAACAAGGACGAAGCGAAAAAGCATATTTCCTATCGTACAATGCAGAATAAAAGATTTTAAAAAATTAACAGTCGAAAAAAATATTCGGAAACTATGAAATATCATCGTAAAATATTATTAAAGTAAGAAGGCAGGTCTAGACATTTCTGAAACTTTTGGAAAGTTCCAGAAATACATAACTACGGTATGATTTCATCACAGTTGTCATTTAGTACTTGCACCCTCTTGAAACGATGCAGCCATGGTTAGGATATAGAGCTCTCAATCAAACAGGAAAAATACCATAATTAAGCAACATAATTGAATGCTTGAGCTGTGGGGCCATGGTCAAGATGTTGAATATCCTTATCAGTACCATTGCCACAAATATTCGGGAACAGCTAGTACACCGGTTACTAAAAGAACTATTAGTAAGGGACTACACAGGAATGGCATATAATCCCATACACCACGGAAAACACCTTTGTTGGAAGAAAGGCACCGATATTCTCAGATGAAGTTCGCTCGTGACTATTCAGAGAAGCCTAATTGTTCCTGAAAGAACATTCTCTGGACAGATCAATCGGAATTGAACTTCTTGGCACCCTTCAGATCTTCCTGCATGGAGAAAAGATGGATGTGCCAATTATCAAAAATACCATCCCTACATTATATTACGGAGGTGCAAATATCATTATTTAGGGGTGTTCCTATTTCAATAGTACGAGGAGACTTCACATGATTGAAGGAACCATCGTTGGAACAATGGATCAGGGTATTTTGGGAGCTAATGTGCTCTCTTCTGTGCAACAGCTGGAGCTTAAAGAAGGTTGGATATTTCAACAATATAACAACCTAAAGCATACGGTCAAAATAATCCACGAATGTTTTGTTCAGAACTATGTAGAGGTTCTTCAGGATCCTTGTCAATCTCTTGACTCGAATCCAATTGAACATTTATGGCAATGCTTGAAAGATCAAAGTAACATTAATGATATGACAGTATTTTGCAAGTAAGAGTGGGCTGAGAATTCAAAGGAAAGTTGCAAAGGGCTGGTAGGGTGTTAAAATAAATATCACCTAATAGTGATTGCAAACCAGGGCTATGCAACTGTATCAAAATCTGAATCAATCTATGTATTTTTTAGCAATCGTTAATTGTATATAAGAATGCATCATCTGTGTAAATTCAAAGTGAATGTGAGCATTGGAAATATATTAAATGAGCATTTTGTAAGTGTCCGAATGCTTTTCTCCCCTCACTGTATACATAGAATGATGTATGCTATATGTAATACATACAATCACACCGATAAAGATTTTCTAATGATGCCCGCAATGGAGATGAGAGCAATTTCCTGTTTTTCAAATATAGGCATTCCATGTATGTCCTATTTACTCGCACTCCCCTGCACACTAGGTCTTGAACACACGTGTTCAGCCAGGCTCCGGCTATTTTGGATGTCAAGTGTCAGTACCAACACCTTGGGCAAAGCTGTGGCGCAGATACTACACTTTGATCGAAGGGTAAGTCCTATTTACTCGCACTCCCACGAGAGCGAGATATGAACCAAGGTCGAGTTCAACGTGTGATAGGGCACCCTGCATCGCCCTTTTATTCGTATTCCCATAGGTTAAGGTCAAGCTTAATGTGGAAAAGTTGAGCACCACGCAACTGAGGTCATTAGAGCAACCGTGGTTGTTAAAGAAACTGAGGTTGTGAAAGTGTCAGGACGAGCCAAAGAATTTGTCTTCACGATTTCCAGGGAAAAACACTTATTGCCACTCAATGTAACTCAGTGTAAAAACTCAATGAGTTCAGGTCTGTTTAGTCATCGAAAAGAAAGAGTTACGTGTCCAACATCTTTTTGGTACCATGTGTTGGAGGATTCTAATAAAAAGTTGGGAAAAAGAATGATCAGTGAATAAGTTATTTACTCGCATTTTGTTGGACAATGATAACAAAAATTTCTGAATTTTCAAAGAAGACGTGAATGCTGCAGAGCACTAACTTGGGGAAGGACCTGAATAAACTTACACTTCAAACTGACCCCCACACTAAAACCTGGGGTGGGGGTAAAAGCAGCGTTCTTTTCTCGACACAGTAAGGAGTAGATATTTAAATTTTTCGGCCCTCTAGCATGAATGTGTGATACACATAGCCAACCAAACAGTCTTGATAACACGGGAAACCAATGCTGACAGTTTTGGTAGACAGATTTTTACAGAGACCGTTGAATTGACATCCATGTTGAGGAGATGACGCTGATTTGTTACTCTTGCTGCCAAAGCTATGATTGTTGGCTGATGTTTAAACATAGAGTCATCATCATCATCATTATCACTTCGATTCGCCAAACATTTCTGTTCTATTATGGGCTTCACGGAGGTAATATTTTCCGAACTTGTCCAGTCTGTCACTCTCATCTTATTTTTTGCCGCTGACAGTTTTGCATATGTTAGTTGTAATGTCCAACGGATGTCAGACTTTCTGGCAACAACGCCAGTCAATTGCCATTTGGGTTTTCTAATGTATTCTATGATATCTCTAACTCATGATTTTTCTCCCTAACATACTGTGCTGTCCTGTGATCTCTCTGTGTGGTGTTGAGTGAGATTCTTTCTGTGCACGTTGTTTGGTTTTCAGTCTTTCAAGTCACAAGACGCTTTATTCTGATCAATATCTTGGTCTGGATTATCTCTGCCTCAGGGCACTCTGTTACCCATGATAAGAAAAGGTAGAATATATGGAAATATTTATTTTAAGATTGCTATACCAAATATACTACTACTGAAATGCAAACAAGTCCAATACCACTGTCCCAATGAGAATCATCGTAAGACACTAAATATAAAACATTTAGGAACATCTCAAGAATATATTATAACACATAAGAATGTGTAAAGACTGGTAGCACTAGCTTGCTTTAAACAGTTACGTGTTTGTAAATCATCTAGTGGTTTCAAGAATGTGGATCGCATTGGGATATCGATCGTAGCGCCAGTCATATCAAGATAAATGTTTCATTTTGCATATTTCATTTCAGTTACAGCAATTTGTGGTCTCAGTCATGACAGGAAAATATGGGGAAAAGACGGTTTAGCATTTGACAAAACATTTTATTTATAACAGCATGTATCTGCCGAGAGGAATAGCAATGATTCTATTGCCGGATCATAATGTTGGCAGGATTCAACCAGTTACATTATTTTGTGGGGGCAGTGTTTAAATTTGAGTACGCTTGCTGTATATAATAACACAGAGGCAAACCTCTCCTCAACTGTTGAGATCTTCGACGAATGTGTGAGTGCGCATGCGTATGTCTGTGACACACACAATCCTCAATATTCTTGCTGCCGGGATAAATGGCTGCCTTTCCCGATTAAATTTTAGTTAATACATGTTTTCTTCTGCATATAGCAATCAGCTATCGCTCATTAATCCCACATAATTCAGGAAATCGGAGAATGCTTTTTTTTTATTTACCAAAATGTATTTTCAGACTACCCAACTTGTCTGTTTCGCATATTTTAGTGTAAAATGAGTCACTAACTAGATGCATGATAATTTTGATGAAAATTCCAAATATACTTGGCAGACTTGCTAACGTCACACGCTACTGTAGTGGTGTAGTGAGGATTTCTCACCTTATTCTTCCATTTATTTGTCACTATTGCTATTTAAGTGGATAGAGCTTTGGGCCTCAGACTTCACCATAGCTGTAGGGACGATGGTGTTAGAATCTTATAATTTATATGGCAATTTTCCTAGTGCACCAGTTATCATCGGCATAACTTTGACTCCCATATTCCACAGTATCTTTAGTTCTTGAACTAGGTCCTGGCAGTTTCTTTTGTTCTCGATATTTTTCACTTTCTCCTCAGAACAGTTATTTTACTTCTTCTGCTTGGCACTTATGGCATCGTTTTACATGGTTAAACTCGAGTCGTTTGCATAATTTCCCATGTATCATGTTTCCTACCCTGTCATGCATTCTTTGGTTGGTTGGGTCGGCTTGCTGCATTGACTTATGGTATGGTTTAGTCCCTCCTTTTTTTGACAAAGACATTTACTGTGTTTTGTCTTCCTTTAAACTAGTATTATTAGTTTTGATGCATTTTCCTGATTTATTGTGAGTTTTGTCTACCCTTTTATATGCCCTACGCGTAACCATATTTACGCTTTTTTTCTCTCTCTTGCAATTTAGATTTGCCTCTTCATTGTTTGCTTCACTGTTTCTAGCAGTTTTTGTGAATCTTTCATTGAATTGGCATAAGTATCTTACAAATCCCATTAATTTTAACTGAACACTTTAACATGCTAATATGTTGTCGTGCTACTTCATTTTCTTTAGATATCGCTATTAGTTTTCATATGTTTAATTTTCTGCTATCGATTTACATTCCTCCCTAGTCCAGCCTTAGAAGTGCCCGGAGTACCTCGCAATTGCTATAATAATCCTTTATCTCAACCTCCAGTGATGATCTACTTCTATTACTTGGGCCTTATCCCAAAGAGGACAGTTTGATTCTTCATTCTCTGATCTGCTATACTACACTTTCCCATTTCATCTTTGGTTATGGCTTCTCTGCTTTCCTCGAGATCAGCTGCTTTCTCTTCAACATATACATTTGAGCTAGGGTGGATGGACTAAACTGTTGAGCCATCAACAAAAACAATAAAAGGAAATATACCAATTGTCCGAAGAATTCTTGGAACAGGTAGTGTTTGTTTTATTAGAATTTCGAAAAAAGAAAAGGAATATTCTTGTTTTGATATGGACACAAAACGACGAATAGAGAGAGAGAGAGAGAGAGACGTATGTTTACAACCGGGATGTGTTTGCTTGTGTATAAAGGGTTTGATTTATTGCTAGTTTTATCATCCATAGATTAATCAGTTTGATAAATACCGTGTGGTCGTCTACGCTTAATCCTGGCAGTTAATCAATTGTCTCAATATTCTCCTGTCCAAAACTGACCAATATAGAAAAGAAGAAATCTAGCTGTTGTAAGGTCCAACTATTCCTACTTCTATTCTAACTGAGGATGATCAGAAAATAAAAATTTTATTCTAATTCGTTCAAGTTCATTGAAGTGTACGGCATCAATTAGTTCATTTCTCGTTGGTTTATCAAGGCAGACCGTATCAAAAACCTGATCGTTTTAATTCACGTAATGTTATTGCTTTCAAATAATCTAATATTTACTTTACTACAAGAAAGTGTTCAAGGGTGACAACTCTCGTCTGGTCTTCAAAGAAATATAGAGTCTCGTGTTATCCTGATTGTATATTATGCCCTTTTGCTTAATCTATTTCACATGCTTTCTGTCCATTGCTGTCTTTAATTTGTCCAATCGGTCAACCTGAGCAGTACTTGTTAAAATCAATCGTTTGATTCGTTGGAAGAGGAATCTCTTCCTATTCTACCATTTATGCACCACACATTCTTTGGGTGAAAATACGGTTAGTTGTGGTTTCTTTCGTCGTTAAATATTCATTTTTGATAGTTCCATCATAATTTGTTTAAAACATGGAATATTTTGGTTACGTTTCTTCAAGCGAATCGTGCACGGAAATAGATCCCCATTATTTTTTTCTGCTCACTATTATCTTGTAATGTTGTATGTTGTAATTATTTTATGCATACAGAATATGTGATTATATTGCCTACCTTAAACTGTTGATTCGCAAGATCGTCTCACTGACTGATTTCCAAGTGTAGTTGAGTAGGGCTTTGGAAGCAGACATTGGAATAACTGAGATTCGTGAATACTCCATTCATACTTGATAAATCATGAGGGTACCTACTGTTACTTTGAGATTAGCAACTTCATCTAAAGAATAAATTTGTTGTGTAATGAATTAGTTCGATCCCAATAGCAATGGTCAGGAATTAATGCAAACATTACTGATCGGATGGGGCTATTTCATTCTTTTCACATTGGAAATAAATTATGAGTAGCCTTAGATAGTTCTTAGATTGAACTTTCTGTCTCCCTGATAAACTCTCTCTCTCCTTCTCTGTCTACTCTCTCTCTCTCCACACACACACACATAGACATATATATATATATATATATATATATATATATATATATATATATATATATATATAATCTTGTAGATTTATGAAGTAATCTTCATGTGTATTATTACTGACTATTTATATTTTAGCCTGCTGCAACGTAGGAAAATCAATTGTGTTCCGTATCAGTCTTGAACTTACAGGTATTCGTCGCTTTTCCAGAGTTCGCTTCACGTTACTTTTTTGATAGGTTTTTCGATAGGTTTAAATAAAACATCATTTTCAAATTATTGCACCAGATAACTTTAGTCAATGCGGATCGAATTGTTGCAGTAAAATGAAAAAATAAAAAAAAATCTTCCGTCGGAACGAAAGAACGATTTGCAAAGATAGTACAATTCCTAAATAAAGCATCGGAAAGTCGAGACTTTTGCCATTTGCAATAGATTAGAATGAAATTCGAGACGTTTTTTGTTGGCTTCTTTTATAATTTATTTATCCTCTCTTTCCTTTGTATTCTCTCGACGCATCAAAAGACTTTGAAGCTTGAGATAAAAGGAGCAAGTGGGGAAGGAGAAGAAGGAGAAAAGGAGTAAGAAGGAAAAAGAAGTAAGGCTGGGGAAAAGGAGAAACATGAAAGGAAAGGGGGGAATAAACAAAAGAATGGACGGGGGAAAGGAGAGGAAAAGAAAGAGGAAAAGGGATATGATTTAGAAGAAGAAAGAGAGTAATCAGAATGGCAGAGAATGGTCTAGAGAAGAAGAAGAAGAAGAAGAAGAAGAAGAAGAAGAAGAAGAAGAAGAAGAAGAAGAAGAAAAAGAAGAAGAAGAAGAAGAAGAAGAAGAAGAAGTGGGGGATAAAACGGTGAGATCGAAAAGGAAGAGGGGAAGTAAAACATAATAAGTAAGAAGAAGTGCGTGGAGATCGAAGCAGAAAATGAATGAAAGAAAGAAAGAAAGATGACAGAGCATGAGATAGAGGATCCGTTGGTAAGAGAAAGGGAGAGAGAAAGAGAGAGAGAGAGGGGGAATGTACAATGACAATGGAATGAGAAGAAGAAGAACAAGAAGAAATGAAAACAGGAGACGGAAAACACATGGACAGACATATAGCAGTGGGAATGAGAATTAAGAGGTTGGAATGGACAGGAAGAAAATGATATAATAGCAATTGAAAAAAAATAAAGGAATAAATGAATAGGTACAAAAATGAGGAAAGAAATTGATAATAATAATAATAATAATAATAATAATAATAATAATAATAATAACAAGAAGAAGAAGAAGGAAAATTTCGATTCCCAAAGATTGGCGACTCGATTTATGATAGAGAAATTCTCATTGTTTTTGTTATTATTGTTGGCATCTGGAAATCTTGCAGATTAACATCAGAAAGAGAAGGCGAACAAAAATGAAGCCGAGAAGGTCAGCGTCTTGCGATATGCAAATATTGATTCTACAACTACTCTGCACCCTCCTGCAAAAAAAAAAACCTACACATAGACATCTATACATGCTAATAGACGCACACACAAGGCCATCACACACAAGCGCACACACACATGTAGTTTTTATTACTTTGAATGTATAGCAATTTCGATATAAGATATGGAGGAACGCTGCACCGTGGAGTAGTGGTCATCAAGCTAATTTCACAAACAGTTACGACTGCTGCGAGTTCGATCCCCCCTACATGAAACACCCTCGTGGCCTTGTGCCAGACTAAAGTGAGACTAATGTGTATTTATAAGACAGGGTGACTTTTGCATGTTTTCTTGCACAAAAAAAAAGAATTGCATGCGCCAAAAACGTAGAACGTTTAGAAAGTCAATGTGATATCATTGAGATCCTTAGTATCCTCTGATCAATAAATTCCCTGGGACCTTCACTTTGTTTTCGGTGTCAGAGTCTGTATGAGTGCTATAAGAAGATAATAACACAAAAGCGATAAAAGATAAAAACTCTTAAAGCTTCATTGAAATCATTCAGCACTCAGATGGCCAGCTTTCAGTAAAGTAAACTCAAACTTTAGATTTAAAAAAAGGGTCTACAACCAATGCATCCTCCCGATAGTCATCTATTGAGCTGATACGTGGAATCTAATCAAAAGATTAACCTTCACTCTGAGAACCGTGTAACTTCCACGGGAGAGAATCATGCTCAACATCACATGGAGAGATCACAAAAAGTACTGTATATTAAAGGGAAAATAGGAGTCAGGGGTATCATAGAATCCATTGAAAACTCAAATGGAAATGGACTGGTCTTGTTGCAAGAATGGAAGACAATTGCCGGACATCACGACTCACAACGTCGACCCCACGAGATCATATGCTGAACTGAAATGTGGTCGGAAAAATATAAGATGGCGTGACAAACTTAGACAAGTTCAGAAAGTATTGGCTCCGCGACGCTCATGGAGGAATCCTGGGGATAGTCTTAGTCCAACGACAGACGATTAAAAGCTGCCGATGATGATCAGAATTGATTTCATAGATCTCATAATGTATTGATCTAGAGCTTATATATATATATATATATATATATATATATATATATATATATATATATATATATATATATCAATGTGGAAATTTGGTCGATGAAAATGGTCAACCTTTGTTTTGCTGTGTTAGCTTATCAAATAGGTCAATTCAATTAACTTACACAACCATTTATACAGACTGAAATAGTGTCTCTAAAAAGAAATTATGGAGAAATATGTATGATGTAGAATTATTAATTCACAAACACATACACGCACACGCACACACACACACACACATGTATATACAAGTTGAAGTACTCTACATAAACCGGGTGAAAAGAACTATGAATCTGATGACACTGGGACACAAATGATATTCAATTGAGATCCCATAAAAAAATGGGCAGGCATCCATATCCCTTCTAAGAACCTTGAAGATTACTTTTTTTGAGAACTGACAATTCATTTAATTACTTCAGCATTTGTAGTTCGCATATCAAAGCGTTCAATTGGATCAAAATTGATCCCATGTTTTACAGTCACTTTCAGGTTGGGATTAGAGTTGAAGATAGGTTTGATACTTTTCCTCTCAGAAAAACGTGTTTTATTGTCAGTCTAAGGTTACAACTCCTGAAAAATGATGCCAAATGGCATGAGCACTGATAAAGGGAAATTCACGTCCATGGTTACCTATGTTGTATAGAAAGTTGGGGTTCAGTTCTGCATTACAACTATATTGTAAATTGACTCCCTTTGATTGAACCTTTAATATTCCCGTTTTCAAACTCCACAGATTTCATGAAATTTGAAAGTCTAATGAATTGAAAGCACATGAAATTGTAAGAGAATAAGTAATATATTTAACATCGGCTTTTGAACCCGATTCGCTGATTGAATTTACCACGCTTCCTATACACTGGTGCACTGTTGCTCTCATCGATTTTTTCGGCAATGGAATTTGGTTTATTCTGCTTATAAAAGATGTTTTACAGTTTATTTTTCGTACAGTTTGACCGAAACAGTAAAGTGTTCTGTTGGTGAATTGCGAATTTCTGATTCCAGATATGCCTTTGTCTTCCTTCTTTGATCCCTCACTGTCCGGGACAGGACACATTCCAATGCAGATCAGCTTAGGCCTGCATCAGCGCTAAAATATGATGAATCATCAATATGTACTTTGAAAGAATATATATATATATATATATATATATATATATATATATATATATATATATATATATATATATATAAAACCAATTCTTTTTTGGCGCGATGTGTATGATTTTCAAGATAGCGTTCAATACCAATAATGTAGATTACTCATTTATCATTCACTTTAGACAAGTATTTCAAATGTTTTTTTTGCAGTATCCAGAGTGTTTGACAACATATCGAAAAGCATAATTTGTCACTACAGTATGTAATACTGTGTGAAAACTTCTATAACTCATGAAGCATGTCTGTAGTGAGGTCTTTGTACTCCATCTTGAAAATTATGCCTTTCCAGTGGTCAGACTATGGTAGACTTTTACCTCATCATGCAAACCCTTGAGAAACCTTTTGTTGTGTTATTTCAGGGGATCGGGTGTTTTCTTCCATAATGCCAACTAATTTGGCAGTTAATTTGGACGCAATCTTAAAAATTAGACCTCTCAAACGGTCAGTCTACGGTAGAATTTTGTTATGTTATTGAATACACTTGGCCCTACAAAAGAAATGGAAAAATTGTGAATAATGAATGAGTAATGGACATTGGTATTTGACGTCTATTTTAGACGCCATCTTGAAAATCATATGCATTTGACCAAAGAAGAAAATGGCAACATATTTTTCTTTTAAAGTAGTCGAGGATTCATAAAAACCTTACTTCATGCTTTTCATAAAAATAACCCATGGGGCCCACAGTAGAGCTACATTCAGCCCACGCTATTAATCCCATGGAACGTGACCATGGCACTAGATGAAAAGAATTAAATTAGAAAACAATTTAGGTACTCTAATCATGCTGGTAATTTTCAGTTGAATGTTTGTACCGGTCAGATCGGACAGAATGATAATAAATTGCGTTAAATTGTGCAGAAACTTTTATTTGATGTAATCTCCCGTCTATTCACTGTTAATGCATGTATCACCCAGTCTAGAAAACGTAAATAGAATAAAGAATTAAAGAAAATGGGGTTGTTGCAGGAATCTAAGCTGCAACCGATAGGGGAAGTGGCTTCAACGTAGTGATGCTCTTACCATTGAGCTAAACAGCCGCTGATAATGTAAAGGCCCAATATAACGCAATTCATGATCATACATACATATATAGTACTTTGTAATATATCTATATCTATCAATGTATATGTATATATATATATATATATATATATATATATGTGTGTGTGTGTGTGTGTGTGTGTGTGTAGTCTCGATTCAGCCGAGATGTCGGACCTGATCGGTTTGTATATTTTGTATAACCTCACCAGAAAACTAGACTTTAAAAATATAGGACTAGCGGGATGGCGGCCCACTGATTGTAGAAAATTGCAAAGCACAAAAATGCCGGAAAAATTCATCATAAAAGTAATAAAAAAATTAAGTGAAACTAAGGCCAATGTAAAAATTCTACATCTTTTAAACGTTATTCTTAATCGAAATAATAACATGCATGAACCACCCTGAAAAAATCATTTATATACATATATCACTGCAAGATCTAATATCCGAACAAAATCATTAATAAGACTCCCAAATGAATAGAAACTGGACTAACATATAATTTTTCAAATGAATTGATGGTTGGAATAAATTTACTAAAGCCCATTAGGGCAGTGGTTTCACCGAAAGTAGCTTTAAATATGATGAAATAGTAAGATCCAATAAAGTAAAACATAGCATCAATAAGAAAAATTAGAGGTAGGAAATCATCTGGTAGATACCACTGTTCAGCCTACAATTGAAATCAAACTTATCTGAGTTATTCCTCCAACCAATAAAACCCCACATTCAGGTAACCCACTGAATGAAATATCTAACAAAAACAACCTAAAAATTAGCGATAATTGTACGGATAATTTTGATAAGTTCATAACAAAACAGCCATAAAGTAATAAGAAATAATACGAATGGAAAAGGCATAAATAAACCAGATTGCAATTATACTTACAGAAACGGATACCCTTTGCAAAACAAATGTCTCAAATCGAATATTGTGCACTAAACTAAAATATCAACCCAAAAGAAACCGTTACAAGTGAAATATTATCCAGGAATATCAAAAGTACCCTTCAAACTAAGATTGGTCAACAATATATCACTATCAATAAACGAAAAATACAAAAACAGTACATCACTGTCAATATACTATTGGAGGCTAAACAATGTTGACCAAAAACTCATATTAAATGGAAAATATTTAAATAAACGTACATATGAATATTGAAACCCCATGTTACCATAACTTGAATGAAAGATTTGAAATTTTCTCTTTCGCCAAGAAAATGAAAAAACAAAAAACAATTATTAAATAGGAAAATTGATGTGCTGGCACCGCTCAAAATTTCTATTAAAAACATGATTCAACACCCCACATATATATGTATATATGTATATGCGAAAATTGAGCACCAGAGCAATTTTATCCCTCCCTGTTCTTACTGTTACCATTGTTATCATTTTATATCTCCAGCCACTTTAAAGAACAATCCAATAACAAACATAACAAGCAATGGCCAACCATTGAATAAACAGAAGTAGAAAGAAAAAGAAAAGATATATAAATAGAATAAGAGAAGAATCTTACTTCCTCGAAAAACACACCCCAAAACGTCTTAAATAGGTATCTAAAATAAACTGATCAATCACATGAAGGAGTCTTAACAGGACAGAAACATAAACGTATTTGTGTAGCGAATGCTATACTTCATCATTATATATATATATACTTTTGATGACCCTATTTTGAAAGTTATGCTTGCATTAATTCCAAATCACTGAGAATTCATGGGAAAATCATTTACTGCGCATTTTTTATGTTAAATCATTTTCAAAAGTATTTGTACGTATGTGCATAACTGTTGAATATATTTCTATGAGTAAATTTTAATTCTGGAAGTCACTTTTACCTTTGCTGAAAAATGGATTTTTGGCACAGAGCTCTTTTTCTGTCTGTCTTCTCTATCTCTTCTTCGCTCTTCACTCGTCTCTCTCTCTGTGTCTCTCTCTCTGTCTCTCTCTCTCTGTCTATGTCTGTCTGTCTCTCTCTCTCTCTATATATATATATATGATTGTAGGTTTATTAAGCAATCTTAATATATTTTATAAAAATACTCTTCATATTTTATCCTTCTGCAATATAGAACAAATCAAGAGGGGTCTCAATTGGACTTGACCAGCACAAAGTAAAAAAACAAACAAACAAAAAACAAAAAAACAATTTCATTTACTGGTATCCTCTGCTTCTTGAGAGTCCGCTTTATTCAACTTTTTCGCTCTAACAAAAAAACAAAAAAAAAGAAGCTGAATAGCGTTAAGCGTTTATTTTGCATCAAGTTGTTTTATAGGCAGCAACCACCCTTTCCTTTTCTCTCCAACATCTCAGACTCCTGTACCTTCCACCATCCCTACCTCTGACAACAAAATATTTACCCCTGAGTGAAGGAGTCAAGTGTTACGGACAGCAAACCTAGAAAATCATACTGTTCATTATATAAGTATAGTAACTTGGTACGAATTGGTACCAGGCAATTTACGCTGGGAGTTCCAATGGGGACCGATCCCACTGACAACTTCCAGAGAGATTAGCTTGCTAATCATTGCTATATAACGTCTGTGCAGATCTTATTTTTTAAAGCCCTTCACTTTAAATTGAGTGGAAAACAATTCACATATTTTTAGATTTCGGTATTATACAAAAAAAAAACTCGGATTCGTCTACCAGGAATTGTTTTTTTCCACCTAAGTTTAAAGCCTGCTTCCAGTGGAATGTCCTGTGCTGCAACCAACAAACACAGTGAATCAAACTGTTCATTATTAAAGTAGATTCCAAGTGTTGTTTGAACTATTAATCTGAAAGGCAACAATTATTCCATTATCAGTTCGGAGTACTCACAATATAATTACCAATTTCTTTAAAAAATATCATCATCATCATCATCATCATCATCATCAATCTTTTAATGTCTGTCGTTGGACATTGACGTTCCCAAGGAATCGCCACAATTCTCTATCATGGGCGTCGCGGAGCCAATATTTTCCGAATTTGTCTTGTTCATATCTCCATCTTGAATTCAGTCTGCCTCGGTTCTGTATGCGATCTCTGGGAATCCATATTGTGAGTCACGATGTCCATCGGTTGTCTGCCATTCTTGCAACATGGCCTGCCCATCAGCGATGTCTATTTTTCAATAAAAACATTTTGAATTCATTTTGCCTATTTTTCAGTTGAACCAAATAAATTTGTATTTAAATCAAAATCATTAATCCTTTTGTTGTTTTCACTGAGCTCTGCATCGATATTCACAACGCTTAGCTTGATACAGAACGAGGCTAAATGCATGAAAATGATCGTAGGAAGACTATGTAGCGTAAAGTTTCGAGAAGGCGTGTGCGACGTAGGAAATCAACGTTTGGAATCCTTATCTTTACCTGATCACAAACACCGACTATTAGTAACTGTGAGAAATACACAACTGTCCTAGCCACTGGGCAGACACTGAATGATAGTAGAAATGATGATCGCAAGATTGAATTTTTCCAATATCCTAGTCAAGAAAGCCTGCCTGCTTTGAAACTCAGCATTCAAAATTCTCGACGCGATACTGACCTCTGGTGCCCTTGAGAAACGCGCAACTCTCACAGCCACGAAGTTCATGAACTTGGCTTTGATTTGTCGAAACTCGGCCACTGTCTCGAGTACAAATGTCAACTTTCTTCTGACAATATTTATCCGTATGTTTGGTTTCACACTAGATGGCTGATATTGAAGTGGTGCGTATGGGTTACCATACTTTGTTATTTTAGGGCGTAATATTTCCTATCTAAATAATTCTTTTTTTCATTCATGCTTTTCCTTTTTTTTTCTCTTCGGTTTCGACTCATGGGAAGGGGAGATAACCGTGACACCGTCTGCTTACCCAGTGCGATCGATACCTTTAAACTTCTTCGCCTCCCTGGCGCTAAAAGTTTATTTTCAGTCTTCTGATAAAAGGTGATGATCATTATCTGGACGTAAGTGAAAAAAATAAACAATATTAGTTTCTTTTTCCCGATGATTTTAGTCAAACAATTCGGTGAAACGGAGACATATTTAAACAAAGTCTCAAATACATACGCCCACACGGCCACTGCATACACACACAGACACAGCGCATATGCCTGCCTATACAACGAAATTTGAAACCACATAGAACAATATACTGTAACAAATGTGTGTGGCCATTATGAAGGGAAAGGTTAGTCCCTGTTTTAAAACTGTCAGGTGACCAACGTCTTTTGGCAGCATGCTGTGTTGCGTTAATGAACTGAACAATTGGAGAAAAAAAAAGATGATCAATGAATGATTTGTTTCTCTCAACTTTTGTTGGGAAGTGATCGCTGAAATGTCCAAATTTTCTAAAGAACAAACGTGAGCACTACGGACACAAACTCAGGAACCAATTTAGCAAAACTTACATCGCAAATCGAACCTTTCGCCAAAAAAAAATTATTCAGGAGAGGAATTGAAAAACAAACTTTTTTTTTCTAAACATGTTAAGAAATATATGCATGCAAGCTAGTTAGCCAAACAGACAGCCAGACCAAACTAAAAACTGAAGAAACCTATGTTGACAGTGTTGTAGACAGTTTTGATTGATGGTTTCTAATTGCATGAAAACTAATCGATAAGATGAAGTAGTTACTTATTTCTCACGATTGCCAGAGATCAGTGTTCGAACCTATAAATAGTATGCGTCAAAGAAGTGACTGGAGCAAATTGCTACAAAAATAGTGAAATAAAAGTAACGCCTGGATAAGAAAGATAATTCAGCGGGAATAGTGTACACGATTGAAATTTGGCGACGCAGATCAATGATGTATGTACAAACCAAAAGCTGTCCTTAAACATATTAAAAGTAACACGCCTGGCTGCAGCAGGGTTAAACTTAGATCTCACTTCTAAACCTACTGAAGATGATTATTGCAACTTTTCCATTTAATATATAGGGAATAAATTCATAAATATACAAGGCTTAATGGTTCAGCAAGGTTGGTGAAAGAAGGCACCGACCGAGCGACCGAGCGACCGACCGACCGACCGACCGAGCGACCGGCCACTTGGTCGGGATTTCAAATCACGGTTGAGAAGCGTTAATTTTATACATCAGTTTGGTTTAAAGTGACATGATTTACAAACAATGAAGAGTTAACTCCCTTGAATCAGGCGAGGTTTACTCATGAGGGAAAACGTCAATTTCTGTTTGGACTTGAGTTTAACATGAATTCAACGTAACTTCGTAATTGAGATAGATCACGCAAACTGGACTGAGAAATCAGATTTGTTAACAAAGGAAAAAAAAAATTGTATGTCAGTGGATATTGCAGCTTATGTCTTAAGAGATGACTAAGTGAATCTGGGAATAAACTATTTGGACCTTTCCAGAGAACTTTGTGTTGGAATATGGAAGTGTCTTTTGTACCCATTATTACAGAAACGTTTTGAACCTTCCAAAAGAACCTTGCAATAATGCTGAAAAGATTATAAATTTGAAGAAGGATTGAAACTATAAAGAGGATAGTATTGATTAAAAAAAGGCGGGGGGGGGGCAAGAATACTGGTAAGCGTGTTAAAAAGACATCTAACTGGCAAAAACCACCGGATGTATTATCGTACACTGACTTATTCGATCTGTTGTCCCCGTCTTGTTTGTTATCGTCACAACCATTTGGCCATTGTGCCCTCTGTGACGTATTTGGACACGTTCTCGGTAATTCGTTCCGAACCTTTTACTCGATCCACGATATTGACTGTTCTCATTTTTCTGTTCACGCTTTGGGGATATCTCGTATCAGTTAATTCAACTCTGTGAATTCGTCCTTGATAATTCGTTCATTTGCTCCTTTTAAATGGATTCGATTCCCACGCGGTGTTCAATTCTCTGATAGACCTAGTGAGGAAATTATCAGACTTTTGCATGAGCGCTGATTATTCCGATCAACTATTCTCCAATGTTTCTATCTATATTATTCTAGATGTAACAGGGAATACAAACACGAGAGCGACTGCCCTCTAAACTTAAGACTGGAAGAACATCTGAAAGTCCGTGGGGAGACTCGGAACAGCTATAGCTGACCATGTGTAGAGGGAACAGTATTGATCATCAGTCTCTACGGGACGAAATTAGAAATTTAAACAGACAATAGTGGCATGAAAATTCACCTAGAAATAATAGAATATTGCTTTTGAAATTTTCCGAGAATTAGGAAAATGATGATTAAGTTTCTATTTAAAAAGTGATATTTTTCTTGACTTTTAAAAAGTCTGAATTTGTATTCTATCAATGAACTTCACACATACAGAATACAACGTCCACATGTCTTTTTAAGTATTGAAATCTTGGATTCTGGAAAAAAAAGAATTCTCATAATGGTGGATTGATTTCTTTCCTTCTTTTAAAGATTCTATCACTGATTAAAGGTTTCACTGATGCAAAAGAGTTATTTTACTGCGCATGCTCTTGCAACGTCATTTTAAATTGAAACTCTCATGGGAGCAGGAACGACTGGTGATGGAGTCCCAGTTTCCTTTGCATGCGTTAGCTTAGTGATCACTCCAAGTAGTGATACAGCTCGGGAATGAAACTTTATTCCTCCATTTTGTGACCACCTCCTTGGCAAGATGCAAGTCCAACGAAGGGATACCACAGCCCAAATCCCACAGCTTACAGTGAACCCAAATAGCTGCTGAATGCACAGGGAAATACTTCCTGAAAAAATATTTTTCATACACTCTTTATTCATACCGGGAATCGAACCCAGGACCTTCAGTGCTAACGATTGCACGATCTGAACAGATTGTATATGGATGAAGTTATATGTGGTGAATAATACTGAAAGAGAAGGAAAACAATCTGACTAAACCATTTGAAATGAGTAAAATATTCATGTATCAAAATTCAAAGAAGACGCACTTTCTTCTAACTACATCAGTGTAATTTTCAGTACATCTGCATCCTCAATCCGTACTTGATAAAAAATTTACTTTAAGTGTCTTGACTCATTCTGAGAGTTCGTAATAGACGAGACCTACCATATTCTAATAAAACACGTTTGAAATGGGTACTGTTTAAGTTACTAATAATGTTGAACATATCCCTGGAAAATACAACTTTTGTTTGTTTTAAACGGGTTTTTATTCCTCCTCCATTTATTGAAAAAAGTATACAACCACCATTTAAATAAGGCAAGACAATCACAACAGCCGTTTATTGACTAGAACGAATAAAGAGTGATTTACCGTAAAAAGCCCTGGTTTAGTCAACGGAGAGTATTTCATTCTTCCAGGCTGACATTGTGAAAAAAACTCGTTAGAAGATCAACTTGTTCAATTAGAAAGATCTACCTTGGTATCTTCATTTTCTGGATATGACATTTCCAAATCTCCATTGAAACACTTCTGTGGAAGAACCTTGAGAAGTGGAGAAGGGGTCAATTCAGTTTTATCAGGATTCTTTTCATCCAGAATCCCAGTTTATTTCAAAAAGAAATAAAATAATTAAATCCATTGTGTGCTTTTGACATTGAAGATAATGATTATGTTCTTGTCAAATGAATTTAACTTTTACAGCATTTGATCGGGTTTTTCTTCTCATTCTGAAAATATGACCTTATTTTCCTAAGAACCTTAGCTATTCATAATTATTCACGAGAGAGTTATGTTACGAGGATTCTTTCTAATAATTCTATGATCATGGAAAGCTGAATAAGTTGTGGTTGTCATCCAATACTGTGGACAAAGACGCGTAGTTGTGGTGAGCTCCTTTAGGGTCAGGTAGGGAGCGTTGGGCTGCACTACAAGAAGCAAAGTTAACCTAGCTGATTTTATGTCTTGCGATTTATCAGGTATTTGAAGGATAATGAATACTATTTGGGTACTTGGCTTCCTTTTTCGGGGTTGTTGAAAAACTACTTTTATTCAAAACTTACAAAGTTTTGAACAATTGTTTTATCATAAAAGATATCACACACACACATATATATATATATTATGGTGTCATCAACAGACTGCTGTTTCGATGTATTACATCTCTTCAGTGTGGCTATAGCCTTTCCATTACCCCATCCAGTACCGCAAGGTAGAATTGAAACCTACACTTCACATCCGGAGGCCAATATCCTACCTCTGGACTACGGAACTGGACAGTAAGGCTGAATTTAAGCGATATATCTATTTACATATAAATTCCTCAACCACCAGAGTGCTCTATTCCAATGAAAGAGCATTGCATATATATATATATATATATATATATATATATATATAGAAAGAGAGAGAGAGAGAAAGAGGGAGAGAGAGGGGGAAGAGGGTACGAGAAGACACATTGAGAAACAGATAGGCCGAAATGCAGAGTAAATCTAACATGAATCCACATAAGGAATTCCTTTTGAAGGCGATAACACCCATAAGCATATGAATACAAACACGCATACCGATAAAGATAGGGGCATATAAAAGAGGTGATGAAAAGTGTATGTTCATATATATGTTACCGGCGTCTGGTTAACACAATGGTAAGAGCATCATTAAGTTGAAGCGGCTACCCCATCGGTCACAGGTTCCATTCCTACAGTAGACGCATTTTCTCATTTTTTTAAAATTCTATTCATGTTGTCTAGTCTAGTGTGAGTAATATATAGAAATGACAGGATATCATTTCAAATAAGTTACTATTCAATATAACGCAATCTATTATCATTCCGTCAGGTCATATATCTATCTATCTATCTATCTATCTATCTATCTATATATATATATATATATATATATATATATATATATATATATATGATGATGAAATAAAGGATTCACTACGCATACACACGTTTATGTTTCTGTCCCGTTTAAACTTCTTCAGGCGAATTGTCCGATATATTTTTTTTATCCTTATTTAGACGTAATTGGGGAAGCAGGTCTATTTTTATGGGCGGAGAACCTTCCTCTTATTTTATTCATATATTTTTTTTTCTCTTCCTTGTTTAGTTGTTGCTTAGTACTTGTTTTGTTTTACAAAGAGGAGATAAATTACAGTCTGGTAGTTAAAAATTAACAATGGGTGCTGTGGACGCGATCTTCATCAATGTGTTATTAAACCATAATCTCGTTCCCTCTCAAGAAGTATTCTATTCTTACTTTCATCTACTCCCACTTTGCTTTTTGCTGTTGTCGTTGTATATTCATTATGTGAAAAATACTATCTGAAAAAATAATTTGATAAATTAAATGTTTTATTTAATTGTATCAAAAATGCTCAAAATATCAATCAAAGTATATAAAGCAATACTTAAAATTTGGGAGACAAAAATACTTTTATATATATATATATATATATATATATATATATATATATATATATATATATAATTTATATATATATATATATTTATAAAAAAAAAATTAGAAATAAAAAAATTGTGTCATCCACAGACAGCTGTTTCGATGTATGACATTTCTTCAGTGTGACTATAGACTTTCCATAATCCCATCCAGTACAACAAGGCAGAACTGAAAACTTCGCTTTAGATCCGGAGCCTGATATCCAACCTCTGAGCTATGGAACTGGACGGTCGGTAAAGCTGAATATAAGCGATATATTTATTTACGCATAGATTACCCATCCACCAGAAGAGCATTAATCTATCTATGTGTGTGTGTGTGTGTGTGTGTGTCTCTCTCTCTCTCTCTCTCTATATATATATATATATATATATATATATATATATATACATATGTGTGTGTGTGTGTGTATGAGTGCATATGCATATAAATGAGTGCTTATGTGTTTGTATGATTGATAGAAGTTTCCTGCAACATCTTTGGCTCAATGTCAGCGATATTTTCGATGTTTTCTGAATAAACCAGAAGTGAATATTTGTAAAAGTAAAATAAAATAAAGGATGACAAAGAGGAAACATTCAACTGCCGTCCTCCAGTCTTCATGGTACCTCGAGTACAAATAGAAAGCGTTTACATATAATCTTACAAGAATTCCAAATTTGGCTAAAAATATGCAAGTAATGTTTTGAGAAACTGAGTCGATTTATTTAGCCGGAATTTTTCATTAGTTTCAACTTTTCTTTTTTCTTTTTTTCTCAGAAGACTATAAAGTGGAAACATTTACCGTGGAGCCATTCTTTGCTTGTTAAATGGAAGTGCATGATTTTGAAAAAAAAATCATTACTTTTGACGTCACTTTACCTTGCATTTCATACCTTGATCCCTCATCTTTCATGATCGATGCCTGGACCAACCAGGTTTACTAAAGACATGACAATGCACAGTTATCATTTTTCGTATTTGAACTGAAACACTTGAGAAATTTATGGAAATTATTTGCGTAAGGAACTTCGCCTCCCTTTCTCAGAGAAGGGCAATTTTGTTCATACTACCATAACACTAATTCCGCTCATCTAGTGTAATGTATAGCACGTCTGTCACACAGAAGTTTTGGGGTTCGATTCCCGTTATTAGCGGAGAGTATCGAAAACTCTTTATTAGTACAAATTCCTTTGTTTATTCAGCAGCTAATTGAATTTGCTCTAAGCTGTGTAATTTGAGTGGAGGTATCACTTCTGGTGGACTTCCATCCTGCTAAAAGGTTGGTCATAAACAAAACTTATTCGTATAAACTTCTGGTCTCAACCAGACTTGAAACTTACTAGAACCACAGAGAAACAGAATCTAGGGCTTCCTCTGGGGTTGTTTCTCAGAGCGTAACGCTTTGCTTTTTTCTTCTTTTTTTTTTAACTAAAACAGTACGACGATAACTGCTACAAAGTAGTGAATAACACGACGCGAAAAGAAGAATGAGTCGATGTCAGACAAATTACAGATGACGAACGGAGCTAAACATGACAACTTAGGTGCATCAAATGGTTGGAGCATCTTCTTTGAAAAAGAAAACAAAAAAAAAGAAGCAAAAACACACACACAAGCATCCGAAGTATGAGATTCCAGTTCGAATCTCGGTCGAAGATATTTTCTCATTCTTAATTCTCCCATAAGCCGAAGAATGAATTGACTAAAAGCATTTTGAATAAATAGAAATAGAAAAAGGTGGTGAAAACATTTTGAAAATAATTATTATTAATGAAGATAGAATAAAGGAAGAAGGTATTGATAAACGTGAAAATTCGGTCATATACGAAATGTCCGTGTTGAGATTTTGACAACACATGTAATCCATTACAGAAAACCCTGAAAGCGGGGATCAGAATCTTGATTCAAGGGTCATTGCAGTCTCAGCTGAAGACCGCCGTGTTGAATTTCTTTTCCTGTGGGTTTCCCACTTGAGCACAAGGTAAGTGGTTCTCTAGAAGTGCAAAGTGAAGGCGTTCTCCAAGACGATTATAGTTTACTCAAAGAAGAGATTAACTGAAAGAGTGTCCTTATAAATATCTAAGGGGGTATATTGAAGACTTTTGAAATGTCTCGATACGAATGTGAGATAGGAAACAAAATCAATGTAATTGTCAAATAGGTACTTGAGTTGGCTTTGCAAAAGAATTACCGAGTATACTTGAAGTTAAGATGATTTTTTTTTTACTCAGAGATGGTTCAGCAGTTCGACTTTAACTCAGGTCAATCAAGAATGGTCAGTTCTTTCGCTTATTTAAACACGGCGTCGATAGGCACAATGTATATTAGCGAACGATAATGCCAGCTGTTTTCACACGAATCCCTACCACGGTTTTGTATAGATTGCAATGAAGGTGGTATACGGTATGTATTGTATGATATCCATTTTAGATGATCTTTTTTTCAGGTAAAGTCATCATCATTGATGAGGGTTTCAAACTAGTGACCAGAAAATAACGAGTGGTATGCTTAAGATGAAAGAAATTTATGTATTTTATCCAGCACCGTAAACGATATATTCATAAGAAGGGGATATCTCTCAGGACGACATCATGGCAAACTAATGGACTTATTTTATTTTCATTTTCTTGTAATTTTATTTTCATTTTCTTGAAATCTTATACTCAATAGCGAACTTGTCTCATACTTACGTTCGATTCAAAGACATACGATATTTGATTTTATCTTTTACGAGTCGTTGAGACTAATATCCTTTTTGGCTTTATCACTACGTTTCTACTGATGCCTTTGGTTTCTTAATGTTGCTTGAAACTCATTGATTATCCATTGTCATTATTTGTCAAGTTGGTCAATTTGATATCTTCATCCTCATTCTATTTTTTCCCCTCTACCACTGTTTAAAATTCCGAGATGATACATTGTTAAATTCCATGTCTTCTACATTTAAAAAAAAAATCCCTGTTGGATTTATAAGTACATTTAAGCCAATTCGGTTCTTCCTAACCTAAGCTGGTTGATTTTATCTGCTTTTAAAACATAGATTCCAATGATATCTAGATGTGGAAATAATGATTATCAAGCGATTTTTTTAAAATCCCAGACGGCTGATTAACATAATAAATTGAAGAAACTTTGAAACTAACTGTACAAAAAATGATGAGAAATTCGGCAAAATTTGAGTATTTAGAGCAAACAGTACCCGTCTTTTGTTCTATGATTAACCTATAAGGTAGATCAGAAATCGATACTAAGTGTCGGTATTTATGAATTTAAATGACAACAGATCTAGTTAGTCATACAATAAATCCATCTCGTGAACAATGTCTTTTGGCAGCATGCAGTAATCGATTACAAATTAGAAAAGCGGTGATCAATGAATAACTTACTTTCCACATCTTTTGTTAGGTAGTGATCACTAAAAAGCCAGAATTTAAGGGAAAACAAGCGCTAATGTTGCCAGACACAAACTAAAAGACCGATCTAACATAAATTTACTTTGCAAATTTGACCCCAGTTAAAAACTATTTGGAGTGAATTTACAAAAAAAAAAAGAAAAAAAAATTTTTCTAGACATAATAAAAAGTGAATGTCTAATTTTTTTTCCATCCAGTTACATTACTTTTTTCATTATATCTTAGAGCCATTTACCAACTAACTGATTATGGTCTGTGAGTATATAATGAGTTATTGATTGCGTTATGGTTAACAAATGTTTTAGCAGACAGGCTAGAGGGTGTTAAACTGATTTACTGGAAAATTATAGGGATTCAGTAAGAAACAAAATCACTATCAACATTGTCAGAGAAACAGTCACTAATTAGAGAGTTATTGTTGTCAAACTCTGAGAGAGTTGACTTCATTATGGCAATTAGACAAACTTTCAAATTTAAGACATTCAGAGTTCAGAATGGGTTTTAAAGAGGATGGGTATTAAATAAAGATGTTATGTCAACACGGGACCAGGAAGAAGAAGAAAGAAAGGGGGGGAGAGAAAGAAGGGGAGGAAGAGGGAAAGAAGGGGAGGGAGAGAGTAAGAAGGGGAGGAAGAGGGAAAGAAGGGGAGGAAGAGAGAGAGAAAAAGAGGAAGTTAGAGAGAGAAAGCGAAAGAAAGAAGGCAGTGAGAGAGAGAAAGAAAGAGAGCAAAAAGGAAAGAAAAATGATTAAAAAGGAAAGAGAAAATGGAAAGCTAGGAGAGAGTAAAGACAAGAGAGAGAGAGAGAGAGAGAGAAAGAGAGAGAGAGAGAGACAGAGCAAGAAAGAGAGATAGAGAGAGCAAGAAAGAGAGAGAGCAAGAGAGGGAGAGAAAGACGCAGAAACAGATTTTGTTTCTCACGTCAGCAATAATTCAACTGGTGTCGCTAATGTAGATAAATTAGAATCGTATTTTCATCAATGGTCACTTCAGTGATAAATGATATATAGTAAATAGATTTATATTTTCCACTTGAAAGGGTCAAAATCAAGCGAAATTATTTTTTCAACTTTTAAGGTTCAAAATCCACGGGGAATTCTTTGCTGTCACTTCAAGGTGTGAAAATGGAGGGAGAGTTTTTTTTTCCCACTTATAGTAGTCAAGAGGGAATTCTTTTCCACTCAAGGGGTAAAAATCGGGGAGCTTTTATTTAATTATAGTGTTGATGGAGGTGAAATTTTTTTTTCACTTTTAGGGGTCAACGGAATATCATAGAATTTATTCTTTAGTTTTAGGGGACGAAGTGGAACAGGTTTTTTCCACTGTTGGAGGTCATAGAGTTTTCTTTCACTTATAGAGATCAAATGGACGAGGAATTTTTTCGCACTTGAGACAAATTAATTTTTTTAACACTTGGGGGTCAAAATGGAGTTTTTGTCACTTTAGGGATCAAAATGGGGCAGGCATTTTCTTTCCACTTAAGGGGTCAAAATAGATTTTTTCTTTTCTACTTTAAGAGGTTGAAAATATGGACTTTGTTTATTTTTAAGGATAAAAAAAACTCTGAGGGGGATATTTTTTTACACTTTTAAGTGTCAAAACAGAGGAGGAACTTTCTAAATCAAAATCACTTTCAACATACACATTAGAGGGAGAATCTTTTGTCACTCTAGGGGTCAAAATCAGCGGGAGTATTTTTACACGCGCAGTGGTCAAGATAGAGTGCGCATTTTTTCGGCAATTTTGGGGGCAAAATGGGGGGCAATCTTCCTACGTTCAGGGGTTAAAATGGAGTGACAAATTCTTTTTCAACTTTTACGGGTCAAAATGGAGCAGGATTTCCTACCCACATTCTGGTGTCAGAATGGAGGGGATTTTGGGGGGGGGTCAAAATAGGAAAGAAGTTTCTTCTCAATTCTCAGGATTAGAATGGAGGGGGACAGACAGGGTTATTTAAAAACTGAAGAAACCTATGTTGACAGTTATGGAGACAGTTTGAGTTGACAGGTTCTAAAATAAATCAAAAATCAATAGTAGTCGACAATGCTTCGATTAGATAATTAAATAAATGGAGAGTGGAGGTAACTGTGCTAACATTCAACAGAGTGTTATCAAAAGAAAGTGTTGAGCTGGAAAAATATCAGGAACTTGTCAGAGCACTGGAAGAGATCATGGAACATGAAAGTTATCGTTTTGAATTAATATAGCTTTACAAAGAGTTTTTTTGGACGGTTAAACTTCTTGTAGCTCGAATTGTTAATCACCGCTACAAATAACCCTGGTTTAAATAATGTTGTTGGATTCATATTTTTCTGTGTTATGACACTTATAAGTAACTACGGACTTAACCCAAAGTTTTTTTTCACACATTGGCTGTCGCAGATTTATTTTTTTCATACACACTGGACGTCTGGAATTTAATGAAGGTGAAAAGAGTTCATTTAATAAGAATTCATTGAAAAAAACTTTTGATACAACTCAGCTACAGTGGTCAAGATTGGAATTCTGCTCGTGAAATAAAAAGAAATAAGCTTGACAAAACAATCTAAAAAGCGATTTATTCAAAGTATTAATAAAACAATATTTTTCATACACGAATTTCTTTTAATTTTTAATGAATAGAAATTGCTATGGCAGAGTTTTTTTCAACAGTCTAGCTGTCTCAAATTTATTGAAGGAGGAAAAGTGCCATTCTAAGTACAACTTACTTGTGTTTTTCTTTCATGAGTTTTCTTATTTTTTAAAATTTTCAATAAATAAAAAATGTTTTGGGCTAGAAGGTTTTTCACACGTTAGCTATCTCGAACTTATCGAGGGGGGAAAAGTGCCCACTTTATAAGTTTTTTATCAAAAACTTTTGGCAAAACTCAAGCACGATGGTTCCAATGGGAATTTTGCTTGTGAAATAAAAAGAAATAAGTAAGACGAAACTGTAAAAACACCGATTTATTCAATCTATTTTTTCTTTGACTTTCATTCCCCCATGTTTTCAATGGAGGATTTGATTTACAATACACATTTATGTTAAATCTACGTGATAAAATGAACATGTATGGGTAACGGTGATCGATAATTTCCTTGGAATGCAAGTTGTTTGTTGTTGTCTATCCAGGAGAAGTAAAATATCAGTTGAATCCAACGTTTTAAATATTGCTACCATTGGAGAAAAATGATGTTAACCCTCACCACACTCGGATAGTACACCTTAAGAAGGCTGTAGTATGGTTTGGTCGAAACTTTATGCTAGCAACACAAACGTCAAGAAAAAACTTTCAGAATGTTAACGACGTAGGATAAATTGGTTGGATACCTTCGTTTTTAGCTCTAGTGGTATTCTCTTGTTCTTGGATATCAAGCTTGCTCAACCGAAAGCTTGCCAATCTATTGTAATTTTTCGCTTTTTAACTCATCAAAAGAAGAAAAAGCGAAGAAATCCCTATCACCATCGTATGATCAACGACCCAAAACGCAAGATCTGTGGAAAGTACGAGGAAACTGTCGACCACATGGAGCTGACAAAGACTGAACTCATCCTGAGTCTCAATACAGCAATATCATACCTTCACTGGAAGATCTGTAGGAGTTACAAAGTCAAAACTACTCAGGACGGTATGAAAAATAAGCGGACACTCTCATTTAAAACACCAATTTGACCATCCTCCGAGACATGCCCACGCATACAGACAGTGGAATGAAAGCATACAAACCTAATTGACATAGCAATACCATCCAAGAAAAAAAAATGAAAAAAAAAAACCTTTTTAAAAGTTGTGGAGAAACTTTCGAAATACGAAGATCTAGGGATCATTCAACAGAACGTGGAGACTGAAAAAACACCAGTGGGCATAGGTGCTCTATTGCTCGTTAAGCAGGCAACTGAAATGTTCACCAACCGTATCTCAGGCAACATCAACATTCACGCAGTCCAAAAGATGACCCTACTCAAAACAGCCCACACACTGCGCAAAATACCGTCATTAAAATACAACTCCCTTCTGGCGCCTAAGTAGCACAAATTGGACTCTACTCTCAAAGATGCAGAACGAAATAATAATAATAATAACAACAACAACAACGACAACAACAACAACAACAACAACAACAACAATAATAATAATAATAATAATGATAATAATAATAATAATAATAATAATATATGGGGGCACCCAAAAAGACATAACGTAACACCGCAATGGTTAGGAAACATGAGAAAAGAACTAGGAGATATAGAAAAGGGAGAACCAATAGTACTGAATGAAACCACATTGAAACATACTCTTAGGAAAGTAGCCAACTGGAAAGCACCGGGTCCCGACGGGATCCATGGGTATTGGTTCAAAAAATTTACCACGTTACACGGCAGACTCACTCACCTACTCCAAAATTGTCTGAATGAAGGCAAAGCACCAGAATGGATGACTAAAGGCAGAACCACCCTCATCCAAAAAGACCCGGGAAAGGGGAACATAGCAAGCAACTATAGACCAATCACTTGCCTACCACTTATGTGGAAAATCCTGACCGGGCAAATAGCAGAGAGAATATACATGTCAATGGATAGAAGGGGGCTACTACCAGAAGAACAGAAAGGGTGTAGGATAGGAACCAAAGGGGCAAACGATTTACTCTACATAGACCAGATGATCTTAAAAGAAGTAAGGAAAAGGAGAAAGAATATCGCAATGGGATGGATAGATTACAAAAAGGCATACGATATGATTCCACATAGCTGGATACTCGAATGCCTTAGAATGTTCAAAATTAGCGAACCGGTGGTTAAATTCATTGGTAATTCAATGGAAGACTGGAAAGTAGATTTGACAGCTGCAGGGGACAAACTAGCCGAGGTAGGGATAAAAAGGGGGATCTTCCAAGGGGACTCGTTGTCCCCACTGTTATTTGTTCTAACAATGATACCGCTTAACAGAATCCTGAAAAACAGCAAAGGATACCACTTCTCTAAAACAAAAGGAAAGGTCAACCACTTAATGTACATGGACGATATTAAATTGTTTGCGAAAAGCAGGGGAGAGCTTGAGACTCTGTTCAACGAAGTAAGGGAATATAGTGAGGACATAGGAATGGAGTTTGGGATAGAAAAATGCGCAATAATGGTGATGCATAAAGGAAGGCTTTCAATGACTGAGGGAATTGAACTTCCGGACAACAACAAGATTAGGGCATTGACTGCACAAGACCGATACAAGTACCTAGGTGTCCTTGAATGTGACACGATAAAACGGGAAGAGATGAAGGAGAAGATTAAGAGGGAATACCTTAGAAGGATAAGGAAAATATTAGAAACCAAATTAAATAGCAGAAATCTAATAAAAGGAATGAACACCTGGGCTGTGTCAGTAGTTAGGTATACAGGACCATTCCTAGGATGGACAAAGGAAGAGCTCCAATCAATGGATAGGCGAACAAGGAAACTTATGACGATGCATAAAGCATTACACCCTAGGGATGATACAGATAGACTATACGTTAAGAGAAAAGAAGGTGGTAGGGGGCTCATCAGCATAGAAGATTGTGTCCAGAGAGCTAAAGTAGTCCTAGATAAATATGTGCAAACAAATAGTGAAGAAATCATAAAGAGCGCGAGGGATAGTGCAACAAACAAAGTAGAAAGCAATGGAACGGTACAGCAAACTAGAAAAGAAAAGTGGGAAGGGAAAAAATTGTACGGCGAGTTTAAAAGACAGATAAAAGATATAGCAGACGAGAAATCATGGACGTGGTTACGAAAGGGAAACCTTAAGAGAGAAACAGAATCGCTCATCATGGCAGCCCAAAACAAAAGCATAAGGACAAACTACATAAAAGCTAAAATCGACAGAACACAGGCAAACAGCAAATGCCGCATGTGCGGTGAAAGAGATGAGACAGTAAACCACATAACTAGTGAATGTAGTCAACTCGCCCAGAAGGAGTATAAGCATAGACACGATAGAGTAGCAACGATGATACACTGGGAACTAAGTAAACAAATGGGATTCAACCATGGGGAAAAGTGGTATCAGCACAAGCCAGAGGCAGTTTTGGAGAATGACAACCACAAACTACTGTGGGACTTTGACATCCAAACTGACCACCTCATCCAGGCAAGAAGGCCGGACTTAGTAATAGTAGACAAAAAAAAGAAGGCCTGCCAAATAGTAGACGTGGCTGTGCCTGCAGACCATAGAGTAAAAAAGAAGGAGGGTGAAAAAAGGGAAAAATACCAGGACCTAGCAAGGGAGTTAAAGAAAATGTGGAACATGAAAACCAGGGTAGTACCAGTCATAGTGGGAGCACTAGGAACTGTCCCCAGAACGCTGAGGGAGAGACTGGAGGAGATCGGGATTAGGGGGAGGATAGAGACCGTACAGACCACAGCACTACTGGGAACTGCACGGGTACTGAGGAAGGTGCTAGAGATATAAGTACTGCAACGAATTGTAGCTCTGTCATGATATGCGAAAGAGGGAGGAGACGTTAGCTGAAGACCTGAGGAGACTTATTGTCACTCAGCCCTCAGCGATAACCACTGGGCAACCGGTGTGAAACTGTAAATCGCAGAATTACTGCGACCTGCTAGTACTAGGAGAGGAGGGCTGGAGACTTGAGGAGACTTGCTGTCACTCAAACTCCAGCGGTTACCACCAGGCAACTGGTGTGAGATTCCAAATAATAATGATGATAATTTGAAGATGGAGAAGCCGAAAACAATAACAACAACAGCAATATCAAAAACGATAACATTATAATAATAGTTAAATTGCATGTTTTGACTTTAATCACTCAAACTCTTGTCTTTTTTTTTTCTTTTCTGAGAGCTGTACGTACAAAAATCTCTCTCGTACACATCATTTCTTTTTGCCCGGGTTGAAGTTGATTTCTTGTTTGTCATTCATGCTTAGTCGACCCGAACTCAAAGTGTTTGCTGAAGGATCGTCGTCTGAGAATAAAATGAATTAACCCTAAGCCTAACTGATGTGAAATCATCCGTAATTGCTTCACAAAAAGAAGAGACTGACTTTACTTCATATGTAGATTTGACATCGTCCGCTTATATTATAGATATTTGAAAGAAACCAGACGGACGACAGAGAGACTTTTCTCTTTCTCTGCATCTGTCATATTTCCTTTGCTCGCTCATTCTTTTTTTTTATCTCTTCAAATCAATTATATACTCTTCTTGTCTTTCACTTGGAGCTTACTAGACCCTTGTCAAGGTCGACTATGGGAGTAACTGCTTCATGATGTCGCTGCTGAATTGGAGAGTAAAATAGGGATGGCATGGATGGCACAATTCCTCACACATTTTCTTTTTTGCTTTCATATAAACCAATAAAAAAAAGGTTTGACGAATGAAGAAATTTTCTGACCACAGTTTATGAACACAAATTTACGGTTGCAAGAATTTTAAGTGTGGTCTGTTGATCTTCTCCGGATTAAAAGAGGTATCATGATATGGTTCACCGGTGGTTTCGTTGATCCCAAATCAGTCGCTGAAATCGGTTATCGGTTACTATATTTACACTGAAAGACGCCAACTCTGACTTATTATTCAGTTGAATGCTTTGATTCAATCAACATCACCATCAGTCTTTTAACGTCTGTCGCTGGACATAGACCTTCCCCAGGATCCACCTTATTTCTCTACCACGGGCGTTGTGGAGCCAGTATTTCCTAAATTTGTCTAGTTCATCTCTCCATCTTGTATTTTGTCGGCCTCCATTTCGTATGTGATCTCTGGGGATCCATGTTGTGAGTCGTGATGTCCATCAGTTTTCTCTCATTCTTGCAACATGACCAGCTCATTACCATTTGAGTTTTCTAACGGATTCTACGATGTCTTGGACCCCCGTTTCCTTTCTGATATATTGTGCTGTCTTGTGATCTCTTCATGTGAGGTTGAGCATGATTCTTTCATGTGCACGCTGCATGCTTCTCAGTTTGTGGGTTTGTCTCTTGGTTAGGTTCCATGTTTCAGCCCCATAAGTGACTATCGGGAGGATGCATTGGTTGTATACTCTTCTTTTTAGGATTATTGGGATCGTCTGGTTTTTGAAGGTTGAGTTTCCTCTGCCAAAAGCTTGACATCCGAGGCTGATTCACCGCTTGATTTCTTCTTTTTTTTCCAATCAGTAGCAAACTATTTCACAAACTTGGCACAGAGCAGTCACTTCTCCGATTCGGTTCCGTTCTTATGTGATACAATGCCACCCCTTCGCATAGTCACGTTAAATAAATTCAATAAGTCGGTACTAGTTATATAATATCCGGATGATATTAAGTTGTCAGGAGTAACTTCAATGGCACCTGCCATTTTAATTTTTCTCTAATGACTGCACATGTGAGCTAATCATGTAACCTGACTACATCTTTCAGGCTGGAATGTTACATGCAAGGTTATAAATTTGTTCAATTTCCTTCAGTTGCTGGCTGCAGTAACCTGGTTGGGGCACTCGTTCAGCGATCCATGTTTTGCACTTTGATTTGGTATTTGGTAGAATATACACTTGGCTATTCAGTGGAACAAAAAGAGCACGTGCATGCATGCGTGTGTGTGTGTGTGTGTGCGTGAGAGAGAGAGAGAGAGAGAGGGAGAGAGAGAGGAGAAAGATAGAGACCTCGGAGGAAGAATCGGTAGTCTGTGCAATAAGAGAGTGGGAGTGTCTCTGTGAGTCAGCGGCCCCTACCGGTCATATGGCCTCTTCAATGCTTCGTAAATATTGAATCTTCTATTTGGATTGCATTCGATGGTATAGCATAACCGAAAACCTTTTGAGAAATCGTTACCGATATCACGGAGTCAGATCTATAACAACTCTCTAGAATGCTAGAGTTGCTTAATAAGTAGAAACAGATACGCAACATTTTACTGGTTCAAGTAGTTTCAGGAGGTGGAAATATCAGATTCAGGCCTGGATACCCATTTGCTAGTTCCAGACTATTTCAGATTCAGGATGACCGTGTTTATTTTATTGTAAATATGTGGAATCCCTAGTTTCGCAGTCAGTGCATTAACGATCAATAAACTGGTGATCCTAACCATTACTACTGTGAGCACTTAAATTCTCACTGGGCGCCCCACTACAATGGCCTTGTGTCAATCTGATTTATGCACAGCAAATACTTGAGCAAAACATACTTGATATTTACCAACTTCAGTTTAGTTTGACAGAACGACACTGTAGTGTGGCACCCTGTGAGGATCGAACCCATCGTAGCAATAATGATCAACATCACAGGCTTGTTGACTATAAGCTTACTGAATTTGAATCTAAGGATTTTATTAAATTATGTTGAAGGATTTCCCAAAATTTCAAGGGAGTTCACAAAATAGTAAGTTTCAAAATTTCACTGAAACCCACGATCGCACGAACACACAGATAGACAAGGGCGTGTACACATATACTTCCTGTTTGTCTGTATCTCTGTGTGCGTGTATGTGTAAGTACGCATGTATATGTGTGTGTGTGTGTGTGTGTTATAGAGGGTTTTTCTCCCTAGGATCCATTACTACTGCTGTTCGTATTTTACTAAATATTCAAAGCTTGTTAAGATATATTGCAGATTGTTATTGACTAAAGTATAATTTTTTTTCTTCCGCCCACAGAAGCGTAAAGCAAAATTGGTAACAAGTGCAATGGAATCTTCTAGGAAGGGGGCTGGAGTTATTTCCCGGAGATCTAATTAAAAATTAAAAAGAAAATTGAATAAATGTTAAAAGCTCTAATTAAGTGATATCACTCGGGGCTTATTAGAAAACATGTGGACATTTAACATTTAGAAAACATTTTGGTGTAACTTTTTACATTCATCATTTTATAACGATTTTACGCAAGACAGGATTTCCGTCACAATCGAGCATAAACCAACGGTAAGACTCGAACTCACGTCTTTCGACGAGTGTAAATACCTAAGCTACTGCTCTTACCAACTGAGCCACGGACACCAATACGACGTGAATGAGTCCAAATAAGGATTCATCCTTACTCCTTATCCCGATCTCTCACACACTGTGTTTATACTATTAACTGATAGTATCCGTTTTGGTAAACAATTTTCTCTGGTAGAGGAAGTATCGTAAATAATTGTTAACATTTTTTTTCAAATTTTGATACTACTTGTTACCTTCTTCTTCACTTTTGTTTCTGTTCCTTCCCTACTGTCTTCATTGCTGTCTTAAGACCATGTTAGCAGATCTTTTGCAGAGTTAGTTAAGGGTGTTGCAGTAGTAATATTTTTAGGCCGGGGGTTTTGTTGTCTCCCAGAAGATTTTGTGTTAAGGCCAGTAATGTTCTTTAGGAAACAAAATGTTTTTGTCTTGCTCTTGCTTTTTATCACGATGTTTTGGCTGGTGTACTCTCGAGCCTTCCTCAAGTGTCTGTAGTATTTTTTGAATGCTGAAACATGGTTTAGTAAAGCATGTACTCTTCCTTCCATGCAGGCCCCACCCTGTGCATTCTCCAAGCGAACCCTTGGAAATGTCCTCCTTTAATTCATGTGGTGAATCTGTGACAAGAGGTGCGAAATTGCTTTCTTATGAAAAGAAAATTGACAAAAAACGAGTTTCTCCATTTTTTGTTTGATTAGTTTTGAAGTCTGTGTCGTAGATAACGTCAGACAGGATATTGGGAACACTTAGTAACTTGGCAGATAAATTCTCCAAACTTTTTAGTTCCAACTGATATATATATATATATATATATATATATATATAATTTGAATATGTGAATGTTTGATCCGATAGGTGTTAGTTTCCATGAGTAAACAGCTATGTAGTATTTTGGTAGCGATGATTTATTCCAAAAATTATTAGTTAGAGTGCTTGATGACTTTTCATCGTAAAAACAAACAAGTTTTAAGATTGATTTTGTAAAAGCAAATATAGTAAATAGCAAAAAAGATCTTGATATCGTATTCTGATGTCTGATACATTTCTTCAGGTGAATGGACTTATATGCCTGTGGCTTAGATTCATTAAAAACAGTTTTCTTAATTGAAATGGAATCGGTGTCGTGTTTTTTTTTTTTTTTTGTATTTCGTTATTTGAGTGTATTCTTTTAATTTGGTGGTAGCAATTAACTCAATACAAATACTGAGTACAAATACATAATACCACTAAATACATTGCACAAACCGGTTTCAGTTTAAATTCATACCTACTGTAAATGGTATATGTCATTTTAGCTATAAAGAAATGGAATATTTAGCCACTTATTCGCCATTTTGAAAACAGCTTTAGCTATAACTATCAGATTCCCTGCTAAGATTGAACACATATTCCTAACGCTGTGAGTATGCGTGTTATTGATATTGCCATAGCTACCACCTGCCTCAGTTTGAGAGCAAATAAATTGAAGCCAGCAAAGACTCTTGGATATGACTGGTCTGCTCTTTGAAACAATAGAGTTATTTCTGAGTAATTAAAACTTCGGGGAGAACATGGCTATGTTTCTGCAAACAAAGTAAATTGACATTTGGAAACTGCCTGTGGCAACTGTTGAATGCATCCCATTGAAGCCAAAAATCAGGATAAGACTTTCATGGAAATCTGAAGAAGTGATAAACAAACGAGATGAATTAAGGAGAGCAACCCAAATCAATAACGGCAATCCAACCCGATTGAATAATGGCAATCTCAAAAATGCACGAGAGAAAATAAAAGGAAAAATATGAAACTGAACAAACTGCATACTTACAGACTAAAATAAACATGATTGAAAAGTTCATGCCTACAAACAAGCACAGCAGCTTGGAAAACTGTATGTGGAGTCAGTGAACGGAAGAGTTCAAGTAGAACCAAGCTAAACGCTTAAGAACCAGAAGAAACCTTTCGGGCAACGGAAAAATCAATTTAAAAGTCTTCTCGGAAACCAACGCAAAATCACCAATAAGCCAATGAAGAAATTAAACGACCATGAATTAAACATAAGGAACTTGAAATAGCTCTGAAGAAGATGAAAAATCATAAAGCTTGTGGCTTAGACAACATACCCACCAAAGTATGGAAGACAAGTGATTTTATCAATGAATTGCTTTCCTTCTGCAACAGGGTGTATAACCAAAAAGCAATTGACCGATGATCAGAGGGTTGTATTTTTCCATTCCTAAAGAAGGAGAATTCCTGACTGGAAGCATATTGCAAAAAAAAAAAACCCAAAAAAAAACTCTCACAGCTATCGCAGCTAAACTATACAACATGCTCCTGCTTAACCGAATACGAGCATTCTCGGGCGAAACCAAAGTGGTTTTTATGCAAAACTAATCAACAATTGGACAAATACTAATAATGAGCCAAATAATAAAATAATAAAAAAACAAAAACAAAAAAATTGCAAGCTGTTTTCCTGTTTGTTGGCTTTTCCAAGGACTTTTACTCTATTCATTGCAATGAGCTCGAAGACAGATTGCTTGCTGGCCCATGACATCCCACAAGAAACGATGTCAGCAATCAAGATGCTCCACAAAAGCACACGTTCCAATTGGCCGCTACATAAATGCAGGAAAAACGTTGGGTGAACCTAATGAACTGAACAAAATCTTCCAGATATAAGCTGAAAACACAGTTCTTCAGAGTAACCATTGAAAGTGTCCTGCTTTATGGCTCCACAATTTGGACTCTATCTAAGAGAGAAGAAGCTGCTATGGAATGTGAATACACGAGAATCTTCCGGATGGTTCTCAGCTTGAATAAGAAAAACAAACAAACAAACAAAAAAAAAAACACCCGATGAAGATGCATTTATACGGACATCTCCCTCCAATTACAACCTCTATAATGGAGAGAAGACTCCGCCTTGCTGGCGATTATTGGCACAGCACCAATGAACTTGTGAGTGACACGTTGCTATGGCACCCATCACCAAGAACTACCTCAATTGGCAAACCTCTACGCACATACATTGATCAATTGACTGATAATATTGGATGTCTTCCAGATCTCCCATCTGTAATAGAGGACCGAACAGGATGGAGGGAACGGGTCACGAGCATCCAAGACGTGACTTATATATATATATATATATATATATATATATATATATATATATATATATATATATATATATATATTAGGGTGGTCCAACAACATTGTTAAATTTTCAAAATGATCGTAGATAATCTTCACTTGGTCGCCTTTTGTCCTCGTAGTGTGTGCATATTGTGTTTCAGCCAAATTAGTGAGTATTTAGAGATTGCTTTATTCTTGTTCAATGTTATCATCCATCAGCTAGCAGTTTCGAAATCAGTCGAAATTCTGAAAAAAAAATGTCCTTTCCTGTTTATATCAGTTTTATATAATTTCAAATCGGACTTGTATACTGTTTATTAATGCAAGATGATCGTATAAATATTTAGAATGAGTAGCTATCAAAAGTATTAAAAACATGCTTTATCTGCATTAAAAATGCAGTGAATTTTGTACGTGAATCTCGATGATGTATAAACATATTCTTTGATAATTCATTGAATTACTAATTTGGATTTTGGGTCAATTTTTATCGACTATTTTCATCAGAATGACACATGAAATTTATTGTAAATTTCATTTGCTCACTTAGACAATACATTTTCTACCGAAAGCAAAATGGTTTAAACAAGGTCAAAGTCTGATGTGGCTTATAGGAACACGAACTTGAAACCTTTCAACATCAAGTCTCCTCATCCGTCTAAATACACTATTATTAGTTCAACATTATAATGTCAACGAGGACAATATCTCCATCAGTCAGAACCATGCATGCCAGAGAGAGATAGAAGTCTCAGACCAAGCCTGTATCTCAATGCAACGGATTAATTCTTGCAGCAGGACACGTTTAAAGCACTGCCGTTAGTTACTGGAGAAATATTCCGAAGACTGAACAAAGAACTGGAGAAGCAACAAAAGGATCAGGAATATCAGGTGAACGGCCTAGTCTTTAATCCGATACAGATTTCTATCGTGGAGCCTGTATCCAATACAGGGACCTCAGTCCAATACAGGTTTCCATCATGTAGCCTGTGTCAATATTGAAGAAGCATTAAGCGTATAGCTTGTTGGCATTGTGTATTTGTAATGGCATTTGTGAATGCCATTTTTATGACGGGATTAGTACAAACACAAAAAGGAAAATAGTACAAAACATCCTTGAAAATAACTCTTTTCGACACATCAGTATGTCAAGTGATTGGATTGTGTGCATAATGACGTGGCACCATTCATCAAAAAGAGGACTTTGATCCTCACCGATACTCCGAATTTTATGGGCATGGAAAAGGCACCGGTTCTACGGAAGAATCCAAAGGATCAGTCAGATGATGACGATAACAAGGAATGTAGTGAGCGGGATTTTAAGATCACATCATCCTTTTAGTACCCGTTGTTGGACATACATATTTCCCAAGATTTGTCATACGTCTCTATCATGGGCACAACGCCCATGATAGAGACGCCAACACCTCCTGAACTAGTCTACTTCGTCTTGCCATCCTATAATCTGCCCAACACGATTATGTTATATATGGGGATACATGTTATGAGTCGTAATACTCTGCAGTTGTCTCTAATTCTTGTAACATCCAATAGCTATTTGAGTTTTATTGGTCGTCTTTCTATGCTTGTAGAACAAAAAATATAGGAATCGAATTGCCAGAATATTGAGTATTATTCATGAAACATCCTATTTTTTTACAAAAATGGTCAAATGGAGCAACCTTTGAATTGTAACTAAGCGACATAAAACTTCGTACAAATACTTTTTACCCGAGGGAACTTATAAGCAACTTTGTCGAAAGAATTTTCCGCAATCTTTTACGTTCGGTACAGGTCAGGTTAGTGATATAGCATGATATAAAGCAATGTCTGAGGAGTGATGGATTTATTTCATAGAGTTCCCGATTTATTCAACTCTATACTTCGAAAGTCAAGTTGTTTTAGAGTAGAGCTGGAAATATATAATAGGATGTGGATTTGCTACACAAACGAGTTTACATTTCTGCCCTCTCTGGGCCTCATCAGGCGAATGGTTGTATGTTTTTTTAGATTTTAGTTTGGGGAATTCGGTGAGAATCTTGTGAACTACCAACAAAAACACTCACACTACTAAAAACAATAAATAAAATGAATAATTCCTCCCACTCTCAGTGACACGTACAAGATTCTTACCAAATTCCCCAAACTAGAATCTAAAAATACATACAACCATTCGCCTGATGAGGCCCGAGAGAGGGGAGAAACATAAACTTGTTTATGTAGCAAATCCACATCCCATTATATATATATATATATATATATATATATATATATATATATATATATATATATGTGTGTGTGTGTGTGTGTGTGTGTGTGTGTGTGTGTGCGTACGCGTGTGTGTGTGGATTGCTCTGTGTACACATTTCCCATCAGCGCAAGTAGTCAGTGTCCAAGTAAACTTACAAGTAAGAATTTTGCATTTTAGATTTTCAAAGCTTGCAGATCTACTTTACTTGAAATATTGGTGAAAATCTATCTTTTCTAAATTCGAACCCTAAACGTTTACCTTATTAGGAGAAAGGGTAAACTCAACCTGAAGACGTCTCGTTGTTTCCAAGTATTTACAACGAAACGGCTTTGAATCGGCAATCATTTGAGCCGTCCTACCACCGATCATCTCAAAGGAAACCCGTCACTGATTATATGTAATCGGACAGTGAAAGAGAGAATAAACAGACCCTTTGTGAATCTTAGTAGAACCATCTCCAGCACCAAGAAAAAAAAAAAAAAAAAAAAAAAAAGGAAAAAAGAAATTGAAAAAATGGATACATTTTCCCGGAATGACTAGCTGTTTGGCGTGTGTCTATGTGAGCCTCGGTTTATCCACATGTGACAATGAAAATAAGTCGACAATATTTGTTCAAGATCATAAGTGCAAAGCCTTGACGTAGGGGTTGATGAGAGGTTGCAGACTCGTTCTGCTTCAGAAGTCACGGTTTTACGACTTGAACAGACGTTCTCAGCTCACATCGAACAGAGCGATCGGGTTATGTTTTTTTAATTTATCCTGACGTCGCAGGGAGCTGGGTCTGTGTCACTAAGAGGGACTGAGAGGGACAGTGTAGAAAAAAGAGAAAGTTGAAATTGTTGATGGGAATAAAAGAAAATTTGGAGTTGAATAAAATAGGAAAAGAAAGAAATAGTGGAACCACAGAGAATAAGCTCCAAGGGAGCAGAGGGTGGAGAAGCAAGTAGGAAAGGAGAAAGGGGGAAGGATAGAAAGAAAAGCTCATGTTTGGGAGAAATGGGGAGATAAAAAGGGGTCAGAAGCCTTAAATGAGAATGAAAGAGAAATAAGCGAAAGAGAAAACGGGATGAATACAAAGAAAGAGAGTAATGGGAAAGTTCGAATTTATAATGTTTAGGAAGAAAGAAATATGGGACAAAGATCAAAATACAAGAATGATGTGCTGAGTAAGAAAGAAAAAAGAAAGGGAAAAAGGCTTAAACAATACAAAAAGAGGAATGAAAATGTAATGAATAAAAAAAGGAAGGAAGGTAGAGTGGAAGAAAGAAACAAGCAAAAATGAGGTGAAATGAAGGCAAAAAAGTAGGGAAGAAAAAAAAAGCAAAAGAAGCAAAGAAAGAAAGAAAGGAAGAAAAATAAAAATGAAAGAACTAATGAAAAAAGAAAGGAAGGAAACTAGAAGTAATTGATAAGTAAGAAGAAAAAGTTAGTTAAAATGAAAGAAAGAAAGAACAAGAACTAATCGCTACTGATATTTCTAAAGTTGTTTTGTTTTGTTTGTTTTTTTTTTGCTAGAGGCATCAACTTGTCTCCAGTTTACTCTATGGAAAACACATTTTTTCTAATCCGGTTTTGTTGACTCCTATTGCCTTTCGATGTTTACTTTTCTCTTTTCTATTCGATACTTGAAAACATTTTGACTCTACGCAGACGTCGATAACTATTTAAAAAAATTGAAATTGGAAAAAAAAGTGCTTTTCTTCGTATTTTCGTATTTTGCTTAAAACGGCCCGAAATGTCTGTTAAGTTTAGTTTCAGCGAAGTTCATTATTTCATGAGAAGTAAAATGCTATCTAATAACTCTATCTTGATTTAGTTGTTTTTGTTTAGTCGATTTGTTTTGCTTCTTTTAAAAAACTGATTTCGTTTTTATATTGGCTGTTTCTAGTTGTGGGAGGCGTGGCGTGGCGTGGCGTGGTGTTATCAGTGGAATAGGCGAAACGATTTCGATTTTCTATTGAGATCGCTTACGCTCCAAGATATTCCGTTGGATCACGCATAGATCTGTTTCTTCCTGCATGCTGTCTTATCACCAGTTATCTTGACAATTTTCGTGTCTAGGATGTGAGCCGGCGAGTGAAACTGCTTCCCCATAACTGCCTAACATGACCAGGCAGCAGGAAGGCTGCTCCCCCTCATTGTCAACCTTGGCAGTGATCCACTCAGGTTTCCATTTGAATTCGCGCCAAGTATCCTTGAAATTTCGTATTTATGTTATAATATCCTTCTGTTCGTGGCTATGTATGTATGTATGTATGTATGTATGTATGTATGTATGTATGTATGTATGTATCTTACTGTAAACGGGCAGAAGCAGCTCACCGTAAGGTAAGTTTCTTAGCACTTTCCGCTTAAATGCTTTTCGACACTATGCTTTAAGATCGGTGTTTAATTTACAATGTAACTATATTGCTCAACTGGACCCCTATTTTACGTCCACCTGCTGTGATGTCGTAACAGAACATTGTGACTCCATGAAATGATGTTTTGACTTCATAAGAAAACGTTTATTCCCATAACTCTTTTCGATTTAAGAAAAAAAACATTTTTTCACCTGACCTCATATCCTGATAACACTTTTTCCCCCTTTTAGGCGTCCAAAAGTGAAGGGAGACCTTTTCTTTTTTAGGAGTCAAATTGCAGGGGTAACTTTTTAGGGGTCAAAAATTTAGTGAAGATCTTTTTTTCATTTCTTGGGTCAGAAATGAGGGGGAGGGGCTTTTTTGTTCATGAGGTGGAGAATCAAAAGTGGGGTAAACCTGTTTTTTTCTGCGAAAAATTCAAACGTAGAGTTGCTTCCTTTTTTTATTTATTCATTTGCAAATATTTATAAAATTGATTCTGCAAAAAAGAAGTGGCGTTAAAAGGCTGATAATAACGATGATGATGATGATACATTTCGCCTTTACTCAGCTCTATACCTTTACTCCAAGCCAGTTATTTTACTCACGAACTGAATATCTCTAGTATAAAGAAAAATTGTTTGAGAAAATTCCAACTTTCAATCTATATGTTTTACATATAAAATCTGGAATTAAGGCAGGTATTATTTGCATTATAGAGCTATTACACGTAACTAGCATATACCTGTACAAAATGGCGGTATTTTAAGTATTGTTTATGGAACCTAAAGCAATTTCTCATCGATGGAGACCATTTTTTGAAATCTGTTTGATACTGATCTGTTGATAATTTGGAACAACAAATTAAATCTTTTAAACCATTTCCGCCGATTCGAGATAACATCGTGTGAGTCCCCCAACACCAGCTGCCGGAAATACAGTCAAGAATATGATACTTCCTCGAACACACAACACATTTTAGGATTGAGCCATTCACGGGGGCAATCTTCAGAAGGATCCATGGCAAGCTCAAAACTGGGTCCATCGCTCTGCAGAATACTATGGAACCAGTCTGAATCATAACTCCTGAACTCGACCAAAAGAGGTACTTGTCTTCAATTTTTTTCTTATTTACCCACAGTGAATTCTTATATCTTTTTTAGATGATATCAGCTTTTGCCAATATCTTTGTGATACTTCTTCTGGAAATTAGCTTACTGTTAACAGTTTTAGATTCATTGATTTCTTTCACGAATAACCGCATATTTTAGTCGCCTCTCATCTTTTCGTTGTAGGATTCCACGTGATCCCTTATATATCGTTTTTAAACCCATTTGTTGGAAACATAGACCTATTTTTTTCATAGTACACAGTGACATCAGACTTTCATCTTTTTGCCTGAGCTTATGAATCTAAGAATGTACAATTTCGTATGGCTAAATGATGCCTGATATTATTACATGTCAAATACACATTATTACCTCTCAATAGCAAACTGTTTGTAATTTCTAACAAGGCTTCTTTTTACACCTTATAACGACAAAGATTTAAAGAAACTACTGGTTTCTACGAATTGTTGCATATATTTTTTCCACCCCTCTCTCTCTCTCTCTCTCTTTATCTATCTATCTATCTATCTATCTATCTATCTATCTATCTATATATATATATATATATATATATATATATATATATATATATATTCAACTCCTTACAATTGCCGAATGTGACAAAAAATCAAGCTTATAATCGATTGCAGACCTATAACTTGGGGTTCCTTGAAGTTTGAACTGTTATGGGTGGGCCTTTCTCAACCAATGGCAATAGGGCAACATCCAGTAATGTCTGAATAGCCTTGCTCCCCCTGTAAGACCTCGAGGTACAAAATGTGGACAGCAGGTAAGTGAGATGGAGTTATCGAAAATCAGGCCATGAAGCGAACTTCTTCCCACAGGCAACGAGGGCTTGTTGACAACTGTTATTCATTGTCTGCTTTGAATGCTATTTGGGGAACATTTCCAAAGCTTTTTTTGATATGTGTAAATTACAATGACAGAATCACAAAGAAATATGTGCTTTAGTTAAGGTAGCTGTTAGCATTTGTAAAAAAAATAGATTATTCTCATTTCATTAGGTCAATAGTATGTTGTCAAGACAGCCTACAGTGTGTGCCAAATTATTTTGCATATTTGTTTTTCCCTTCTTAATTCTGCAGCAGTCAAAGAATTCAAATACTTTTTCATACAAATATATTATAGGATAATCATGCAATGCTAAAAAATATTGAACTTAAATGTACAGACGGTCAAGAATATGGACCGTTTTTTTTTTCAATTCCCAAATGTGTATCGTGCCAAATTAATAAGCATAATAGTAATGCACTGATTATATATTGAATCATTAGAAGACATTTAGGATGAAAGAAGTTTAAATAAGCAATAAAAATTCATATACATTGAATACTGAAGCCTATAGATTAACAGCATGCAATCTCGAAAATAAAAACTCTGAAGGAAGCTATTTCTTTTATTTGACCTCATTTTCTGATCAACTTTTTTTTTCAATTGTACTAGCCTCGTCACTTGTCATAATAGCTCGTCAGGAGTCTTTGGTATCAAAGTGACACTCACTTAACACACCTTCCTCTTGAAGATGCTCGACAGATTTTCAATTGGAATAAGATCTGGCGAGAATGGTGGCCACTCCATTAATTTCTGAAACCCATTATTATCAGGCATAATGTCCAAAAGGGCATGGTATCACATGAAAAAAATGTCTTACATTGGCCAATAGAGTTGTTATGAACCAAAATTTGAAATTGGCCTTCAAATTTGTCTGTGAAGTATTTATTTCTCTTCCTGGTACACGCCCAGGTCAAACTAACCCGCATCCTACAGATCCAACCTGGAACGAAACTTCTTCCTCTCCTTGCTGATCCCAAAGGCGTGCAGGAAACTGCTCTTCCTTTTTATGACAATACGCATCACTTCCCTCTGTGTTATTACTCCGGAATTACCTTTATTTAATCTTCTACCCGAAGCTCAAAGATCTTCAACGTGTATCCTCTTTGTTTGAGGATCCCCGTTGAACATTTATGCTCTTCTAAACTGTGTGACGATAGTATTCCTCTCAGCCTGCGATAAATCCCTTTTACAACCAATGATTAAATGATTTTACCCTGGTAAACATCTGGTAATTTGGTACCCTTGCAATAATTTAAAGAAACGGCTTCCGTTTGATTGCTACTGCACAGAATATCTTCACTTTTGCTACGTCGTCGCAGGTCCATGTCACTAATATTTGAGTCAAACAATTTTTGTCTATGGGAAACTATATCTACAATAGTATTTGCACGCACCGTATAGTCCAGCTGTTAACAGAATCATGTCAAATTTGGCAAAATTGTAAAAGTTTCAGCCAACGAATCTTGATAAGTAGAGATCAATATTAAATAAGACGACAATAGATTACAATCTATTCCAGTGATGATTTTGGCTACATTGCCCTTGTTCCATGAACGTGCCCACACAGAGGCAATAATGTTGATTACTATGAATGCGATTGTAATGATTATCAAACGTCTAAACATAACTCCATTGTTCTCTGACCAGCCATTGTTTGCCATATCAAAATATCTGCTGTGGAAGCACCACAAACTTATGATGGAGAGATCATGTGTGTTATGATTAGTGGTCTTTGCATTGATATGAATTTTGTAAAACTATTTGGATACTGGCTTACTGGTAGCGAGTGGACAACAGTCCTTGTACAGTCAGAAGAGATTACATCTGACCGAGCCGATATCATATTCATATGTTCTCATACGACATGTTCCTGCGATGAGAGACAGGAAGGATAAAACAAATATCTCAGTGATGCAATGGTAAAAGAATCAATTCAAGATATTCAGGTTACCATCCTTCAGATGAAAAATTCTCAAGCACATTTCTCATCTCTAAACTCCGATTGTTTCTTACTTTTAAGACTGTTTATACCTCGTAAAGCCCGAGCAGGAGGCTTTGAATTCTTCAGTCATGAAAATTTCTCTTGCCCACCGTCTATCTCAGGTATTGGTCAGTTGAGACAATGGAAGAAATCTGGCCTTGTAGATATTCCCTGAATAAGTTTAGAGCAAGTAAAGACTGCTCCAGAGGTGAGGTCAAGCTATATGATGGTACTGCATTCGTCAACATGTTGTTACCTGAAGGACAAAAAACCTACAAAGATTATGCTGACTATATTTTTTTAAATTCATACCTAAATACCCAGGTTGATGTAATCGATGTGTTACAGGATCGATAATTTGACAACAGGTTGGAACATAGTATGTATGAACTTGGTGGACAAAGGGTGGCATCTTTAAAGAGAAGCGACCTACCAAAACTTTCCCAACCTTGATGCAAATAAGTTCCTGACCTTCAAGATACAGGGTATGAACACAAAGCATCATCGTTGCATTCAACAATGGAATTGTCATTTAACAATAGACACACACATGATTGGTTGTTCCCCTTTGATAAGAATAGCTGACACCGATGTAGTTAACGTTGTGACTTTCTTTCAAATTCAATTTTAGGGAGCTTTGATAGCTTTGGGGGTTAAGGAGAACTACGAATACATATCTGATCATGATATCTGTATCAATTTTGGTAGTCTAAAAGAGTATTGATGTCTCAAGCAGTATTTGTGCAGCTCATCAAACGTGCAGTGTATCAGACTGGATATATATGGTTCCTAAGTCTTTTGCCATGTCAGTTTTCCTGACCCATCCAACTGAGGTGAACAGTAACTCAAAAAACACACTGGATCAACTTCCCTTAAGCACCAGCGAACTAATCTGATAATGTTGAATGTAGAGGCAACTGTAAGTGCAAAGATGCTCACTTACAGTGCACTGAACTCTGCTGCTGCCAAACATCTCGCTGATATGTCAGGAAATGGATCGTATAATTAAACATAACGAGATGAAAATGCAAAGTTATGATAATATAAAATGATATTTTGAATCAGTCCTTCTCTTATTGAATTTAGAATCGTTTACTTCCAATTTTGATGCTTTTCTCACAACTTGCAAGATTTTCGTCTTAGCAGCTCAACTACAGAGTGTGTTGTTGATATTGTAGAACACTCCAATTAGGTGTTGCTCACAGATAAGCTGGATATCTTCTGTGAATTGCATTTTTGATGGAGTGTTTTATTTTGTGTACTAGGCTTCCCTAAATTGCAAATATTCTTTGAACCGATAACACTCATTTACTAATTTGTGATCAATATCATCTTTGTAATATGATATTATAAGTTTAATTCTGTCTTCGTCACTTTCAAAATTGTTCTGAGTGGAATCTTTTCGCAATCTGCTCGTATGGGCCAATTCTCTTGCGTAATTGGATTATCAAGCAAGGATAAATTTGATTAAGAAATTCCATCATAAATCTGTCAGGTTCTGGAAAAAAGCATTACTACTTGTTCCATCTAAACATTTCTTTGCAACAATGCATTTGGAAGCATCAGAATAACTTGAGAAGATATCTCCAAACAAACATTTTTCTTCTGATCCCGAGTGTGCAATCATGTCGGTTGAATTTTTCGAATTTGTTTCTATTAACAAATTAAAGTAAATTTGAAAGCTGAAGATAACCTTCAAATACATCAAAACCGGCAGTTTGGCGTTTCATGTTTCTTTTGTGGGAAAGTTCCAATATTTTTTTCCAAACAAATGTTAAAATATTTGATAACTAGCGAAATGAATTCTTTGTACATCGTTCATATTCAGTTTTTCCTTCTGAATCTACAAAAATACGTTTCAGTATTTGTAAAATACCCGTACTTCTATTTGACCGGACGGCCTTATAGTGTGCAGATCATCAAGTAACACGTCATTACTCAAATTCTAGATTGCCCTGTTTGTTAAAAACTGTTTGTGGAGATCCAGAAAAAAAACAAAAAAAAAAACGCTTAAACATTCCAAAATAGTTAACAACCAGATACAGCAGACACACCTTTTTCTCTAACAGTGAACGGGCTGTTCGCATCCCTTTCTTGGGACCCTTTCTGCTAGATGTATTATTATAAGTTTGACAATGGATATTTTGAAGTAAAAGTGTTTGTTCATTAAGAACCTGTTGAAAATCTCTCACGGGGTTTTCCATTATAACAGTATAGAACCACAATTACCAACTGGTCAACGTATGTCAAGTGAGACGTGGTGTCAATAACGATAGAGTAATATTTGGTGTCTAGGTTGTTGATTTGATCCCCAGTTTAATCTTGCTCATGGTTTTCCACGATTTCAATTGATACATTCAAGGTTCTGAGTAGGCAAGGAGCACTTCTTTACATTTCCCGAGATATCCATGTTAGTCAAACTCTGCTATCTTTAATCATCATCATCATCATCATCATCGTCATCATCATTTTAACGTCCGTCATTGGACATAGACCTTCCCAAGGATTCTCCAGAACTCTCTATTGTGAGCGTCGCAAAGCCAATACTTTGTTTAGTTCATTTCTCTATCTTTTATTCTGGCGGCCTCGGTTATGCATGTGATCTCTGGGGATCCATGTTGTGAGTTGTGGTGTCCATTGGCTGTCTGCTATTCTTACAATATGTCATGTGAGTTTCCTAATGGATAATATGATGTCGCAAACTCCTGTCTTCCCCCTAATATATTGTGCTGTCTTGTCATCTCTCCATGTGAGGTTGAGCATGGTTCTCTCATACAGGCGTTGCATGCTTCTCAGTTTGGGGGCCAGTCTCTTGGTTACGTTCCATGTTTCAACCCCATAGATGACTATCGGGAGGATCCATTGGTTTTTTACCCTCCTTTTTATGTCTGATTTAGGACAGATTTTTCGTTCTTGAAGGTTGAGCTTATTCTGCCGAGGGCTTGCCATCCTACAGTGATTCTTTGCTTGATTTCTTCTTCAAATATTTGGTGAGCCTCACTTCTACTCATGACTAATAAGTGAATTAATAGCAGTAACTCAAAAGCTCATGCGATTAGAAATTAATATGATTTATGATAATCTTGAAAAGAACTTTCGACTTATATAAAATGTTAGTGAAAATGCACCCGGCCCTAACATTAGTGTATTACAAAATCATTTATTGAACACGGTAAAAGAAATGTGGGATAGTTATGAAATTGAATATGAAAGAAAACGAGATCATTCATTGAAAAAAAAAAAACGTATAGTTACATGTTCCAGAAATATATAAGACTATACCGGCCATTTTTTAATGTTCAGTTGAATAATCGTAGCCATCAAAGATGATGACGGTTTCTATCCATTTTTATATGTGTATGTGCTTATGTGTTTGCTTATAAGTCTGTATGTTCCAGTGCTCCTAGCCATATCGTTTTGTCGGAAGACTTCAATTTGGTGTCAGTACTCCATCAGATCATTTTTAATCTATTTCTTCTTCATTTTGATTTTTGAAGAAAAAAAAAGGCTTTTTTGACTTTTGGTGCCTCGTTCTGACTGGTTTATCAATTACATTTTGATTATCTATCTTTCTAGAATTTTTACTCTATTCCAGATATCTTCCAGTTAGTGATGTCATAAATATAATCTTTTCGGACCACATTTATTCTTTGATGAAATTTTCATTACACGAAATGAAATTTTGACGCCAAGGTTGTCCGATTATTGACCGTGGCAACGAGTTGTTTTTGCCTTTTCAATATACAAAATTGAAGTAAAACATTTGATAAGCATCATCAGAGGCAGCAGAAGCAGCACCAATGAGTTTCGTTGTACAGAGGCTGTCTTGCAATATGACCAGCCCATTTCCATTTGAGTTACCTAGTGGATACTATGATATCTCTGACTCCTGTTTTTCTCTAATATACTACGCTGTCTTGTAATCTATCCATGTGATGCTGAGCATGATTCCCTCATGTGCACGTTGCATGGTTCTCAGTTAGCAGGTCTATATCGGGAAGATACATTGTTTATGCACCCTTCCCTATAGGAATAGTAGTATAATCTTTTTATTGATGGTCAAACTTGCTCTACTGAAGGCTCGCAAACAACGAGTGATTTCCTCTTCTTTTCATGAAAATTCGTTGTCGTACGTAGATGTAGTCGTCTACTTTGTTCAGCTCTACGTCTTCAATTCTGACTTTTGTGTCTTCGACCTTGATATGTTTGTTGTACATGACATTTGTTTTACTTGTTTGTATGGAGGCCTACTTTCTTTATTTTTTCATTCACTTCGTCTGGCATTACCTAGAGATTATGTAGCTTATCAGCAAAAAGGAAAATGTCAGCAAATCTGAAGTTACTTATTCTTAGCCAATTCTGATACCTTTATTTTTCCAGGTTTCTGAAGATTATCTCGAGGCAGGCTGAGAAGAGTTTAGGTGAGCCGGTATCTATCTGTCTCGCTCCAAGCCTGTGTAGCCTGATAAAAGAACTGCTGTGACAGTAGATATGTTGCACAACTCGGGGTCTCCACCTGGTTGTACGATAGCGTCATTGACTTTAGGGATTTCAACCGAGTTAACAATGATACAGTGGGTGGTAGTTCATATTCTACATCTTTCTCAATTACTTGATTCACCGAATTGACATGGTCGATAGTCGAGTAGCTTCTCCTGAAGCCAGCTTGTCCCGTGGTTGATTTACATAAAAAATGTTGCCAAGAGCTTAATGAAGTCACCAACATATAAGAATGTTGAAAAAAAAAATCATGAAATATTGGTAACAAGTGGATCTTTTACATTATTATTATTATTATTATTATTATTATTATTATTATTATTATTATTATTATTATTATTGCAATCTCACACCAGTCGCCTGGTGGTAACCGCTGGAGTTTGAGTGACAGCAAGTCTCCTCAAGTCTCCAGCCCTCCTCTCCTAGTACTCATAGGTCGCAGTAATTCTGCGATTTACAGTTTCACACCGGTTGCTCAGGGGTCATCGCTGAAGGCTAAGTGACAATAAGTCTCCTCGGGTCTTCAGCTAACGTCTTTTCTCTCTTTCGCCTATCATGTCAGGGCTACAATTTGCGTTTCCACTTTCATTTCCCTTCCTCTGTTGGGTCACTATTGACAGTTAGCGTTGCAGTCCTCATATTTCTAGCACTTTCCTCAGTATCCGTGCAGTTCCCAGTAATGCTGTGGTCTGTACGGTCTCAATACTTCCCCTAATCCCGATCTCCTCTTGTCTCACCCTCAGCGTTTTGGGGACTGTTCCTAGTGCGCCCACAATGACCGGTACTACCCTGGCTTTCATGTTCCAAATCTTTCTCAATTCTCTTGCTAGGTCCTGGTATTTTTCTCGTTTTTCACTCTCCTTCCTCTTTACTTTATGGTCTGCAGGTACAGCCACGTCTACTATTTGGCAGGTCTTCCTTTTCTTGTCTACAATTACCAAGTCCGGTCTTCTTGCCTGGATGAGGTGGTCAGTTTGGATGTCAAAGTCCCAGAGTAGTTTGTGGTTGTCATTCTCCAGGACTGCCTCTGGTTTGTGTTGATACCACTTTTCGACATGGTTGAACCCCATTTGTTTGCTTAGTTCCCAGTGTATAATCGTTGCTACTCTATCGTGTCTATACTTATACTCCTTCTGGGCAAGTTGACTACATTCACTTGTTATGTTGTTTACTGTCTCATCTCTTTCACCGCACATGCAGAATTTGCTGTTTGTCTGTGTTTTGTCAATTTTTGTTTTTATGTACTTTGTCCTGATGCTTTTATTTTGAGCTGCCATAATGAGCGATTCCGTTTCTCTCTTCAGGTTTCCTCTTTGTAACCACGTCCATGATTTCTCATCTGCTACGTCTTGTATCTGCCTTTTAAACTCGCCATACAATTTTTTCTTTTCCCATCTTTCTTTTCTCTTGGGTGTAATGCTTTATGCATTGTCATAAGTTTCCTTGTTCGCCAATCCATTGATTTATTATTATTATTATTATTATTATTATTATTATTATTATTATTATTATCATTATTATTATACCATATGGGACATATTTTTTAATCACTGTATTTGACGTTATAATATCAGCAAAGCAGAGCTATTAAAGTATTCGTGATGACTGCACAGGTGTAATCACGTTGGACGTAAGATGCATGTCAACAGCGCTCCTGGGCGCCCATAAACGCAACCTTGCCACCAATAAGAAGCAGATTGGCTTGGATATCAATTCACTCAACGACCAATCACTTATCTGTGAGCTCGATCTATACAAAACAGTATTGAGATTGTTGAAATATTCGTTCATTATGGAAAAAAAAGCTTCATTATTTCATAGTAATCAGTATATATATATATATATATATATATATATATATATATATATATATATATATGTGTGTGTGTGTGTGTGTGTGTATGTGTCTGTCTCTGTGTGTGTAAAAAAAGAAAAAACACTGTAAAAAAACACAATTTGCATTGACGGGTATGGGGAAATTAGTGACTGAACAGATAAAAACAACTCGAAAAAAGTTTTTTTTAATGTTCTGTGCTTAAAGCTTTTGAAACTCTCTCTATCTCTCTCTCTCTCTCTCTCTCTCTCTCTCTCTCTCTCTATATATATATATATATATATATATATATATATATATATATATATATATATGTGCGTGTGTGTGTGTGTGTGTGTAACGAAAAGTATTCCGGAAAGGGAAACATCTGCTGGCTGAAAGATATCGGCTTGCAACTCTCATTTAATCACTGGTCATTTATTTTCAGTAGCATGTCAGCATTGGTATTTTTTTTTTTTCTTCAATTTTGTCCTCCCTACACCACCATCGACACCGTGACCAACGCCATATTTCATGGCAAGAATTATCGTTCACGAAGGACCAACACAATTTCTATCATTATCACCTGTTTTACCAGGTGTATAATGAGCCACGAAGGGGGCCGGAGATTAACTTGTCGGTTCGACAGAAAAGAGGTAGGGCTTTTTCGAAAAAAAGATTTTAGTAGGAATTCTGTCGCACTGTTGGATGCGTCTATAATGTTTTGGAATAATAAATTGCACCTTCGTATTTTATTCATAAATCAATATATACATGTATATAAACATATGTATGTATACATGTATATATATATGCAGGTATTATTATTGCATGTTTCGATGTCCGTGTGCCCGAGTTTGCAAGTGGGTGCCGAGTAGTTGTAGAATCAATATTTGCATATCGCAAGACGCTGGCATTCTCAACTTCAGAAAGAGAAGGCGAGCAAAAATGATGTTAATCTGCAAGATTATCAGATGCCACCAACAATAACAAAACAAGAATTTTTTTTTTTTCACAATAAACCGAGTCGCCAATCTTTGGGAATCGAAATTTTCTTCTTCTTCTTCTTCTTCTTCTTCTTCTTCTTCTTCTTCTTCTTCTTCTTCTTCTTCTTCTTCTTCTTCTTCTTCTTCTTCTTCTTCTTCTTCTTCTTCTTCTTCTTCTTCTTCTTCTTCTTCTTCTTCTTCTTCTTCTTCTTCTTCTTCTTCTTCTTCTTCTTCTTCTTCTTCTTCTTCTTCTTCTTCTTCTTCTTCTTCTTCTTCTTCTTCTTCTTCTTCTTCTTCTTCTTCTTCTTCTTCTTCTTCTTCTTCTTCTTCTTCTTCTTCTTCTTCTTCTTCTTCTTCTTCTTCTTCTTCTTCTTCTTCTTCTTCTTCTTCTTCTTCTTCTTCTTCTTCTTCTTCTTCTTCTTCTTCTTCTTCTTCTTCTTCTTCTTCTTCTTCTTCTTCTTCTTCTTCTTCTTCTTCTTCTTCTTCTTCTTCTTCTTCTTCTTCTTCTTCTTCTTCTTCTTCTTCCTCCTCCTCCTCCTCCTCCTTCTTCTAATTATTATTATTATTATTATTATTATTATTATTATTATTATTATTATTATTATTATCAAGTGCACTTGAATCTGCATTTGAATTTGTACTTGCATTTGCATTTTCACGCCAGTTGCTTGGTAGTCACCGTTGGAGACTAAGTGACAGCAAATCTCCCCAAATCTCGACTCCTCCTCTTCACACTCTCACAGTCCACTGCAGTGCTGTAGATTATGGTTTCACATCAACTGCCTGATGATTATCGTTGAAGACTGGCTGTTTTCTTGGATCTCAGCATTCTTCTCATAACGTCCTCATCTATCACAGCAGTGCTATGGTTTGTAGCGCCACCAACATGCTTTTTCTGAATCTTTAGGCCATTGCTAGCAACTTGGGTTCATAGATCTCATATTTTCAGTTCTCCTCTAAGTATTTGTGCAGACCCCAGTCGTGCAGTGGTCTGTATAGTCTTAATCCTTCCTCTTATCGCGAGCTCCTCCAATCTTGTTATCAATGTCTTTGTTAAGGTTCCATGTGCACCCACTATTACTGGTACTACCCTGACTTTCGTTTTCCATACCTTCTTTTACTCCTTTGCCAGGTCCTAGTATTTCCTTAGCTTAACACTCTTTTTCGTATCATTATTATTATTATTATTGCATGTTCACACCAGAAGCTCGAATAAAAGTGAGTGTGCTAAAAACCCAAGCTAATCTAGCAGACCTTAACATTACCGTTGTCTAGAAAGTCCTTGAATATCCATTTGATCCGTTTAATCACGATCTAGTATTTTTTGAACGGTGCCAAGGTGCTTATTATTATGGACAAGACCCTAAACCTTACCTCGGACAGTTTTCTCTCTTCCCGTGCAAGTTTTGGTATTTTCCAAAACTTTCGCTCTCTTTTCTTTCAATCCTCTGTATTTTTTTTTGCACAGACACGTCAAAGTACATCTCTATTTTGCTCTCAACAATTTTATTCCACTTTTGGTGCTTATCAAGGTTGACTGTGGAGCTGAGAACCTATTTTCATCTACTGCCTGAGTTGATAAGGATGTAATGGGTGAGTGGTTTGAACATGTTATCACTTACTTATTTAGCCACCGAGGCATAACATTGGAGAGACATTTTTCTAAGATACCTAGCGAAGATTCAGTGTGTAGGAAGAAGTGATTCAATGGTTTTTCATGAGTATTGATGCAATAAAGCTTCTATCAAATAGACACACGAATATATGTATGTGTGTGTGTGTCTCTTAGCCAGCTTTGTTTCATCATTTTAAGCTGAAATTTTGAGTACTTCCTGTCATCTCATAAAAAATCAATATGTTTTTCAGTCACCATATATATGAATATAGATAAATCAGAACATATATATATAGTCTAGAAAGCTTTACAATTTTAAACACTAAAAATTAAAAAAACTCTTTCAAATTTTTTTCTGTCAGTTCAGTCAACTATTTCTCAATATATAAATTTTCTCTTGTTGGGATTATCAGTTGTTTACCACGTTACTGTTTCGAGAATTTTGAAAACAAAACACAAATATTAATATGGTACCCCAGCAGTGCTGATTAAACACCATCCCCATATGTACCTCATACCATACCAGCTTTTAATTTTATATAGAGTATTTTCACAATATATAGTATATCGATATTAATTCATATAGGACATCATTTGAAACAGGGCCTATTAACGTGCTCAATTAAAAGGGGTTAGTAGTTAATACAACATACGTAACTGTTTTTTCTTGTCACTTCCATTGAGTGTTCATCAATATGAATATCAAGTCCATCGTGTTGGTTTTAATCTCAGACTGCATGCAATATATATATATATATATATATATATATATATATATATATATATATATATATATATATATATATATATATATATATATATATATACTATTCAAGTCAAGACAGAATAGGAATATGTGCTTGTACGGGATTTTTATTAAAATTGTATAATATCTGGACACGTTTTGGTGCACAATTCCATCGTCAGCAGTTATATGTCCACAATTTTAGAATGTGCCGGCACTTATATGTGCATATATATATATATATATATATATATATATATATATATATATGTGTGTGTGTATGTGTGTGTGTATGTGTGTGTGTGTGTGTGTGTGAGAAGATCCCACATCGCTAAAAACGTTTTTAAGTAACCTACATAAGTAAGCCCTGTTTCAAAGAATGAATAAGTAGTATGAAATAATATCAATATGAAATAGCCATAAAATCATATATAAAATGACAAACTACATGTATGGCATAAATTATTTGACGAGAAAGGGAGGTTGTGTTTGATCAAGACTGCTGGAGTGCCTTGTTGATATAACTTTATTGTTTTTAGAATCCCTGAAACGGTTACATGGTAAAGACCGATGATCCCAAAAAGAGACAATTTATTTGTGCCATAAAAACAAAGTTCATCTGAAACAGGGGAAAACACACTGAGGAAAATTACACAAATCCTATTGACAGATATTGAAAAATGGGTGACTGACGTGATATAAAAAAATCTTTTGAAGAATTTTACTTCTGTTTACCGTTTAAAGATGTGAAGCTTTCTAGACTATATATATATATATATATATATATATATATATATATATATATATATATATATATATTGAGACAACAATCATAGACAGAATAAGAACTGCCTTACTGTTTGTTAAACAAGACTTCCGCTGGACAGGCCATTATTTTAACAAAGTTCATCATCATAGAAAAATAGATAAATACATTCCCAATAGAAACACAAATATATTCGAAAACATGGAGGCTGATGATTGGCCTCAACATCCCATCACCAAAGGCACTCAGTAGTGAATTGAGACAGTCGAACAAGAGATAAGTCCTCTAAACCTTACAAAAACACATTTTATACATTTTCCCTTTGACACCAGGGATGATCCGTCTCACAACATCTAATCCGATTATTCAAAAATAATGATGCATAAATCGTATCATCATACACTTCTGACTCTTCTTCTGACATACGTGGATATGTGTTTAAGAGTCTGTGTGATTGTGTGTGTGTGTATGTGCGTATATATATATATATATATATATATATATATATATATATATATATATCATGTATACATGTAGTGGGTATATGTTTGGGTGTATGTATGCATACATATGTGTATCACGACATGAAGATTTCCCAAACCGAACCATTGTCAACTTGACCTGTTTCGAATATATGGTGCTGAAACATCGCGCATATGTCTTCGAAGGTGATCTAAAGAACAGACCCAAATTAACTTGAATCTAATTGCAGGGCTAATGTGCATGGACTATTCGTACACTTAGTACTCAATAATAGCGAAAACAGCTGATAATTCACCACTTTATATATATATATATATATATATATATATATATATATATATATATATATATACATATATATATAAAGAACAAGGATATATACCCGGTGAATGTTAACACTTCATGCCAAATGCTCACATCAGCGACTGGCAATATGTTTTTCCTGTATCTCCAACCGATAAAATCTTTTGTTAATTTTTTCTTTTCTTAAAAATTGAAAAGATCAATAGATAAAATCTGTATTTCTTCCTTTTTCTTGTACTTTTACTAATTGAACATACATTGTGAATTCAATAGATATTCTAGAAAGACGTAGTTTATGGGAAATGGATTGAATTTAACTCAGTTTAATTGATTTAGTTTCCAAACTTCCGTGTTTTCATATTGTCTTTCAAATTCGCCATTATGTCGGATAAATCTCATCCTTTTCCTCACAATATATATCTCTATATTCACTCATTATATACATACGATCCTCTCCGCCCCTTTCACTTCTCCTACTCACAGAATGACCTATCTATCCATACTGCAATAACTAAGCTGGACAAAGATTGGTTTCCATGGTCACACACAGCTTAGGGCCCCTGGTCTTTAGAAAACACTGGTTTAGTTGATAACCAGTCACAGACAAACAGGAATGATAATACATTAACCAACCACTTACGATACCTTACATGATGGCTCTGATGTCAGAAAGACTATTTGCACGTTCACCCTCTAACAATGAGGACCTTTGACTGCTGACGATGGAGTTGAGCTCCGAAACCTCTGGATATTGCACAATTATAGTGAATGATACATAAACTATATACTCTTGTTTTGTCGTGACAAATAGTACATATTTCTCTGTATATGTATGTGCAAGTATTTGTGTGCATGTCTATGTGTGTGTGAGTGAAAAATAATTAAGAACGTTCACTGAAAATCACCAAATTTCAAAGTCTTTTAAAACACATGTAACGCAATTTTCTATTTTCATTTCATCGTTTATTCCTTTATGAATACTTGAATATTCAAAACATCCCAATGTATTGAACACGTTTTACCCCACTGACACTCGTGCCCATTCTACATGACACACATACACACTCTGCTTCAACCCTTTACCTGTTTTACAAATCACTCTCATATACATATACACTCTCAAGATTGGATTTTCTAGACAATTCAGTGTATCTTCCTCGTAGTGGTCAACCCCTCGGTCCCAGATCAACCCAAAGGTATACACCCATTTTCAAAGACCTGGCTTCTTCCTCCCTCCCTATCTCTTTTATTATACTTCTCTTATCCACACTAACTACTTACACATCACCCCAGTACCTACTGATAAAATACTTCTTCCCCTACAACTCTTGTCAAAATGGGGATGGAAAACCAATATCCCCCCTATTTTCATCAGAAGACATTCGCAGCTCAACGGTTTACTTTCTCATTCTTTCATCTAACACTGGGGATGGCATATCGCTGGAACATGTCTGTCAACTCAATATAATAATGTGAAAGAATATATTATCATATTATCGTGATTTAAGTTATTTATTTATACTCCTGTTTTGTCTTTATTACACATGTATATTTCACACGCACACACACACACACACACACACACACACACACACACATATATATATATATATATATATATATATATATATATATATATATATATATATATATATATATATTCTATGACACTTGAATTATCTTCAACCAAGATTAAATAAATGACAAATTTGGAAAATTATTATATCTTTTGGTTGATCTATGAATTTTTCATCTTCTTAAGTCAGTTGGATTTGAAATTTTAGTGATATTTCACATTGTCATGAAGTCATGCTTCCGTCATGGTCTCATTTCGTGACATAAGACAAATTTAGTTAGCAATCAGGATGTCATACGTATACACACACACACATACACACACACACGCACACACACACACACACATATATATATATATATATATATATATATATATATATATATACATATATATATATTTATATAATCTCTAATAAAAGGAAAGACAGCTACCAAGACAGTAAAATCAATTCAGTCTATATGATACCAGCAGAGACTAAATGTACTTGAAACTAGTGATCTCATAAATACTGTGTTTATATCTCGACTTGCAACGTTGTGTATTTCTTGTAGACATAAAAAACAGAAAGCTGTAAATAATTCAGCTCCGTAGGCAAAGATTTACTGCCGATTGTGTAACGACCGACATCTCTAAAAAAGATATCGTAATCCCCTGGCTATTTGGTCTGGAAATATAATAGAACAAAGAATGCCGAAAGTTATCCCCCAATAGCTAGCTTTTATCTGTATCCTTTCTTGCTAACTTTTCGGCTAAAAATGTTATGCATGCTCTAAAATTCATACAGATGTTTAGGGTTAGGGTTTAGGATTGATTGTTGATTGAGGAAAAAGCCACTTCCATTTTTAGACATTTTACATAAAAGACGCCCCGAGTCAGAATGAGGGGGGTGCAAACGATTTTAAATAATTAATATTACTGTTTTGTCTTTATAATCTCTCCGTGTGATGTTGAGCATGAATCCTCCCAGTGCACGTTGTGTGATTCTCATTTGAGGGTCAATCTTCTGGTTACGTTCAATGTTTCATCTCTACATGCGACTATCGGGAGAATACATTGGTTGGGTATTTTTAGAACTCAAGGGATCTTCTTGTTTTCGAAGCTTGCATTCGTTATACCAGAGGCTTGCAAACCTAGAATCATTCTTCGCTATATTTCTCCCTCTTTTGAGGATTTCAGGGAGATTGGTTGTCTTAGGTAGGTGTCACGTTCTGCGTTTTCGGTGTTGATCGTAGTGTCTCCGTCCTCGATATGTTTGCTGCACGTGACATTTTCACCTGGCTGAGGTTCCTATTATTATTATTATTATTATTATTATTATTATTATTATTATTATTATTATTATTATTATTATTATTCAGATACTTACCTGACAGAAAGAGATTGTCTATAGTAAAGTTTTCAACTTAAAGCAAGTCCGTCTGACCTTTCTTGAGTTAGAATAGTGAACTGAAATTAAACGGACTGGCTGGTTAGGTAGAATTACATTGAATAAATATCAGTTTCGGCAATTTATAAATACGTTTACTTCTTCGCTGAAATTGAATTGACTTTTGCGAAGAGCAATCAGGGCTAGCTTACTTGAAAAGTTCGGATCTCATTCCGTAGAAGCTGCGGCGAAAATTGTAAAGCGTCCGATTCTCTGTATTTGTGAAAGTCCTGAAACCGTTTACGAGATTCGATTTCGCCTCCTTTAGCTTTATTCCAACTATTCCCTTCTAAACTGTCTGCTTCTGTCGCTGTCAGGCTAAGGGCCATGGTCATTTCAAACCCACCCGCTGTCCACTGAATATTAAGCTGAAAAGAAATAAATTTTGGGGATGGATAGGCGCTTCTAACGGAATGGTTTAATAGAACCAACATTAAATAAATAAATATTCTGTTAGCGAGGAAGAAATACATTGAATAAATATAAGTTTCGGCAATTTATAAATACGTTTATTTCTTGGCTGGAATTAAATTGAGTTTTCCAAAGAGCAATCAAGGCCAGCTTACTTGAAAAGTTCGGATCACATTCAGTAGTGGCTACGGCTAAAATTGTAAAGTGTCCGACTTAGCAGTATTTAGTTGTGAAAGTCCTGAAACCATCTACGAGATTCGAATTCGCTTCCTTCAGTCTAATTCAACTCTTCCCCTTCTGAAATGTTCGCTTCTGTTGCTTTTAGGCTTAGGGGCTATGGCCATTTTAACCCTACCCGCTGTCTTCTGAATATTAAGCTGAAAAGAAATAAACTTTTGGGATGTATAAATGCTTCTAACCGAATGGTTCAATAGAACTAAGTAGATATACTGCTTAGTGAGGAAGAAATACGTTGGATAAATATCGGTTTCAGCAATTTATGAATACGTATATTCCTTGGCTGAAATCAAATTGCGTTCTCCAAAGAGCAATCAAAGCCAGCTTTTTCAACTCTGTTGATTGACGCTCTATCTGACCGTTAAAGAAGCCGGCAAGAATCGGAATAGAAAAGTAGCGTCCGGCAAGACTTGAACCCACACATGGTATCCTAGGGGCATGTCTCACAGGTACGTTACCCCAGTCGATTTAGCCGCAAACACTGAAGACCAAGCAGAGCCCAAATCTAACGTCACATAGTTCTTCCTGCTCATCCGATTACCAACGGGATATCGTTTCATTTTATCTGACTTCTTAGACGGAGTATGAGAATCAATGATTCTTCCAGTTTTTCTTCAATGCATCTTCAATGCATATTTTTTATCACAACAACGCTCAAGGTCATTAGACTCATTGACTTTTAAACTAAGCATCAACAATGGGAATGAAGAAGTAGCTCACCAGCCTTAGTGACCTTCGTTGCACATAGACTTTCCCCAAGAGTCGCCAGACCTCCCTATCGTGGGTGTCTCAGAGCCAGTACTTTTAAATTGTCTAGTTTGTCACGCCATCTTATTTTCTATCAGCCACAAGTTTGCATATGATCTCTGGGGATCAATCTTCTGAGACCAGAGGTGTTCTGATATTCTTGTAGCATGTCCAAGCCCACCGCCATTTGAGTTTTTCAATCGATTCTATGATTTTTCTGAATCTTGTTATTTTTCTAATATTCTGTGCTCTCTTCTTCAGGTTTAGTGTAAAATTCTCTCTTGTGCACATTGTATGATTCTCAGCTTGCAGGCGAATCTTTGGCTAAGTTCTGTGTTTCAGTTCCATAAGTAACTATTGGGGACACACCTTGCTTGTAAACTCTTCTATCTTCTTGTTTTTGACATTTGAGCTTGTTCTACCTAAGCTAGCCAACATAGACTGATTCTTCGTTTGATTTCTTATTCTTGGAGATTTCACAGAGATTCGTTGTAGTTAAATTCACTGTTCCGCTTTTTCCATTTCTACGTTTTGGGTTGTGATCATTGCATTTTTGCCTTTGATATGTTTGTTATACATGACATTTGTTTTACTAAAGTCCATGTAGAGATTAACATTTTTGCTTCCTCCATTCAGTTCATTTAGCATTATGAATGTTCTCAGCAAAAAGGATGATGATGACAGCAAATCTGAGGTTACCAAGGTATTCGCCGTCTGTTTTGATTCCTTTATTTCCCTTGTCTTGTTTTCGGAAGATCATTCCAAGACAGAGTGATCTGGTTTCACCTTGTCTTGCCCCTTTTTTGAGCAGAAAAGATTAACATCCTACTGTAGCCTTATAACTACTGTGTCAGTAGATATGTTCCAATGTCAGGGTCTTAGTATTACCGTATGATTGCCCTCAGGATTTTCACTTAGTCGAAAGCCCTCTTAAAGTCGACAAATACCACAGCGAGTGGCATTCTTTTTCTCTATTTGATGGCTTTTTTCATCTCCCATGCGGTAACTTTTGGAAAATATTGGAACTGGTCACTCGTGACTTGTATATATTGTTCATTGTTCAGTATCTTTTCTGCAGAATTCTTGGGAGCGTTCGACAATTTGGCCCCTATCCATTGATGAAACGTTTTGGAGCCCCAGCCTTTTTTTAGAATACTTTTGATAACTACTGTCGTGTATCTTCTTTTATTTTATCTTCGTTTCTTTTTTGTAGTTTTGTTCAGTGCAGTGTTTAGATCTTTTCTCTTGTTGCTTCCGGTGGCTTGAGATTTCTGCATGTTTTCCCGAGATTCTCTGTTTTGTTTTCTGAGAGTTTACGTGTTCGTTTGCTCTTTGACTCAAACATATTGATGACTTCAATAAGTGAGGTTGTTATCTGGTTGTTGCTCACGTTTATGCTCAATTCTGGTTCGGTGAGGAGATCATCCCCATTTGTCAGTTCCAATTTGAAGAATCGTACGAGTTCCTTTTGTACGTTAAATGGTTGCACAGTGAAGTGAGAGTGTAAGCTTGAATAATGTCCAGTTTGTACCTCGTTGAGCACTGTACGGTGACACTTACTACGCGATCTGAAAAGGCTTTGAATCATACCTTGTTCGACTAGTTCTTCTCTAGATCTTCTCATTCCGCTAATACTGATAAAGTTCGATTCGATTTTTTAAAATTTCATTTTCAAGATCGGTTAGATACAAGTCAGTTGAGAGTGTTCAGATGTTATAAGTGCCAATGTATAGCGTTGTTTCTTGGTGACGTTTGGGGTTGTATTTCGTTTGTCGATTTTGGAGAACATCACCCTCATCCAAAGCAAGTGATGTAGCTGGGTCTTTTGAGATCGCTGACCCAGCAGGAACGGTTCTTTCCTGGTTGAGCTTTTTGGGGTAGTCACTCTTGGAACAATCACCTCCACCCAAAGCAAGTGACGCAGCTAGGCTTTTTGTTTCCACGGACCCAGCAGGAATGACCTGTATATTCTTAATCATGGGAAGGGCTAGGCCACACGCTGCTGCGCAGGCCCATGGTGTGTTGTCACGGTCTTGTGGACTAATTAAAACTAATATCAATTACATGTGACCTCAGAGTTCCACCAGTCCATAGTACCCATTGTATCCACACTTGATGAGGTGAAACATTTTTCCTTTGTCTTATTGTTGCTTTTTATCATGACGTTCCTGGTCAATACTCTTCGGTGATACTGTGTTTCCTTTATCAATGGTATTTTATTAATGGAGCCTCGTACCACCAAACCAACCGGTACCTTTCATGATAGAGGCTAGGTCTAGGGGTAGGCCTGATATCTACGAATCAGGTGAGTTTACCGACCCAGACAATTTTAGAATTAATATATATACGGTATATTACCAGACACCTAACAGATGCATCATACACGATTGAGTATCCTCTGTGCAACAAAATACAGTTATACAGATAGTCGAAAAATTGAAAGGTAATGCATCTTTCGTAATGTTCTGAAATTGTCGTTGATTGCCTTCCATAACTTCAGAAAACATGGAAAGAGCATAAGCTCGTGGGAGTATTTGGGGGGTCTGTCTGAACGCTGCAGAGTCAAACTTTTCTCCTACTTCTATTCCCAGTGAAAATAATAACTGGAACTTTTGTATAGAATATGCAATATATATATATATATATATATATATATATATATATATATATATATATATATATATATATATATATATATATATATATATATATATGAATTTATTTCTCTATTAGAATGAAATTAGCCCTTCTTAACATAATTTTGATATATATATATATATATATATATATATATATATATATATATATATATATATATATATATATGTGTATGTGTGTGTGTGTGTGTAAATCGGTATGGTTTAATATGACAGGACAAACAGGAAAGAGTTTACTCCCCTGAAGTAGGTGAAGATTGTTACTGTCGTTATTACGGTAAAAAAAAAATGAAGTTTATTGCTTGGAGTTGGGTTTAACAACAGAAAGAAATGAAGGAAGTGGTGAGAAGAAAAAACAGTGGAAACGAAAGAAGTAATCAGAAGGGAAAAAATAGTAGAAGAGGAAAATAAATATCAAAAACAGTAAGAAAAAAACAAAAAATGAAAACAGAGAAATCAAACTGAAGCGTCAACAAAAAAATTGAAAAAAAATGAAAAAAATAGTGTTAGTCAGCTAATAAATTTCAATCTACGACTCAGTGCTTTTCTCGTAGATTTTTTTCACGCCCGTTAAACATAATCATACAGACAGCTTACCCAGGGGAGGTAACTCGGCAAGTCCCAAGCGAACAGGGATAGCTTCATGTTCCACATTCTTTGACTTTCTCTGTTTTCTTTAGAGCGACTTCATGTTCGTGTTTACACATGAAAGATCAGGTTTTTTTTTTTACAATCGCTTGGCGTACCTCACGATACTCCATAAATATTGTTCGCTGCATTGTCTTTTTATGATCTGATTTTCACGTCGCTTTTTATTTGCGTTGTTCTGAGTCATCGTACGAAACTTGGCTACAAAACCCAGCATAAGTTTTGGTCGATTCAAGTTTATATTTTAATAGATCACCCATGGGCGTCTGCTACCGTTTGTCTAAGAAGGGCGAGCGGACAAAAGGATATATTTCTGCGCGAATGGGAGGTGGTGGTGCAAGCGATTTATTTGGATTATATCTTAATATCCCCTCCCAAGCGGACGACCATGAAGTCACCACCAATCTGTCCGAAAAACCCGAGATATGTAAATCTTTGTAATAAGAAACGTTTCGATTCTTATTGCTACTTTTTATCGTAGCTTCTTACATGGAATGCTCTCTGACAGTAAAGATAAGTATCATAAAGTAGAGATACAGAAGTCGCTTTTGACGTGACTCGAATTCACATTCCATATGCCAAGCGTTTTTCTCTAATGGACGGTGCCTTAACCAATTCTGTCACAGAATCTTATGGCTAGAGACACGAATTCACAATGACATCATTACTCCGAATCTTTACGCTACATTAACAGTCGGCGAGCATTAGAGTTGTAATAAAAGCAGCGACAAGATGAATAATGACTTGCCATATAGTAACAGTATAAGTGCCATGGTGGCTTCTCATTTTATCTTAATTCCATGTTGCTTACTTTAACGGGGTATTCGTCCTAGAGTGTTGTGGTAAAAAGCAAGCGTGAGACGAGGAAAAGGTCAGCCAAAGATTAATGGAATAAATACCATCGTAACTTCGGATCTTACTCTGATTTCATGGTACTTACTCGGATTGTTAGACATATCACGAGAGGCGGCCATACCTGTTTTTGTAAAATTCTTGCATTTTCAAGAATTCGTTCACCAGAGTACAACAGCAGGTGCTTCGAAATAAATATCCGTACTCGCTTTAGATGTGTAGTGATTGTATAGAGGCAAAAATTGCCCAGTTTCCGGTTGCCTGTGCTACAAAAGCGTCAGGGCCACGTTCAAATCATTTATTTATATTTATCATCCATCATCTTATCCAGAATTGACCTGTTTCTGTTTTGTGCAAGAAGAGAAAGACAAGTGTGTACACGCTGAACAATGTTTATTCACCCAAACTCATGTGGATCGTATGTTCCGAGCTTCCAAGTAAATTGAATGATCGTACAAGCTCTTAAGATTTCCTTAGCATTCTGCAAATGATCTCGCTAGGAACTTTTGCATCAACTCAATATCTTCCTATTGCCTCCATATAATATATCATGTATATTAAACACCCTGATAAAAGCTTCTCTCCTCGACTTTAAAGTCAACAGAAAATTCATTTGTGTTTATTTACAGGCGAATAGGAAGCCAACAATTAAAGACAAACAAATAAAGAAGAAGCGACTGAGATAATGGTTTGAGCTTTTCAGCCGGTTTGATTAATAGTTTTACTGAGTTAGATTCGACATTGCTTCTTGACAGTTAACGCCGGCGAGAAATGTTCAGCGTCCAGTCAAACACAACCAAGAGTCAAACCTAGGAGGTAACTTTAAATTCTCCACATTATTATTCCATCTATTTTCGGGATATTGTCTTCATCTTTTTTTTTTAGCCCAACGTTTTGGCTGATGTATACTTTGGTTTTATTTTATTGATTGAAAGTTCCAAGATGAAGTATTTTCATTATTGCCTCTTTTTTTCCGGAATATTGTCCTCATCTTTGTTATTTTTACCAGAACGTTTCGGTCCATGTGTTCTTTGGGCTGTGTGAAGTTAAAGGACGGAATAATTTCTTTATATATAAGATATATTTCGGATCAGTATTTTTATAAATTAATCTTCAAGACATTTTGTTCCATATGTTTGATCCATCCATAAGTTTGGTGGTTCTGAGATAATGTAATGATTTTGTGTTTTCTTCGGACGTTGGTCTTCATTTTTGACATAACATATATATATATATATATATATATATATATATATATATATATATATATATTAATGGATGGATATGTTTTATCCGACATAGCGGTGGAATGTTTTTCATAGACAATGAGGAAAACGTAGATTGGGTGAGTAGGTGTTTGTTCAAGGACGTTTCGTAAGGAGTGACCCCGGCATTATCAGAGGGATGGAGAAATGAAGAAATAAATGAACCTGCGTTATAAGTGAATTGATTGTGAGGGTTTTTAGGTTGTCTGCAGATGGATAGACGGACCTTGTGTTTGGGTGATATATAAAACTATGTTGAGGGATAGGCACTTGTGTAAGGGTGTGGTTAAGGTTGGATCTTTTTGTTCTTCTGAAGGAGTGAAATTTGTGTCCTCTGTGTGTGAGGGTAGGTTTGCTGTTATATATATATATATATATATATATATATATATCCACCCACGTGTCTTGCTCTTACACTGATGATCATATAAAAATATCAAAAAGCATCGTGCAATACTATAACCATGTAACATGCAGCCTTACAAAGAGTACAGCAACAAAAAAGTATACATCTTGCTCGTGCGCACTCTCTTTCAAGTGCATCGCTTCGTTGATGTGGCTACCAATCGGTGGCACGTTCGATTCCTGCAACAATCCCATTTTCTTTAATTGTTTGTTCTATTTACATTGTCTAAATTGAATGATATATGAAGCGTATAACGACGGGAGATTATTTCAGATAAGTTTCTATTTGATAAAACGCAATTTATAGTCCATTCCGTCGAACAAAAATGTCCATTTTCTAAATATATGCAGTCACATTGAAAGAGACAGAGAAGACCGAAAATAAACGAGAGGAGACTTTGGGTTGGAAGCAGTTACTTGCCCTTTGCATTACCATTTGGCTGCTCACGCTACGTTGAAATCGCTACCTATCGGTGGCAGTTTCGATTCCTGCAGCAACTCCATTTCCTCTAAATATTTATTCTATTTATGTTGTCTGAATTTAATGATATATTAACAATGTAACGACAGGAAATCATTTCAGATAAGTTTCTATCGAATATAATGCAATTGATAATTCATTCCGTTGGACCAAATAATGTCCATTTCTTTATATTTACATATATATATATATATATATATATATATATATATATATATATATATATATATATATATATATATATATATATATATATATATATCAAAGCTTTATAAACTATAAATATATAAAATTGTTCAACAATAAAACTCCTGGACAGATCATAAGAATGAAGTGCGAAGACTTACAATACGCTATTGAATATATTTTCCTCTGTCAGATAATTAAGTTCTTTCTTGTCTGGTGCGTCAAACAAATCAATAGTCCAGGTTCTTGTGATTTGTAAAGATATCCCTTTGAATCCTACCAACCACAGAGGGGAATTTTTTCAATCTATTTTCTATTAGATGAAGTAGTATAAATCATTATTTTAATTTTATGAATACTTTTTACTTTCATTTGAGACTGACTCTTTATTTCCAACCTATGCTGTTTGCTCACAGCTGAAGAGTAATCGGCCAGAGATTGAGTTGCTGCAAAATGCAATTGATAAATAAAAATGTCGGCAAAAAGTAGTCATAAAATTGAAAATAATGATTTATAATACTTCATCTGATAAAGATAAATAAAAATCTCCATGTTAAAGAAAAAGCCCATCATTCCAAGGAAAAAAAAGTAGCCAGCGTTATCTATCTTGCAATCCAGCCGGCATTCATTCATTACGCCAGGTGTTTTTAAATGTCGGTTATGACATTTTTTCTAAGCTCACACACCCGAGAATAATTCTCTCTCACTCTCTCTTTGTCTCTTTACGATATATATATATATAAATATATATATATATATATATATATATATATATATATATTTGTATATAATACATGTATAATATTTATATATAATATATATATAATATAATTCTCATATATATATATATATATATATATATATATATATATATATAATATATATATAATCTAGGAAGCCTAACAGCTTTAAACACTGATTTTCATATAAATAACTGAGTTACATGGATTTATATGTTCCTGTAATTCGAAATCCTTTTTTTCATGTGATAACTCTATTTACTGAGTTAAAATCTGTTTTCATTTGTTTTATGTTTGTTTTTACAAACTGTGAAAACATTTGTCATGATATATAAATATATATATATATATATATATATATATGTATATATATATATATATATATATATATATATATATATATATATATATATATATATATATGTATGTATATATATATATATTCACATGTATATTATATTTAAAAATGGACTTATTTCGTCTGACAAACTGAATTATAAATTGCGTTATATTGTGTAGAAACATCTGAACTATATATATATATATATATATATATATATATATATATATATATATATATGTATATATATATATATATATATATATATATATATATATAATGATGAAATAACGGATTTTCTGCACAAACACGTTTATGTTTCTGCTCGGTCCGGGCTTCTTTAGGCGAATAATTGGATTTATTTCAAATTCTTATCGTCCATTTTTTCTAGGGTTGAGAACCTTCCTATTATCATACTCAAATATATTTTCTTTTATATTTTCCTAGTTTAGTCGTTGGTCACTGCTTGTTTTGTTTTACATAATGGAGATGAATTACTCTTTGGTAGTTATAGATTAGCTGAGGATGCTGTTGACACTATCTTCATCAGTGTGTTGTTGAAACCACCGGCTCTTTGTGGTATGTTTCTTCTCAGTAAGTGTTCTATACTCACTTTTATCTGCTTCTCTGTGTTGGGATAAGTTTTCACATGACCTTACTTGTTTAAAAGGAACAGCTACAAAGCAACTATAAATAAGGAGAGCAAAAACACCCCTGACAAATCAAATATCAGTAATAGAAAGAGAAATATATAGAAAAAAAGTGCCTCTATACTCATGAACGCATAACAAACTTCATAAACTACCCCACCACCAGACAAATTAACCCAACTAAATCCCAGATAGGAAAAATTAACAAGAAGATGCCAAAAAACATAAACTACAGCATCAAATAGCAGCTACAGCTACACCAATGGATAAACCCGAAAGATGCTATTACCTGGTTCAGTAACATGAAGCAAAAAAATGACCTGTGAATTTATGCATTTCGACATTATGGTCTTCTAACCTTCTATACCCAAAGGAATCTTCGAGGAAGCCACAGAATTCGCAAAGATCTCCACCAAAATTAACATTGATGACACTGAAATAATCAAAGTCGGTAGACGGACGATACTGTTCAATAACCAAGAATAATGGACTAAAAAAAACGATGTCTGCGATTTCAATGTCGGACCCGATCGGTTTGTACATTTTGTTTAACCTCACTAGAAACTAAACTGTAAAAATGTAGGACAAGCGGTATGACGGCCAACTAATTGTAGAAAATAGCAACGGGCAAAAATTCGAAAAAAAAACATCACTAAAGAAATGAAAAAAATTGATAATTTAAGTTGAAATTTAGGCCGACATAAAAATCTCACATTTTTTAGATGTTACTTCTAATGTAAACGATAACACCTATTAGCCATATAGTGGAAAAAATTCGAAACTACATATATGAACACAATATCCAACCACCCGAACAAAATCATTGAAGAATCCAAAAATCAAAAGAAACAAGGCTAATATGCAATTCCTCAAACGAAATGATATTTAACAATGTTAGAAATAAATATGCTAATGCACTTCAAGAACATCAGTTTTATCGAAACTAGCTTTAAATACCATGAAAAAGTAAAATCCAATTGAATAAAACATAACAACAACAAAGAAAAAAGAGGTAGGAAAATCATTTGGTGTACAAAAACCATTCAACCTACAGATAAAAACCAACATAAGGAAAATATTCCTCCAACGAATAGAATCCCTCCCCCAGGCAAACTGCTATGTAAAATATTCAACATGAACAAATTGAAAATAGTTGTACAGATAATTTTCATAGATTCCTAACAAAACGACAATAGAATAATGATAAACATTGCTAGTAGAAGAAATATAAATAAGCGAGATTGCAATCGTACAAACAGCAACAGGTGCCATTTGCAAAACAAATGTCACAAACCGACAATTGTATATCAAGCTGAAATATCAACCCAAGATGAACCCTTAAAAGCGAAATACTATATAGGAATATCTAAAAAACTTTTAAAAGTAAGATTAGCCAACCATGTATCATCATTTACGAACGAAAAATACAAAAAACTGTACATCATTGTCGTCACATTACTGGAGACTAGTTTCACACCTACAATGAAAATGGAAAATATTCGAATAAACACAAAAATTCCAGAACATTGAAACCCCATGTTATCAATGCCTAAATGAGAAATTAAAGTCCTCACCTTTGCCAATAGAACAAAAAAAAAAACCCCCAAAAAACAAAACAAAACAAAACAAAGAAAACCCAGAAATATCAAACAGAAGAAATTAAGTTGCGTTCCGATGCCGACACTTCTCAGAATTTCTATGAAAAAACATAATTCAACACCGCACATCATCATCATCATCATCATCATCATCATCATCATCATCATCATCATCATCATCAGTCTTTTAGCGTCCGTCGTTGGACATAGACCTTCCCTAGGATTTGCCACACTTCTCTATCATGGGCGTCACGGAGCCAGTACTTCCTGAACTTGTCTAGCTCGTCTCTCCATCTAACATTTTGCCGGCCTCAGTTGCGCATGTGGTCTCGGGGAATCCATGTTGTGAGTCGTGATGTCCATTGATTGTCTGCCATTCTTACAACATGGCCAGCCCACCGCCATTTGAGATTTTTAATGGATTCTATGATGTCCCTAACTCTTGTTTTTTTTCGGATGTACTGTGCTGTTTTGTGGTCTCTCCATGTGAGGCCCAGCATTATTCTTTCATGTGCACGTTGCATGGTTCTCAGCTTACGGGTCTGTCTCTTGGTTAAGTTCCATAGGTATACAAAAATTAACCACCATAGCTATTTTATTTCCCTCGTTATCATTGATAATAGTTGTAGCAGCATTACTATTAACATAACCATTATTACTATTCTATACCTCGAGACACTTAAAGAACAACCCAATCAACTTTTCATAATTATCTTAGATATATCAAAACAACCAAAAATAACCAACCAAAAAATATGTAAAAGAATCAGACAAACAATTGAAATGATGTTAAAGTGAACCCCAACAATGGAGAGCAGATAAAATTAAGAATAGAATGTTGTCTAAGAGGAAACATATCACAAAGAGCTGATGGTTTCTTTACACACTGATAGAAAAGTGTCTACTATTAACTCATGACTAACCAACAGTAATTCATCTCCACTATGTAAAACAAAACAAGCAGTGACTAACAACTAAACAAGGAAAAGAAAAAAGAAAAAAGAATGATAGGAAGGTTCTCCACCCTAGAAAAATGGACAACCAAAAACGTCCTGAATAAGAATTTAAAATAAATCAAATCATTCACCAAGAGAAGCCTGAACAGAGCTGAAACATAAACATGTTTGAATAGCGAATCCTTTATTTCATCATATCTTAGCTCTCTCCTATTTTAATCTGATGTCTAATGTTAAATGTATCGAACATTTCTTGAAATAAACCCATCACACATCCGATATTACATTATATCATATTATATTCCTGATTTTTACTTATATAATGAAGGGCAACTAGGCTCGTCCCTGACCCAACACAATCTTCTCAGCGTAGTTACTTCTCCCTACTTGCCTTTGTGTCGCACAAATGTAAGCGTAATCAATGATTATAGTCACTTCACCTTGGAGTAATGGGTAACGACGCTTATCGTGCAGACTTCTTTTTACTATTTATGGTTCAATCCTCATTGTGCCCCACACACGTGACCATGTGCCAATCTGAGCTCAGTTTAGTAATATCATTATTTCTTCGCTCTATAGCTGTATTTACCTAGTCTCTGTGATCTTACATTAATGAATGTAATCCTTACCAAGTGCTGCAAGTGTATAGCCTTGTGTCAAACAAGGTTGAGTAAATACTACCTGGGTGGTTTGGATGCTCGTCTCATATTCCGATAGCTTTCTCGTTATGGCATTTTTCCGGACTAATTCGATAGTGTAGTCACAACAACAATCTGCCTGACTATTTTGAAGAACGAAAATACCCCATTAATTTTGAAGGGGAGAGTATATAACCGATGCGTACTCTCGATAGTCACCTATGGAGCTGAAAAATGGAACTCAGCCAAAATATTGACTCTCGGAACCATACAATATATATATATATATATATATATATATATATATATATATATATATATATATGTATATATATATATATCATTGTGTCATCCAAACACAGCTGTTTCGATGTATTACATCTTTTCAGTGTGGCTATAGACTTTTTTTTTTATCTCATCCAGTACTGCGAGGCAGAACTGAAACCCAAACATCGGACCCCTCTGGACTACGGAACTGGGTGGTCAGTAAGGCTGAATTTAAGCGATATATTCATTTACGCAGAAACCCCTCATCCACCAGAGTGCCCTATCCCTATGGAAGAGCATTGCATAAGCTTACAATGGATGAGTTACCTTACTCGAAGTGTGCTCAACCCGGAATATATATATATATATATATATATATATATATATATATATATATATATATATATATATATATATATATAGGATCATGTTAAACTTAAGACGGGTCATTATATTAAGGAAAACTGAGTCAGAGACATAGAATTCATTAGAAAACTCAAATGGTAAGTGAGTTCGTCTCTAAAAGGTACTCCACATTTATGGCCTTGTACCAGACTGATCTGAGCCTCATAACTAATGTGGCCTCCTTGGTGTATTAAATAGTTGCGAATTTCCACGACGATCTTGTGTCGCATCTTGCTTTTGTGGGAGTGCAAGTAAATAGAAAGATAGTATCAACCAATCTAAAGGATTGGTGAACTAATTTATTTCATTGTTAGATTGATTTATTCTTGAGATCCATAATCGTCGGCATTTCCTCATCATTACATATGCACCGTAATACGATTCTGAGGTAATACAGAAACGTTTTGCCATTGATTTTCGGTCATACACTGAGTCACATCACCTTATCTCGGTCTACAAGTCATCTAAAGCGCAGGTGTCTTTATATATCGCCATGAAGACATATCCAATGTGCTTAAATCTAGTGATTGCAGCGGCTAAGAGATCACCCGATCTCTTCCTATCCATTTATTAGATTAATAATCATTTCGAAACTGTCTAACCCCGAGAGCCAAGTGACACAGTGCTATCGAATATTTGTACTCCCCAAAAGTTCTAACTTCTTTTCTATTAAGTTGTTGCCTCAATAATTGAAGTTTTTCACCATCACCTTTATAACATTATATCCCAGCTAAGAGTAAAAGCAATAAATCGAAACCAGAACCTTCAGAATCTAAACATTTTAGTTAACAACAAACAAATCCATTTATTCTGGATGTAGTATAATTTGGGGTGTCTGATTCTGATGAATTCTTAGAATGTATTTTTGGCTGCTGTTTGGTTTTTGGTTTGGTAGTGGATAATTTCATTTGCCGACCACCAAATAGTGACCATAATCTTCTTTTAATGCGGGTTTGGTTTAGGGAATGTGTGTTGGTGCTTTACCTCTGTTGAGCCACAGTGCAGAACACAGTAGATAGTCGTTCGGTCTCTGTTTCTCGTCAAATGTCACCATACAATCAAGAAACGTTTTTGTTGTACGAAAGAAGCGCGCAGCAGATTTTGTGAGGGAGATCTTTTATCTATTTTTGTTTAACTCGTGCGGCATTTTGGTGTAAATGTCGGACAATTGTTGAATGGTCAATGTTTAGTTCCTTTGCAACCTTGTTCTGCGTGGGTCAGCCTCAATGGATGTCGTCAATCACAGAAAGACGTCCGACACCCACCTGATGTTCAAGGTTCTCGTCTGAAGTTTTGGACCATTGTTGAGTACTACATCCGTTGACAATCCCCTGGCCAAATACTTGATTGATATTGCGATCAATTTCCATTGACTTACGTCCCATTTTTGAACTTATACCACCAAATTACTCGAATTCGCTTTTTTCCACTTATGACTTGATAGTCTCAAATAAACCAGAAAAATAGTGAAAAAACGCCTTTGAAATGATTTATCTTAGAACATGGCTAGATAAGTATATTTCAAAATAAGCATCAAAGATTGAAATGATTTAATGAAATAATAAACAAAATGATAGCATCACTACACGATGATAAAATAAATGAATAATGCTTCTCATTGCCCTTTATATGCAGGTCTTTCCCTATATAAAAATAAATTTACGAAAATTAAAACCTGCACAAGTACTTCTTAAAGACTTCTTATTGAGAAAGCTCTGTGTTTATAAAGTCAATGTCATAGAAAGTAAACCTACGAACGTATTGGCTGTGAGTTGAGTCATTGCATGCAAACATCGCTTATTTTTTATGGATCCGGCTAAAAACATGCAGAGTGGTCATTGTGAGCCATCTGGTCCCAAAATAAGAAAGGTAAGCTTCTAAGTGTCCAGCGTTCTTCCCGTAAAGTTTGCAGGCTCTTTTTATAGATAGCGTGATTTGGTATTTTCTGACCAATTAGATACTAGGGACCAGTATCTTCCCTACATCCGCTTTTTGGCAATGAAGACATTGTGAACCTTACCGGCCAGGCGTTGCATATAAAACCGTCTTCCTTACACAGCTGCACAATTCTGACATGTAATGTTGATTCGCAACAAATTGTCACGAATTTGTATACTTTGTTGAATGAGGTTAGATCTTATTTAATTGGTGCATTTCCTCTGTGACTTGAACGGGTTGGCATGCACAAAGACACGTATACAGCCAATTTCTCTCAAGTGGTTTGGATGTTATATTCTAAAGTAATCGATCTATCTGTCTATAAATCGATATTTCCGAACCTAGGTTTTGTTACTATTATACATTTATTCTTTCGAACCAGTTTCCTCGTTCCTGTTGTCTTTATCACAACATTCTGTCCTGTGCTGCCTCTTTTATCTGAAACTTATATAAAGTTGATATTGTGATAAATTGATATGTTCATGCAAGTTCAACCAAGTTCGCTATTTTTATCAATAAATTTTGTCTGCTTAACTCTCTGGTATGGCATTCAATCCGTCTGAATTTCTTAAACAATGTATAGTTACTATTATGTATTGATTTTTTTCGATCGAGTTCCCTTGTCTTTGTTGTTTATATAATATCATTTCAACTGCTGTACTCTTCTTTTTTGGATGAGGGGTTGTTATACCAGGACCTAAAGGGATCCACGGATATTGGTTCAAGAAATTCACCACACTACACGATAGGCTAACCCACCACCAACTCCAAAGTTGCCTAAATGAAGGCAAGGTACCAGAATGGATGACCATAGGCAGGACCAGAAGGTCCATTAAAAAGGGTACCTGGGAAGTAATTATAGACCAATAACGTGCTTACTACTTAGGTGGAAAATCCTGACCGGACAAATAGCGGAAAGAACCAAGGGGGCAAATGACTTGCTCTACATCGACCAGATGATCTTAAAAGAAGTAAGAAAAAAGGAGAGCATTGCAATGGATAGACTTTGAAAAACGGCATACGACATGATTCCACACAGCTGGATACTGGAATACCCCAGAATTTTCAAGATCAGTGAACCAGTGGTTCATTGCCGACTCTATGAAAAACTGGAAAGTAGACTTGACAGCCATAGTGGAAAGTTTAGCAGCGGGGAATCTTCTAGGGAGACTCTCTGTCTCGATTACTTTTTGTTCTAACTTTGATACTGCTTAATACAATCCTAAAAAAAAAAAACAGCAAATGATACAAAATTTCCAAAACAAAAGGAAAAGTCAACCATCTAATGTACATGGACGATATAAGATTATTTACGAAGAACGGGGGAGAATTCGAGACGCTGTTCAGCGAAAAAAAGGAATACAATGATGACATTGGGATGGAGTTTCGAATAGAAAATGTGCAATTAGGGTAATGCACAAAGGAAGGCTCGCAGTTGCAGAAGGAACTGAACTTCCCGACAGCAGGAAAAATACCAGGATGATGCAAGAAAACTGAAGAAGATGTCAAACATAAAAGTCAGGGTAGTACCAGTAATAACAGGTGCCCTCGAAACCGTACCAAAGGCACCGAAAGCGAGATTGGAGGAACTAGGGAAAAAAGTAAGGATCGAGACAGCACTACTAAGGACTGCACTGATGTTGAGAACGGTGCTGGAAATATAAGATATACGACCCCAGCTGTTAGCAGTGACCTAACAGTGGAGGAAGGAAGAAAACAACCCCACCTAAATGGTGATGGAAGTATGAACCAGAGCACTGCTGTGATAGGTAATGTAGAGATGAAATGAAATGAAAGGAGAGCTGATGACTTAAGGAGACTAACTATCACTCAGCCTTCAGCGATAACCAGCAGACTACTAGGGTGAAACTGTAAACCAAAATACTGCTGTGGACTAAGAAAGTGTGAAGAGGAGGACCAGAGACTTGAGGAGACTTGCTGTCATCTAACCTTCTGCGGTAACCACTAGGCAACAGGTGCGAAACAACAACAACTACTACTACTACTACTGCTACTGCTACTACTACTACTACTAATAATAATAATAATAATGATAATAATAAGAGGATATTTATATGAATTTACTACGTTACATCATAAAGTAGATAAGCTTTTTTTCTGTTGGGTAACGAGATTGAATATATATATATATATATATATATATGTGTGTGTGTGTGTGTGTGTGTGTATGTGTGTATATACATATATCTCTCTCTCTCTCTCTCTATACATATATATATGTGTGTGTGTGTAGATATATATAAATATGTATATATATATATATATGTATATATATATATGTATATAAATATATATATATATATATATATATATATATATATGTGTGTGTGTGTGTGTGTGTGTGTGCGTGTGAGTGAGTGACCAAGACTAATTTGGCTATGGGGCAAGTTAAATCGTTTGCTTTAATCTTTGTTTCAGTCACTAGATGGCACCACTGGCAGCGTCTTTTTGAGCAGGAAAATTTCGGCCATTTCACGTCTTGATTCGATTCATATGTGCTGTAAGCATGAGAAGTTTTCCCTAGAAAAACGTTTTCCGACCCTGGTAAGTAACTTTTTCTATTTGCTAAACGAGTACCTAGTTCATGTTTTAACGTCAGTCCACGATAGCGTACACTATGTTTAAGAAAAGTTGGAGTAAACACTTACTCGATACACATACATCCATCAACAAACTCATACATCTCACACATTCATACACATACATACAGAGGCATATATGTTCATGTATATTCATACACATACGTACACGCACTTCACTCAGTAATACTCCGTATAGCGTTACCCCATTTAGTTCTGATTCTCTATAGTGCACTTTTTTCAAATATTTTTGTAATAATTTGTCATAATAAATTTCGGAAATAAATAATATATCAATATGAAGAACACTGTAATGTCTCTCTGTATATAACAATAGATCCTCCTCCTTGAGACAAAACCTTCGCAGATTAGAATATTTCCTACCCAGCATATGAAACAATTGACTCTTCCACTTGAATAAGTTCAGTCAAATTTTAATAAATCCTAAGATGTAACTGATGATACTTGAACAATAATTTGCATCATTGAAGGAGTGAACTAATGAATCCGAGAGTAAGAAAAAGGTCACAGTAAGAGTTTCATGGGTAGATATATTTATGCAGTGCAGTGATGTGTGTGTGCACGTCTCACTCTCTCTGTTCCTCTCTCTATCTCTCACTCTCTCTTTCTATATATATATGTACATATATTCATATAAACACACACACATATATATATGTATATATATATATATATATGTATATATATACATATATATATATATATATATATATATATAAATACATACACATATATATACATACACATATGAGTATATATATACATATATTTACATGTATATGCCTCCATATACACTTACATACGGATGTACATGCACATATATGTATATACATACATACATATATATATATATATATATATGTATATATGTGTATACATATACATATATACATACATATATACATTTACATACTTATACACATATATGTATGCATGTATATATATCAAATAATGTAAATTTTGGCAGCCATTTTCCTTTCAAGCCAGTTTCATTGAACAGATAGTTATCGATTAAACTTTTTTATTACTCTTTGTTGTTTGCAAATGAGTTTTTTGCTGGATTATATATATATATATATATATATATATATATATATATATATATATATATATATATATATATACGCGCAGATATATGTGTATATGCATACAAATATATACACTGATGTATGTATATATACACACAAATATATATATATATATATATAAATTCACAAATATATATATGTATATGTATATACATGCACACACACACGTATATATATGCATACATACACACACACACACATATATATAAATATATATATATATATATATATATATATATATATATATATATATAAAGTGTCTGAACACACAGATTTTGGCTTCAGGATCAATTATCAAGGGGATTTGAAAGGCTAACTTAATGCAACTTTGCTGCAAGTTTTGGTCAGTCACTGAAAACAAGTATTTAAGCAAACTCACCCCCAAAGAAAAAAAGATAATGGGTGTGTTTTCAGATGTTTTAAGAAAGGCCAAAAATGTCTGGGAGACTTAGAGACCAATACACTAATGGGAAGAATGTAAACATAGGCCACAAACATGGTTTGTATTTGCTCATATTTTTAGTAGCAGTATTGTATGTATATACCAGTAATAGTATCTGGCATTGTCCAGGAAAAACATAAAATGTAACAACACAGAAAATATCCAGGTGGTAACAATAATACTGACGCATCTCATCCTTCATCTGTAATAATTGGTCATATCAACAAGAAAAAACATACATACAGATTTAGGATTTTGTAAGATTAACACGAAATATGAAGTTTCGCATTTTTTTGGAATTAATATAAATTTCGAAACTACTATCATTCTGAAAGGATTAACATGAGATATTGAAGGATCACCACATCGACTATCATTTTTAAGGATTAACCTTACAATGAGGGATTAGTCTTTAGAGTATTATTAAAAATATGGAGGATTACGTTAACTTTATTTCAGGCTAACTTTGGCGCCAGTGATCGTCATTCGAGTCCAAGTAAAAGTAAATTTGTGATGGCATAAACAAACATTTACTGATAATTCTATTCAGCTTTAATTTCCAATTTTTCAGACCGGTGAATTTATAAGGAAATCAAATATGGGCACCGTAAAATTGTTTTAACTAAAAATTTAATCATTTCCTCGGTAGTCCATCATTCATTCTTTTACTAGTTTCTAAGTAATTCAGGGGAAACTCTTAGAGATATGATGTGGATAGTCAGCAGCAGATACAAACGTATGGAAAAAACAAAAAAAAATCCCCCCAAAATGGGAATATCTCTCAACCAAAGAAAAATTCTCGAATGGAAGACCAACAAACATTTTTCTAATCCTATTGACCATCCTCCCATAACATGCTATTGAAATTCATTGAGAAATTATGTGAACAGATAAATGTTTCATCAGTAAAACGAATTACCGAGAAACTACACGAAAAGTTTTAAGGCAGATCTCTTAATATCACTCGGGTAAATTCACATGGGCTAGTCCACTAATGATCATAAACACAATACTTTTTCGTTTGTACCCGCCAAACTAAATAATTATTTCATTCTAAATAAATGCAAATAAAAAAAGAACTAATTGAATATCCCTACCCACAGTTATCATTTCGATAAAATAATAGCCACCGAGTTGCCGAAATGTCTTCAACTTTTTTTTCTATACATCTATTCAGAAACTAAAAACGGTAAGCTGTTATCACAAAACATTCAACGTTGTGGGAAGTAACAGAAAAGACCTCAATTAAGTATGTTTCGTTCGAAACATATTTTCTTCTATTAAAATCCAATATATCAAGTCGCAAAATCTGATAGAAAAAATTTCGCCAAGTCATTCATGTATTTAAGGAGCGAATGTTAGGTTCCCCTTTGAACAAATGAATCATCAAAGGTACATATTATTTTGATTAGGTCAAGGTGATTGGTCACTTTAACAAGGATTATCATATTTCCAGCATAAAACATGGAAGATGTATTTCCCTGTCGGCCTGTTTGGGAACCATTCTGAGGAATAGTGATTGGTGAATACCAGTCACTTGAACCTCCTCAACATATGATTTTTGCAATATAATCCACAATGTGATTATGGCGGGACAGTAATTGAACTGTGGATCTAATAGCTCCTTTCCTAATTTTCTAACCAAGTAACAAACTATTGACTGAAAATGGCTAATACACCAGGAGCGTATCTGCTTTTTGCTATCAATGCAAATTGGCCCCTTTTGTTCATCACTCTCCAAGATCCCTCAAGTGATTGAGTGTTCGTTCGAATTGGTTACAAGGATATTTGTAGGTTGTACTGTTTAACCAGAAACACAGAAGAGTTGACTATATTCCAATGACTCGGAACGGATTGGATATTGATATGGTCTAGACAGCTTCAAGTCTTCCTCGTATTTCCAATTCATTCGAGTTCAGTTGTCGCATTTTGAAACGGTTCCAAGTGTACGGTTTTTCACTTCCCCGGTTGGCTTTTATTCGTTTCCACTCAGTGGTCTCCTGGCAGAGCCACGTCAACAATCTGGCAGTTCTTCATTTCTTTGTTTAGGACTATTACATCCAATTTCTTCGCTTGCATGGGTGCTCAATCAGGATCTCAAAGTCCGAGAGTATCATATTATCTCAAACCACTGAAACGCTAACTGGTTATCTAATCCTGCACATACCCTCTCCTCGTTCACTGTTCAACTTAGGGTGGCGTCTTTAAGAAAACCCCAGGAATAAGTGAAAAAAATATATCATATTGCACCACTCTACTCCAATATATCGCGCCATATTTTTCCCTATTTAGTGGTTGTAGCACTTGTAGTAACAGAGGTAAAATAGTCTGAAGTCCCAGTCTAAGATTGAGTCTCAAGTCTCAGATTTAATATTTTCGTTATCATTTGTTGACGATTTTTCTTCTTGCTTTTCATCACCATACTTTAGGTTGGTAAAATAAGTAGCGCAAATTCAGATGGGGAGGATGTATATGCATACGCACATACGTTCGGTGTACATATGTATGCATATATGTATTTATGTCTATGGGAGCAATGCATATATATATATATATACATACATACATATATATATATATATATATATATATATATATATATATATATATATATATATAAGCGTGCGTGTGTGTATGTGTGTGCATACTCTTGTGCACGAATTTAATGGCCTTTCATATGTATCCATTCGTATGATAGTGTCCTTGTACCCGAAAAGAAGCGGGTATACGTAGCAGTTCAGCTGCCAATCCTAAACCGTTATCAGTTGCTGTTCGCCTTTTCTCCTCCCTTTTGCATCTTGTATTCCACCTGATATCGATTTATTGATTTTCTGTGCGCTCTTTTCATCGGCAGCATCTCCCTCCCCCCCTGCCAAGGACCCACCTTGCCAACTAAAGTTGATCGTCCCTCCATTTCTACTGACGAGCAGAATCGTTAGATCCTCAGTGAAAATTTAAAAAAAAAAAAAGAAAAAGAAAAAAAGAAGCCCAAATAAATACAAAGACAACGACAACCAAGGAAAATCTCCTTTCTTATTGAATATAAAGAGCCGAACCCCCTTGGGGGCTCAGTTCACGTGAGGTTGCGATGGCGATATTGGTGTGGCGGTGAGTGGTGATGGGGAGTGCGTGAAATCGATTGCTTGGGATCAACTCAGTGCAGTGTGACCGACTTTTCGCTAAGGTTAAACACGTTTCTGAAATATTGCGGTCAGATATCGGCATTTCTGTTTGGTAGAGGCATTGTTGCCAAGCATGGTTGGTTATTTATAGCAGTCTCTTTAAAAATTGCCGAAATCTGTTCATCTTTTTACTTTTCAGCTATTTTTATTGCTAAAAAATTATACATATACTTATTTAAAGCACACTTTACAAATAAAATAACTATACACCAAGATTCCAGGAGAAAATTATTAATGAAAAGCGTACATTTACTTTTATCAAACCTATTAATCATTTTTTATAAATGGTAAAATTCTCGGCTATCATAGATTTTTATCGATTAAATTGGAAACAATCAGCTAGATCCAGCCCAAAAGTGGCTAATTTGGCAACCCTCAGGAGAAGACTCAGTGGAGAATTTCCCTCTTCTTTTCTGGCTGCTCTGGTTCACCCGAGCCAATCTATGCACTGAAAGAAAATTCCCGTTCAGGGTCAATGGATTTTTACAGATGAACTAGCTACTGATATCAAATATAAGATCTCAAACTAAAGAGCTTGGAACGAAGTTAGTCAGCATCTTATTATTTAAATGTAAAGTTGATTCAGCACATGTGTAAACGACCTTCAGAAAGTTTTTTTTCTTTTCAAAATAGTTTTTCAAGGCGCATTAAATGGTGAGCTTTTAACACTAATTTGTTCAGTGAAATATTGTAATTTATAAATTAAAGAATATGATTCTTAGCAATCTCACTCTTATTGTCGAAAATTTACGAAAATCTTTTGTCTCAAATTACGTTGAGGTATTAATTTCTAGATTTTTATATGAAGAAAAATTTATATATATATATATATATATATATATATATATATATATATATATATATATATATATATATATATATATTAGTAGCTGTACTAACTGTGTTGAATATTGAGCACCGTGAGTATACATTTGCAACTGATAAAATCCGTTATCATTCGTTTCCTGTTTGTTTTTACAAATTGAGAAAATATATGTTAAGTACTCTACATATACATATATATATGTATATATACATATGAGAGTAGAGGAGATGACCTTGGCAATTACTACTGCACGACTCTACTGCCTAACATTTACAAACTATTCTCGATGATGCAACACTTTAGATGAAACCAACGGCGCGAGCATATAGGATTTAGGAGTGATAATTCGACAATAGACCACGTACACATATTCAACCAGCTAATCGAAAATATATCAGAATTAACAAAACATGTTAGGTGATCTAAATAGTGGGAGCTAAAAACAGGTCTCAAGATGAATAAAACGAAGAGAAAAGTAATTTCCAGTGACAAAGTGACCTTGGAATGAGTAGAAAAATACCTTAAAGCGCATGATTGGTTGAAAGCATTTGGTATAAATAGAGACGTAGCGAGGTGCAAATTGCCAATATGGTCAAAACTAAAGTATACAATCAATACATAATACCAGCTGTGACATGGAAAACTACAAACCACTCGAAAAAACTCAAGATAGCTCTAACGGGCTGAGGAAAGTACGAATTTTAGTGATGAAATACCAACATGGATTCAAGAGAGGACCAAGGTGAAAGATCTTGTACAAGTGATCAAAATGTGAGGTTGGCGGGGCACATAGCAAGAATAAGGGATAACAATCGGAGCAGAAAGCTAGCCAATTGCCTATGGATTAGTAAAAGCAGTATGGAAAGACTAGACACAAAATGGAGAGAAGACATAGAGAAATTCGCCGTAGTGACATGGCAGACAGAAATAGGAAAGGCTTTAGTCCAGTAATGGAATTATACAGGTTGTTGATGATTATGATTATGATGGAATATGTAATAATTAATTCCCGTCGAAAAAAAATCACCGATATCATTTTTAGAGAAGAAACTACTGCAGCCATACAATGGAAAGAGATGATTGTTTCAAATGGGGGATAGGAGATATTTCTCCCAGCAAAATTATTACCTTTAACTGGAAGAGTTATTGCTGAGGACAGAGAGACATATTTTAATTCCTTATTAGTTTCAACCCGTGTCCATCTTATCAGGAAACAAGATGGTCAAATGAAAGACATACAGATATATATGTAGAGAGAGAGAGAGAGAAAGAGAGAGAGAAAGAGAGAGAGAGAGAGAGAGAGAGTGAGTGAGAAAGTGCGAGAGCGAGAGAGCAATAGAAGAGTGAGAGAGGGGGGAGAGCAAAGTACAAAAGTGAGAGGGGGGAGAGAAAAGCTAGCTCTCAAAGGTAACTTTAAATGAATGAGTAAGAATGTGATATAAGTATTACTTAGAAGAGAATCCTAGGACCGCATACTCCTTTTGTGGAGGATGAGAGCCTTTATGGCAGCAGGTAATCGGCTCAGCACTCCCCCCCCCTCTCTCTTTCTCCTCCTCCATCTTTTCTACTCCTTTTTCTTCTCCACGCCATAGCCCTATGTTTAAAAGCGCTGGCCGAGCTCAACTAGTTCAGTGGTAATGATGAGCTCTAACTCAGGGTGAGGCAGTGCAGAAATTTCCACCGACACACTGGGGAGACAGATTGGCATCATGAGAGAGAATTGACAGTCTCAAGCACTGAGATTCCTTCGAGAGGACAACGGATGTGACAGGTGAAGGAATTACAGGTGTGGTTAGTCTCACAATAGAAACCGTCACAGGATCAACGTCTTTTGGCAACATGCTATGTTGGGGATGATCAACTGGAAATGTTTGGGCTATGTTCACTAAAAAGTCCAAATTTTCTAGAACGAGCGATAAACACTATCGGACACAATGTAACTGACTAATTTTGCCCAATTTGACACTGCAAATCGAACACAGGGGGAATTTAAAAAAAAACGAAACGTTTTTTTCGAGACATAATGAGTGAATGTTCAGCTCTATGGCTCTTTTGATACAGTCTGTAGGCGAGGTACATAGATACTCTCTCTTTCTAGAAGGAAAAGGAGCAGAATGCGCGCGCGCATGAGTGTATGTGTGTGTGTGTGTGAGAGAGAGAGAGAGAAAGGTAGTAGTATTCCACAAGAGGGGCCCTATAAGTGTAAGAGACAAGTAAGACGTAAGGAAGAGGCACACTGGTTGGAGATTATTTTATATTTAATAACTTGGATATTTAGTAAAATGGTTTGGGGTCTCATAACTGTAGTTTTCAGCTTCAGCTTCCTTCTTACTTCTCTATCTCTCTCTCTTCTTTCTTTCTCTCTATTTCATACACACACACACACACACACACATATATATATATATACATATATATATATATATATATATATATATATATATATATGAAAGTTATGATAGTAACTCTCCTGTCTTATTTACTCATGAACAATCAGAAGAAAAGCTCTGGTTCAACTAACCAGTTGAATAGAATAGAGACCATCACGTGACCGACGTTATTTCTCTCACCTTTGAGCCGTGTTCACTTGAAAGTCTGACATTTAAAAAATACCCATGAAAGCTCCAAAAAAAGCACTGGAGTACCAATATAACATAAGATTACATTGTAACTTGAACAACCCTCACCATAAGAAAAGTATTTTGAGATTCTCAAAAAACAACAAAAAAAACAACCTTTTTCTAAGTACGATAAGGAGTAAAAGTTCAAATTTGCAGTCCTCCAGCTACATCTTGATGGCCTGAAAGCGCGATATATACATAGCAAACGAGCAGGACCAGCTTTGAAACTGAAGAAACTCATGTTGACAATTTTGGGCGACGTTTTTCAATAACATTTACAACCTAAGAGCAAAAATTGCGTTGCACAGTGGAATCAGAGTAGTATTTTTGCCCGTTTGAACTAAGTATGAATGAGGTTGGAACCTCAATCATACTTAGTTCAAACGGGCAAAGTGTCGGTTCTTCCTGTCGCTGCAAACTATATTGGGTGCTATTCCATCATTATACCGCTTTGAATTAGTCAATTTTTGCATTTTGAATTGGGAAATGTAATGATTAAGTACTGAATGTTGTAAGGTAATCTATTCGAAATCAGGAAGAAAATGATGGTCTATGAGCGGGAATTATAGCAAGCGTTACTGGAAGGATATGTTTATTTTATATAAATACACGCACACGCACGCGTGCGCGCACACACACACACACACACACACACACATATATATATATATATATATATATATACGTATAAAGTCTCACATATACCATCCATGAAACATACCATAAGCACGCCGATACCTTCACTAATTCTACAACTAACAACTGTCACCATCTATCAGGATTCTAACTGCAAAAGTAAAAATATCATCAACTGAGAGTTCAACATTGGACTTGATAACTATAGGCACTGAATTAAATCACCCAGTCATCCTAACCTACTCCCAGCAGAACAAAACTTCCGTATCTGCAGCCATAATTTCAGCACTGGATTCGTCATCATTGAAAATAATAGATAAGCATACACCTCTCGAAACGATTAAATTCGAACGGTGAACATACGTGGATCAATTAATGTAAAATCCTTCCAAACAGACTCAACATTGCACTCAACAACCCTAAACAACACGAACTCTAACCCTATGATCTTCTCACCCCTAATTACTCTATTCTTACGAACTCACTATCTTCATACCTGCACCTAAAACTACACATCTACCCAAGCCCATATACATACCCCAAAACACATATAATCTTATACATCTACAACGACCCTACCTACATAATCAGGATCCCCACCTACGTATAATTTTATGAACATCAAACCTCTACATATAGACATATGGCCCACTTTATTTGTACTGCTCAAAGCTACCTGTTTTTTAAGAATATTTACAATGATCATTAAGGATACAGGACATGCATTTCCCAACTTATACTCGATCATACATAACAAGGGCTCCCTCTAACCTATATCCAACCACCTTGATCAATATTTGAGATAGCCTCGATCCCATAACCCAACACCGGAATTCTCCTAAGTAATTACCGATACTTCATTTCCATCATTACCAACCACCCACCACTTATATCCCTCAAGCAAAGTATTTACCTAAGGGCAATATCACACATAATTACACACACACACACACACACACACACACACATACATAGATATATATGTATACATATACATCTTTACACTACCTCACTAAGACACTGAACCATTACCTAGTTCTCCAATATTCATCACAACCGATTCTTGAGAATACACATCTCATTTTGCCAGTACAAACAATAAAACACCCATAACTGCTGCTACTGCTTCCAGCAAAAGATATGACCAAACCACCAAAGATTCCTCCGCAGACATAAAACAGCCCAAACTAACCACTATGATTTCTCACAAATCCTAATCTTTTATTTCAATTTTTCCTTACAAAACAAAACATCTGATGTTAAATTATTTTTTTTTACGTAAACCCAATCTTCTAACCACTAAAAGGTAAATACAGGTTACTGGAGATGGGAACCTTTCCCTAAACATGTATAGCACATGATGCACAATGGTAAGTACATAGGTACGTTAAAGTAGCTATCTATTGGTATTTCCTTTAATTGTTAATTCTATTTACGTTGTCCGAATTAACGATATGTTAATCGTGTAACGACGGTAAATCATTTGAGACAAGTTTTTATATAATATAACACAAATCAAAATAAATGTGCGTGCGCATGCTTGCATGTGTGTGCATATATATATATATATATATATAGAAAGATATATATATATATATATATATATATATATATATATATATATATATATATATTTCGAGAAAGATAGATGTATATATATATATATATATATGTAGGGAAAGAGAGATTTTCATAGATATCTCTTTTTATATATATATATACATACAAATGTATCGAGTTGGCAAAAATTTGTATTTTCTGAAGGTTCTTATTTCAATTGATAACTTGTATTGTATGCTTGGATGTACTGTTTTAGAGTTGATGATGTAAAGCGGCAATTATTTTTGTATCAATCTAATATATGTATATGATTATAGACAAGTGAAACGAATATCTAAGTATCGTAGATTAAATATTATAGTTCGATACAAATGAGGAATACAAATATCTGATCAACACAGCGAGGGGATGTCATGGTGAAATGCCTGTGCTGATTCAAATCCCCGAAACATGTCCATTGCAAAGCACGTAACGATCCCCACCATAATACTTAACGTTCAACATCAGTACACAAAATTAAAAAAACAATATCACATTTGATAGTCTGTGTATAACACAGGATATCTGAACTTGGTAGATTAACTGGGATAGGTAAGTAACTGACGTACACAACACGGCATTTTAGGATGATTTGGAGGACTGTTTTGAAAAAATACGAAATCTCTGAACTCAAACACTTTCTCTGTTGAAGTGTCAAGTTTTATAGCATATATATATATATATATATATATATATATATATATATATATATATTCTAGAGAGCTTTATGGTTTCAAACACTAAAACATCAAAAAACTTTTTCAATAGGTTTTTAGAGTCACTTCAGCCATCCACTTCACAATATCTGTCAATGCAATTTATGTCATCTTCTAGAGTATACTCTCCCTGTTTCCTCTATGTTTTGTTATTATTTTAGAATATATAAATTGTCTCTTGTTGGGATCTTCAGTTGTGTACCATGTAACTGTGTCGGGGATTTTAAAAACAAACTGTTACATTGACATGGCACCCCAACAGTGCTGATCAAACAACCCCCTTTTTTTATTTACTTTATGCCATAGATGTAATTTGTCATTTTTTATAAGGTTTTATGCATAATGTATATCTATATTATTTCATACTATATCTACGTAGGTTACCATAAAAATGTTTTTTTAACGATGGGGGATCAATAAGTATAACAACAGACATGATTCGTGTAATTTCTTTTGATTGTTTACCCAAGTGAATATCAAATACATATATATGTGTTTGTATAACATAAACATACATTGAAAATTGAAATTTTCATTGCATCAATATTGACATAAATTAGGATTTTACTCGAAATTTAAACGGTGTTAACACACAGTAACACACATTAAATAAATACATGTAAAATAATTTAATTTAATCCTATAACCACGCCAACAAATTTTTTTCTAAGCAAAATAAAGTAGAATGATGGCGTAGTAATATTCATCGAGATATAAATTCACAATGAATGAATAAGATAAACCAGAATTTTACTTGGAATTTCACCTGGGTTTATTTGCAACACAGAATAAATACTTATTATATTATGATAAATGAATAAATACATTTTTTGAACCAACATATTAACAAAATAGAAAAAAAAGAAGACATTTTTGCTTGAAAAAAACAAAAAAAAAAACAACTAAAATCATGGAGTCGGTTTATCCATGAATATATAAGTGAGTGCTGTCCTGTTTTTTTTAATAATCCCGAAACAGAATCATGGACTCTATAATAAAGTATAAAATCACAAAGAGAGAGAGAGAGAGAGAGAGAGAGAGAGAGAGAGAGGGGGGGAGATTGAGGACAGAGGAGAGAAAGAGAGGGGAGAGAGAGAAAATCATGTTTGAAGAAGAAGGCAGAAAATAATCAAAAGGTCAAGATCAAAATGATTTTTTTGTCTTTGACGCCTTCATATTCAGAACACTTCATTACCATCGGCTCAAGTCAAAATAAAGCGAGTACATTATTAAAAACCTTAAACTTGACGATATTTTTAGGTCATTGCACGAAGCCATTAAACCTAGAGTTAAGAACAACGGAAGTTTAAATACAGTCTTCACCTAGAGAGGCTTTTGCTGGCGGATAAGTCTTATCGATTCGAGAAGACTTACAGCATGGAATCACGTTGAATCCGTCGCTATCATTCATACAAGCTATATTATTCCGACTGTCTTATTGTTGATCACAACACACGCCAACGAAAAACACTAGAGAGAAAGTAAAATACACTTTCCATGAGGGAGAGACTTGCGTAGCTCGTAACAATTACCGTAAATTGTGGAACATAAGTCAGCATTTTGAGATGGATAAAATATCCTCTAAACCTGGATTCGGTCGATTGGGCGAAGTATAAAATGTGAACCTTTATGACTGAATGGTGAACAAGCACAGCAAAACCACATTCGACATTACTTAATGTAAGATGATAGCGTTCAGTATAAAAAAATGACAACTGCATCACATGACGTTTCGAGCAGCTGATCCACCATAGCTGGATCGGAGCACCATTGAGTCACGATGCAGTTATATATTGGCTATCGTTATTGCATGAGTTTTAATGAAGAATCCCCTCTCTACTTCCCCATCTCTCATTA
>OY735204.1:24703885-24741385 GCA_963457665.1 Thysanoteuthis rhombus | reverse complement strand
CTTTTTGGAAGCTCATCATTCTGATTGCTGAGATAATTGTCCATTGCCGAAGAAAGACTACAGTAGCATTGTTCTAACCGAGAAACTGTTTCTTGATACCATTTTATTAGAATATGTCTGTTCGAATTATTATTGAGGATAAAAAATTTACACACAATACATATAAACAAAAAGGAAGTGAGATTGTTTTGAATGATTCGAATAAGTCTTCGGAATCTTATTATCAACAATTTTCTTTGATATTTGGTTTGAAAACGATTGATTACATATTTTGTGAACGGAATCAGCGTGAGAAGATAAAGTTGAACCTTAAGTTTCAGCCGTTGTACACCACGGCTTTCTTCGGGCGAATGGTGATGTTTCGAGAAATGGGAGATGGGAGTCGTCATCAAAGCCTGGGGTTGGAATATCCCTATTCCACCGTGTAATTTTGGGTGGAAGTAGTTGTGAAGTGGGAAAAATGTTGTTATCTGTTTTTCATGTAACAAATATGTTGGAAATATGTTGATGTCCGAGGTTGTTGCTTCAGAGGCGCAATTTGAAAGGGTCTTTTTTGGACTTCCATGGAAATTGCAGGGTATAGTCTGCCATCTTTGCTATCTATATATAAGAAAGGTCAGATGATTCTTTCCTCTTTTTTGGAGAGTGGTAAATGATTGAAATAACGCTGGTATTCTTTCCAGAAGGGATGGTAAATAAAGGGAGATAATTTGTTCTGGGATAATTGTCGAATAGGGAGATAATTCTCATTATTTCATGTTTTTGGCGTTAGTGAAATAATTTTGATCATTCTTTTTCACCTTGGAAATATATATAACTGCATTCATGTGTAATCACAGTTTTTATATATATATTAGGCATGTATATAATCATGTGGTGTATACAAGATTATATACATGCATAATATATACATATTTTTGATATTTTAATGCATGCCTAGGTGGTTTTTATACAGTTTCTCCTTACATGTATCCAATGTTCTTCTTACGCTTCATAAATAGTCCTATCATTTATCGAGACTCTACATGTTTCCTGCAGCCCAAAAGTGGAGTTCTCCGACGAAACCTTGAAAGCAAAAATGGCAGAGACTGAAGAACAAATTACCAGTAAATCACACAAAAATATTTTCAACGTTCCAAGACCCCAAAATAACCTTTCATACGATTGGCAGAGCTGCACTGATAGTGTAAAAGTAAGACTTTGATCGTGAAAAGACGTATTGGTTTGAAGGTGTTTGGTATGTTTAAAAAGAACTGAACATTGGATAAATGGAGTGAAGCTAAGGAGAGGAGCATACTGTCCTATTTCAAGCCTTCAAAATCAACCACAGCAGACGATTAATCCTCACAGGACTGAGGCAGGCAGACAATGATTTAAGTTATCTTTTTGGCGGCTGATGTCAATGAACGATTCAAAATGTTTCTTTGTTTTAAGCTATTTCAGAAAGCGAGAGAAACCTGTAGTAATGTGAGTCTCTCGTAAAAGCAAAATGACCAAAAGCACACTTTTGAAAAGGCTAGGTAAATCCATGTAGGGAATCTACTTATGGGTGGTCCCCGCTTTTTGAAACTTAGTTTTACGCCATTTTTTCGCTTTGAAAAAAAAAAGGATAAGACGCACAAACAGCATTCGGCATTTGTATTACAGCGAGTCGTTATAGAAGTAACTCGCTCCTTCTTTCTTCTCTAATACGCCATCTTCTGTAATTGCTCAGATGTCCACCTTCGATGATTCAGCCTAATATGCCATCGGCGCCATTTTAGAATCCTGGGAACGCCAACAAAATTTCTCATATAAGTTAATGGTAATTGCTTCTTCGCTGCATGTCATTTCGGGTTACGGAAGGTTCCATAGGGATTCACTACTTTGGGATAGAAGGGGAGTGACAAAATAGTGAAGCTGAAGCTTCTGCAATATTTATCAAAATGTCAAGAAGAGATGTCTACCGCAGCGCGATAGTTTGGATTCACAAATCTATCTGATGGTGTGGGTTGTTTAATCCAGAATAGATGCCTTACTAGCGTGGTTTAACTGGAGCTGAACTTAGCCAAACCTGGTAAATATAGACGCCTGCTATAGAGCAATAAATATATGTCTTGATTTGCATGATTCGTTCTTTTTTCTTTATATTTTAAATATTCAGTTACATTTATTAGCAACGTAATATCTTGACCGTACATCAAACCCCACTCCCCATGAAAATCGTATTGTTTGAGGCATCCCTGTAATCATTTTGGCTGATTTGATACAATAGATTACCATCTGTATATTTGACATTTTGATTGGGTTTCGAGCCCAGGTAAAAGCTAGACTGCAAGATGTTAAAAAAAAAGGCAAGCTATTCCAACATAGAGACTAGCACGAAAAAATGTTTCTGCTCCTAAATAGGGAGACAGAGGGGGCTGGGGTTCTGCTTTGGTGGCTGAGATAGTTATGTATTTTCCGCCTGTGTTAGTAGGCGGTGGTCATACAATCCAGGATTTCGAATGCTGATTTTCAAGACAGGTAAGAAATCCCTACTTGGAAGAAAGATGCAACTCAAACTTCTTACAATGCATTCTTTTCACCCAATCCGATACTTGTCCCTGTGCCAGACTATTAGTTGCTCCAACTGTAGAGCAATGGTTAGGATGCTTGTCTGGGAGACCGATTCACCAATGAAGTGAAACTGATCCTTACTGGATACTCCACTGTTGTAGCTTTATAAAGTTTATTAAAATAAGCAGTGTCTTACTCTGGCTATGACTTCAGTTGCCCCTGCTCAAGTTTAACACAGTTTATTACTATTTATAGCCTGTTTGAGATATGTGAAATACACAAGCGCCCGAATTGGTGTCACTCACTTCACTCTGCAAAATTTTATCCATGACGGGAGACAGTTTCATGCATTTCAATCAGAAACTGTCAACCTTAAATGTCGACACCAACATAGCCTAAATCAACATTGGTTTCTTTAGTTTTTAAGTTGGTTTGGCTGGCTATTTATGTATGTCTATGAGCACATGTCGCAGGTATAGGCTACATCATTAGAGGACTGAAGATTCAAACATTTACTCTTCATTTTATTCAGAAAAAAAAGTTTTAATGGGGTTTAGTGGGGGTCCAATTGACATTTTAAGCTTATACTGAATAGTTAGTGTCCAGCAGAGTTCACCCTGTTTTTTTTTTCTGGTTTGTTTTTCTTTTCAATTCTGATTTGTTTAGAGATCACTGCCCAACAAGAGGTGTGAGAAAGAATTTATTCATTGATCATCCCATTTTTTGATTGATCATCCCCAACTCATACTGTCAAAATACGTTGGGAAATATGCTAGTCTCGCATATATCCTCACCGCGAATATTCTCTGTAGAGCTTCACGGGGAGACTTTAATAGGACCTGGAGGTCCTTGTCAGGGTTACGAAAGGAGCTTGGTGGTATTCTTAGGTACTGCTAGGTCGGCCAGTTAGAGATAGTGATATTTCAGCTCTAAAACAATGCCTGACCTCAGGATCATCATCTAAAGATAGCTTTGTCAGAATCACCGTTGTAGCAACAGTTGAATAATACCGATATTATTATTTTAGTTTCTTGTTTATCTATTAATGTATCCTAATATTTGGTAGGAAGACTCACTAACCATCAGCTTGTAACATAGGCTATGTGAGATTGACCTCAGAGATCACTTGGAGTTGGTAGATGTAATTTCTGGTCATTTTTACCAAATTTCCACGAGGTAACATGTGATTTAGCATGTAGGTACATATTATCACGGCAAAGGTTACAGGGTATGCAAAGTTTATCTCAGAGGTCATCCAATGTTATTAGAGGTCATTTGTAGTCATTTAAAAACGATTTTTGACCGCATTTCTGCGCCTATTAAATTGAAATTTGTCATAGGAATAAATCTTTTCTCAACGAGGGTTATATGCAACGTGAGGTCATTTCTGGTCATTGCCAGCCAACAGAAGGAATTTATAGTATGAAATTAAGATCGAAGTACGGAAATGTTTTCGGCTTCACCATTGGTAGAGCAATTAAAGTCAAATTCATTTGGATGGTTGGTGCCGACCAAGATTCAATGTCCTCAACCAGACTCCTCAATGACCTCTCCGTGGACAGCTCTATATTGATTGTTCTAGGGTTGGACCCCCAAACAACCTTACCAATCTGACACCAACTGGGAGAAGCATTGATGTTATCTTTAAGCCCTGTTAAACCAGGGGATTTGTTCTATTTTGCTCATCAGAATATTAATTCCATAACAACTACTTTTTCATGTGTAAATAGTACAAAAAATCGTTTTTCTCATCCGTTGAGTTGAGGTGAGATAGAAATATTAGGCACACTATAAAAAGCAAGTCTCATGAATTGACGACCTTCTGTAGTGTTAAACTGGTGACCGATGTGGTCAACGAAGTATGTACATCGTGGCATTGGTGTCTTGATATATATATATATATATATATATATATATATATATATATATATATATATATATATATATATATATAAGACTTACAAGGACATGAACCCGATGAATGTTAATATTTTGTGCTTTTAGCACTCATCCACAAAGCCACAGGAAACGACATTCGCCCGGTGGCAGATCAGTGTGAGAGGCACAAAATGTTAACATTCACCGGGTGTACGTACTAATGATTCTTATATTCTTTATATCAATAGTTGTATTTACTGTGTTGAATATTGAGCACTGTGAGTAAACATTTACAACGGATAAAAACTGTGTTCATTCGTTTTCTGTTTGTTTTCATGAATTGAGAAAATAAGTGTCGAGAACTATATATATATATATATATATATATAAATATATATATATATCTTTTATATATTAGTCAATAGCAATATTATAATGACAGAAAAATAAGTCTGTATAGTATATCTCTCTGATTTTCCTGTCATTTTATAACTCATCCTTTCTCTCTCTCCCCCCCCTCTCTCTCTCTCTCTCTCTCTCTCTATATATATATATATATATATATATATTATTTCTAACCGTAATTTTGTTAGTTTTGTCGTCAAAAACGGACAGAGATGAAATTGTCATTATTTTGCCTTTTAGTGGCCTCTAGCCGACTAGCATCGGTGACAAAAATCATATATATTTTCACATCTCGGATCAGTCTTGGTACTATTTTCCCTTTTTTACTGTTCTTTCACGTTTGTATTATCTCATTTTCTATTATTATTATTATTATTATTATTATTATTACTATTACTATTATTATTATTATTATTATTATTATTATTATTATTATTATTATTGAGAAGTTAAACAAGGCTGTTTTGTGAAAGTTTCTTAAAACAGTCTTGTTTTACTTTTCTTAATGTTATCAAACAAGGTGTTATCGATCAGTGCTCATACCAATTTATTATTGTTATTTCTTTTTCTTCCTGCTTGCACTACAAAATTCTTTTTCTTATGCTGGGATTTTGCGATATCTGACTATTGTTTCTGCTATATAAACACAAAGAATGTAACAGATTTGTATTATTACATTTATCAACGCATTTATCCCAGGATAAAATAATCTTCTTTGGACATATCCAGGGATTCATTCAGATAAACGTAGCTATGCACATCAGTCCATTGTACGAGAATGAAGAAAGGTTATTGAATAAATACCATAGAATAAAGATAACGCAACGGTTATCAATGCAAATGGAAACGATATCAGAGAACAGATATCAGTTTTGGTCCAGGCCATGAGAGTTGACTCTGCGCCATTAGGAAAGGCATGAATTAACTTCTCCTTTAGTTTTGTCTATTGTCAGGTCTTTCGATAATAATTCTCGTCACTGGCATTCTGGAAACGAGTGCAGTTAGGTGAGGTGTTTCTTCTATGCTACTTTTATCCAGAAAACCTTTCTTAATACATGTCTGATTAAAGCCAGAAGCAACTGATTTTTAGATGCGTCCCTGCATCTCTGTCATCATTCAGTCCTTTTGAATCATGAAATTTGGTCAAGTCCCTCGGGTGAACTATCCTCATCTTCCTCTCCCTCCTCATCTTCACTATCCTTCTCTCAGTTTTGTAACGCTGAATATGAATTTACTCTGCAGTATCATGTCGATTGATATAAAATGGTCCAGACCTTCGAGGAACGTAACGTGGGGAAGGTAAAATCTAGGTCCTCCTCTGGGCAGAATGAATGAATGTTGTTAGATTTCTACGTAAATTATATGGAGTAGTACTCAAATTCATTTTTCTCAAATCATGAATTACGTGGAATACTGTCCTCATTTTCATTATTTTATCGTGAATTTGTCTGAATTTTGAAGTATCGTTACTGCCCAGTTCTAAACAGATCTTCGAGTCATAACATTTAGTGATATTCTCAAATTGTCTTTCTTGACTTTTGATTGGTGTAATGGGTGAAGGCTCGGGCAATGGAATCGGTGACCTAAGTTCAAACTCCAATCGACGCAGTCTATGTTCACTTTGCTTGAGAACGGTATGAATCAGACTCTTTCCCCTACCTACGGGTGAAATAGTTGAGGGATTGGGCTCTCTAGCCTTGGGAAGTCTAAAACAACTACAATGATCCTGATCCAGGGAACGGAGCTCCCTTGAAGCTCAATTTAATGTCCTTACAACTGCAATCGACGGTCAATTTAAAATTCTTTCGGCAGCGAAAGTGATGCCATAAATATCGCTGGTTTCCTCTGGATTACATCAGCAAGGCCGTGATGGGGATTATGACGACTGGATTTCCATACGCCTCGTCCGGGCTTATGCCCTGTAGAACACAGTCCATTATCTTTAGCGATTCAACAGAAAATATAATCCAACTTTTATCAAGAGTGCTAAGAGTACTTGAGACGGATATCAACTAAGAGTAAACAAGATTGATTGGCGCTGATTTTCCTGGTGGGGAACGATAGTCAACTTAGTAAATTACCATTTGAAATTTTTGCTTTAACCCAGGCTTGAACAGCGAGTATTGGTGTCAGTGAAACGTTCTAAAGAAGAATGTTGAAGAATTAACGGTCTATTTTGACTTGATGCCATTCAAATGAATGTAGTCTTTCTTTCCAATTTGTGTTCCTAATTTTAACGATCGTAGATATCTACCACTTGGATGCTGTGATTATAAAATACAGCAATAAAAATAAAAAAGAAAGTAATTAAAAATAATAATGAAAATATTTTTTTCAAATCACATGTCTTCATAACTATCGTGTCTCCTTCTACAACATCGTAAACAAACAATATGGTATGAAGAAACAGATGGGATAGGGTGTGGCTGTATGACTTTGTATGGCCTCCGTGGCCAAATTGGTAACGGTTCAGTCCAAGTAAGCCAGGATTCTGGATTTGGGATTGGAGCTCAAATCTCGGTGGTGACTTATTTGTTAATTTTCTATTCGCACAGCTTACTTTAACAGTCGTAGAATGTAACAGTTTGAAAACTTCGATTTGGAAAAAATGAAGGAGCATTAAAGATGAAGAAAAAACTAGTCAAAATTGATAAACTTGGAGACTTTTGATCTGATGCTAGAAATAGTCCATTGTTGCTGCCGTATATTTATTGCCAATCATGACCATGCATTTTTGGAGGTACGCGTTGTGGGACTTTTCTCAACTGTATTTATAATATTCGTAATCTACGCAAGAAATAACAATTTTGAATTCACAAACTAAACATTTGCCTGGAAATTCGACTACAAAATTTGCTCAAAGCTCTTTGAAATAACCATCTCAAGTTTAAAAATGATTTATAACTATTTGTAATTGGTCACTTATCATGTAGAAATAACCAATCAAAAAGCTGTAATTGCAAATCATATGTCAAATTCAGGTCTGGACAAACTCAAAGTAACTATCATCTACACCCCCTTTTTTCAATTTGGAAAATCTCTTCCTTTCTATATTCATTTCTATGGTTAGCTCTCTACAGAACTTCTAATATTAAAGGTAGAATTAATACGTCAAACCACTCATTCACTTTAGTGATTTTACATGTACAGCAACACTGTAAATTATAGTAGTATGTGAAAATGAAACAATCATCATCATTGTTATCACCAGTCTTTTAGCATGGTTCGTTTTGACATAGACCCTTCCCAAGATTCGTCAAACCTCTCTATCATGGACGTCAAGGAGTCGATACTTTCAGAACTTGGCTATCTCGTCACACCACCTTACACTCTGTCAGCCACAATTTCGCTTATGATCTCTGGGGATTCATATTGTGATTACTGATGTCCAGCAGTCACTCAACATTCTTGCAACATGTCCAGCCCATTGCTATTTTAGTTCTCTAATGGTTCCTATGATATCTTGGTCTTCTGTCTTTCCATTAATATACTGTGCTGTCTTATGATCTCTCCCGGCAAGATTGTACATGATTCTCCCAGGCACATGGTTCTCAGTTTAAGAGTCAATCTTTCAGTTAGATTCCATATTTCAGCTCCATGGGTAACTATCGGGAGAATGCGTTGGATATATGGCTAGTGTAATTTTTTTGTTCTTAGACGTCGAGCTTGCACAACCGAAAGCATCCCAACCAAGTGTGCTTTTTTGCCTAATTTCTTCTTCTTTTGAGGGTTTCATGGATGAAGTGGTCTACCTTCTCCAGCTTAACATTTCTGATTTCGATTGTCATGTTCTTTTTCTCAACAAATTGTACATGACATTCGTTTTGCTGAAGTTCATGCAGTGGCCAACTTTCTTACTTTCTTCATTTAGTTCGTCCAGCATTATTTGGATATCATGAAGATTCTTTGCAAAAAGTCAGCATATTTTTGGGTTACTTGAGTATTTACCGTCTATTTTTATTTATTTGTGCTCCCTGTCTTGGAAGACTATCTCAAAGCTGGCCTTGGAGAGGCTGGGTGAACTAGTATCACTTTTCCTCCTCCTTTTTCTACTTAAAAAGGATCAGAGTCTTGATGTAGCTTGATGAAGGAAGTGCTGTGTCGGTAGATATGTTGCAATACTTTGACATATATGGTGTCTACGCTTTATTGGACGATAATGTCAATGACTTCGGGGACTTCAACTGAGTTGAAAGGCCTTTTAAATATCAGCAAGTGCAAAATAATCGATGGTTGAGAAGCTTTTTCTGAAATCAGCTTCTCCCCGTGGTTGGTTTTCATCTAGCATTTTGGTGATCACTTTGGTAAAAAGTTTGTAAATACAGTTGTAGATGTAGTTATTGAGATCTCTCAGGTTGACTAAAGGTTTGTGTTAAGTTTATCGTTGAATGATATTAGAACCGTTCAGCTTAAAATAAAACTGATTAAAAAAGTCGCCTCAGATTTTATTGTAAAAGTTATATTAGCTTTCTTCTTTTTTTTAAATTCTAACATTGAAGATGAACAAAAATAAATAATATTTAAGGAATATTCAAATGTAGCAGAAGTTTTAGTAATGTCTTACTTTCTTTTTGGTTCAATTACCCAAAATGCAATCATTTTTCTGTTGAGATTCTAGGGGAGATCTTAAGTCTATAAAATCTACAAATTATTTTAAAAATTGTCGCTGTTTTGTGATTTGTTACGCTCTATACAAATAAGATTTTGTTTTGCTTTTCTTATTCTTATGAAGATCTGAATTCAAGTATTTTCGATTTCCTCCCAACCAACTAAATAGATATAGCCATTATAGCTCACCGTATGTTTGTTTGCTAAAATGTAAATTAAAAGAAAATGTCTCAGAAAACCCAAACCAAAACTAGCCTTTGCCCTGACTAACTACCATAAGCCTGATCCTTGTTTAAAGCTATGTCGATGAAAAAATTATAGCCATGTTGCCGAAGTGTCCTTGACGTTTCTATTTTGATTTAATGAGCAAACAAAAATAGTATGAGGTGTAGTAGCTACAATTATTTACTGTATCAGTAACTAACAAAAAAGACCCTTGATTCTGCCAAGTCTGTAAATTTATCAAAAGTAGACCCTGTCTTGTCCCACTACGAGAATATACATCGGCCTATTTAACATGCAAATTTATTCAGGCTGATTCATTTGTGATTACTGTTCAACCAAGCAGCTCAAGTCTCTTGTTAGGCCAACTGTCAAGTCAGATACGAGTCACAAATGATCTTTCGTCTTACACGTTTTCTCCGTCTTTTGCTTTGTCTATTTCACCTTTCACCTCCGCACCTTTAATCATTTCAGAACTGTTGAGTACCAGGGCGGTTTGCTCAATCGATCGTTAAATTACATTCGTATAAAGTCAGCTGACGGCCATATTGTTTTGACAACACTGCTTTCAGTCTGAAACTCGTGTAAGGCAACATTAAACTTGCTCGTTACTTGGAATGAGATGAGTGACCTCTTAATTACGACCGACGTAAACATTGTGTTTCCCTGTCCGGGCTTATCTTCCTTACCGTAATAGATCATTCAAGAAGACAACTCGAGTTAAGAACTTGGAGCATTTCACGGGTGCAAGCAGTCTTGCATGAGTAAAAGCTCTGATTATCATGGAATAGGGACACCTGAGCACCTCACCAGAAAGCAATGGTAGTTTAGCTAGTCTCACAGACCACTGCCATATGTTCGATCCCAACTAGGTGTCCCAAATCAGTGGTCCAAGCTAAGTGAACTAATATAAGGACGACTGCCATTCTGTAATGGTAAGCAAGCTAGATTTGCGGACTATCTCTGCTGGGCAGTGAGTTCAATCCTCACTAAGTATCCCACTCTTGTAACCATATGCCAGACTAAGTTAAGCTAATCAAATATAAATCATCTCATCATGAAGCAATGTTTGGGAATTTCGTTGAATACTTGATCTTCCTTGAATGTCCAACACTTATGACTTCGTACTAGACTAAACTAAGCTTCATCATCATCGTTATCATCATCATCATCATCATCATCATCATCATCATCAGCAGCAGCAGCAGCAGCAGTATCCTTTCAGCATCCGTCGTTGGACACGGAGCTTCCCCAATTTGCCAGAACATTCTATCGCTGGCGTCACGGAGACAATACTCACTGAAATTTCATTTTCTGCCGGCATGTGATTTTTTATGAGTCGTCATGTCTGGCACTTATCCGATAGTCATGCAACATGTCCAGCCCATTGCCATTCCGATTCTCTGGTGGATTCTAATGATATCTCGGTCTACTTTTTTTCCGGTAATATACTGTGCTGCTTCGTGATCTCTCCATGTAATGTTGAGCATTTTTCTTTCCTGTCTACGCTGCATGTTTCTCAGTTTGAGACCCAATCTTTTGGTTAGATTTCATATTTCAGCCCCAGGAAACTATCGAGTGGATGCATTGGTTGAATACACTTCTTTTCAGTCATATGGATTTCTATGGAGATTTGTTGTCCTAGGCAGATGTAGTAGTCTACTTCCTTCAGCTCCTCGTTTTTGATTTTGATCGTTGTGTCTCTGTCCTCAACATGACATCGGTTTTACCGAAGTTCATCTGGAGACCAGGTATCCTGCTTCTTTCATTCAGTTCGTCTAGCTTTTGTGACCTGTCTTTATATTGCCTCATAAAAGAAATGCTGTGTCGATTTTATGCTGCAATATTATGACATATACGGGGTTTACGCCTTACTATTTAATCTTATTTCTATGATCAGTTAAGCGGGAGACTGTTGATTGTTTTGTAGATGCCAATGTATAGTTTATTTTATTTCTTGGTGACCTTTTTGGTGCTGTGTTTTGGTAGTAACCCTTGGATCACATAATCCCTCACAAAGCAAGTGATGAGGCTGGGCCCTTTAAAATTGCCGACCCAGTAGGAACGGGTGGTATGTTTATGATGGTGGGAACCATAGGTAGTTTTAGCCATAACCTGCTGCACTGATGTGTTGTTGGTGTCTGACTGGTTACAACTGATCTCAAACACAGCAGCCCAAGATCCCTTTCGGCTTTTAGCAACCATTGTATCCCTTATTGATTACATGGGTTAGCGCGAAACTATAAGGGATATAAGCAGAATGACACTTAATTCCATATTTTACTCGCAGTACTATGATAGTAAGTATTTATATGTATCTATGTTTCACCCTCTACGTCAACATTTGCACGCATCAATGTTTTGGAGAATAAGTAAATAATGGAAATGCAACATATACAGAAGTTTAAGGGACACTACTAAGTTTTTAGCAGGGTCGATACTTCTGGCAGATGGTCGATTTGCCGAGATTCTTTTGTCCCCGTTCGAACGCAAAATCTCTTCCCACCGTTCTCCTTTCCCACGCATTAAATGAATCCTTGACTGTCCCTATGAATTTGGATCTACAAGGTGCTAATTGAAAGGAATTGGTATTGTTATAACTCTCTCCCATTTATTCAAGCTTTTCAATACTGTACTAATTTACATGATCACTGCATGCGTATTATATCTAATCAAGAACTTTTTTTTATTTATAGCTAATCATGTTTTCTCCGAACACATTGATGAAAGGTGAATGCAAATTACCTCAGTCAGAGTTCGAACTCGATTCGCAATTGTATTCGCTGCTAACCCCTCGGCCATCTGCACTGGCATTGATATCTCCTTTAGAAATGAATAAATGTTTTAATACAATACTTCGATACATATAGATAGAAAATTAGACTCTTCTCACTCATGCAGTATTTCGTAGAAGGAAGTCCCTTTTTCCAAATCAGCCGTAACCAGCATTCTTGACAATAAATTAGTCCTGGCGATCTCTACAACCTTGGAGTTTAATGAAATCTATCCCATGTTTTTCTTCGTTGTTATCCTTATAGACTAATTTTCAGCACTCAGTATCCTGTCATTTGGCCAGCCATAAGACGCATACAACCAATCCAGCTATCAATTGCCCTCTTTATATTAATAGAGGACTATATAGAATGCTAGCAAGTATCAAAAATCGTATCATATCAAACTCTACAGTATCCTCTTTGGTCTCAAATAATGTTGCGTTCTCGGAATCAAGCCGTTGGTGTGGATACAAAGTTTGGAGGTACTCATAGAGTATCCGTTTAGGCATGTCTTTTGTGAGTGATGCATTGTCTTTGCAAAGAAGAACTCCAGTGGTTATCCTCTTGGACTGTAGTCATGAAAAGGATTGTGAACGTACAACGTATCGTGCCACGGATGTAACTCTTTCTTATACTTGAATGATATATGTGACCAAAACCAAGTACAATAAATCTCAAAACATTGAGATTCAAAAATTCAAGTTTAAGGTGAATAAAAAATCAAATTAAACAATGAATAAAATGGAGCAATTAATTAAATTAATGCAAATGTCTTGTTTTTTCTATTTTTTTTTTCCTGGAAATAAGTTATGTTTCAATTCATCTCCTTTCCCCTCCATTTCCAACCTTATAACTATTTGTTGTCAAACTTCTGTACCAAGTCTGAAGTTGACTTTGTTTTCCTATCGTAACAAGAGAAACAAGAATAATCCTCACCGAAATCAAGAGCGTATATCGATTCGTAAAATCCACATTCCTCATGACCAACTGATTACCAGGGGTCTATTTTAGTGACTGAGCCAAATTAACGAGTCTTAGATATCAACGAAAATTCATCATACAGATACAGACGGGTTTCTTTCATTCTAATAAATACATTTATACAAGAATAATTTTTTACAGTTTTCTGTTTGTTATTCATACAATACGAAGGCTGCAGTCATCATCTTCTGTTGGAATGGAAATTGGAGTGGAGTTCAACACTGCAGCAGCCAGGCTGCTCTTTCTTTCAATCAATATTCGTCCTTTCTTTCAAACACCTATCTTTTTCCTCCTTTTCTAATTCTTCCTTTCTTTCGTTTTTCTTTTTTCTACCATTCTTTCTTTTTTCTACCATTCTTTCTTTTTTACATTTTCCATCGTTAATTCTTTTTATTCTCACATTTCTTTCCGTGATTCTTTCTTTCTTTGCTTTATTCTTAGCTAGTTTCTTCAATACTTCCCTTCTTTCTCACATTCTTTTTTCTTCGTTCTTTTTCGCCCTTTTCTTTCTTACTTCTTTTTCCTATGTTTTTCTTTATTGCATAATTTTTTTTTCTTTCATCCTTTTCCTTTTTCTTTCTTTTCGAGTCTTTTATTTTCTTATTTTCTTCTCCTCTTCTCTTTCTTTCCTTCCTTCTAGTCACGAAGAGAGAAGGAGATTGCTTTAACTTCTCCATAAGGTGGAAGCCACTTTGTCTTGAAGAATTAGCATTTAAATTCCTAGCTTTTACCTGAACTCAGACAATCACATCTGGTCCTGATGCGGAATATGCAAACTATCTCAACCGCAAGGCGAGCTAAATTGGCGAGTGCAAAAATACAAGAGAGAGAGAGAGAGATGGGGGGAAGGATGATGTACACAGAAGTAGCGCCAGCAGACTTTGCAGAGATTGACTGATTGCTTTGGAGTTGCAGGAAGTTGTGTTGCCCCAAGAATGGCGTTGTTTGCATTAAAAATCAGTAACCGAAGATTTGGAATTTACTTGACCATTTGCAACGGGAAAAAAACATCTTTTTCAGCGTGAAATGTCCAATTCATTTTAATCGAAAGATTTTTGATTCATAAAAATTTATTCACTCAAAATATCCCCATTTTCCATTAATACATTTATTCTAACCTGGCAGCAAATAGTCAATTACTCCCTCAGAGAATAATTCATCCAGAGCATAGATAAAAGATCCTTAGGTTTTATCCTGATTAGAGAATTTCTTGCCGATATAGAATGGTCCCAATGCTTAAAAAATCGTAAACGGTGAGAGAGAGAGAGAGAGAGAGAGAGAGAGAGAGAGAGAGAGAGAGAGAGAGAGAGAGAGAGAGAGAGAGAGAGAATAGGCTGAGTGCAATTAAAGTCCCTTTATACTGAATCAGCTATAATAACGACTACTTTGCAGGTGACAACGTGCAATAAAATTGCAAGCTTTCTATTCGACAAACTGAATGTTGCTTGATTTTGAACGTGCGATTTCAATCTTCTTTATTTATCTATGAGCATTAATTGTTGAGACGCTTTGAATCAAATATTCCCTGTTTTCCTTGAAAGTTCAATGTTTTGGTTCCTAATCCCAGCTATTATCATTTAATACTATCTTTAAAGAATTCCCTTGATGAAAGACTCTCATTTTCTTTGAAAACTAGAAAGGGCACCAGAACCAGTTCTCCGATGTGAAAGATAAAAGTTGATATAATTATGAAGTTGATTGAAAGATGGCAGACGATAGCGGAGAAAAACGGTTATCCAATGAAGTTAATGTAGAGAAAAAAACATTTTATTGTTTTTTTTTTGACTCAATGAACCGAAAGAACTTTTTGAGCAGCCCATCATTGATACAAAAATCATTTTACATCACCGATGAAACACACAAATTCTATTCTGTTGGATATGATTAATTGAACTGTGATGCTTGTGTTTTCCACTAATGTGAATATTATTCGTGTTAAATCAAGCATTGGCCACTGGTGTGTTGTAGTGACATTGCATGGTAAGTAAATGGCAAATGAATCTTTTTATTGGGAGGGGTTTTAGTTGTGGAATATATCGAAAAATCCTCTACCCTGGCCTAAGAAAAATATATTGTCAGGTTTCTTGTTTTTACAATGAATGCTTCTTGGTTTGCTAACTTTCTTCACAGTTTCTTATTGCACGATTTGAGAAGTGGCGCCTTGATAGAGTAGTCTTTATTTATCTTACATATCAATTCAATGGTTGTTTTTGATAGGAGACATAGCCCCACCATAGGTCAAGTGAACTCTTATATATATATACACATATAAATGCTCTGTCTTTGTCTCTGTCTATCTGTATGTATGTTTTCGTCTCTCTATTTTTCTCTGTCTCTAAAATGACTAAAAATGATAAAACCTGGTTTTATTCACAAGGATACAAAAGTATATTTCCAATAATAAACTCTGCCATACGACGAGTAAAACTTTAATATGATATAACGCTTCTCGAAACACATCATCATCATCATCATCATCATCATTTCTGTCTCTGTCTCTCACACTCTCCGTCTTTCTGAAATGATCAAAAGTGATAAAACCTGATATCATATATAACACAATAGTAGGTTTACGATAACGAATTCCATCATATGACAAACAACACTTTAATATAATATAATACTTCTTGAACTCATAACTTTTTTTCATCATCATCATCATCATCATCATCATCATCATCATCAGCATCTCTGTCTCTATTTCTGTCTCTTTCTATCGTGCTCTCCATCTCTCTGAAATGACCAAAAATGATAAAACCTGATATTATCCACAATGATACAAAAGAATATTCCAATATTAATCTCCTTCCCATGACGAACGACACTTTAATATCATCCTTCTTGAAAGACATCATCATCATCATCATCAAACTGCTAAACAACCTATTCTTCTTCATACTTCCTAGACTACCAATGTTATAATCATTCTTCTGCGTAGTTCAGTGATCGTCGTTTTGGTAGAAAGACCAACACAAACATTTTTGTTTTTCTCTTCCAGACTTCTCTAGGAAGAAAAAAAAACTAGTTAGACAGTGAATGATAGGTTGAACGACGTATGTTGTTTCTTTTTCAGTCATATCGTCTGACACCAAGCGACCGATAGGATCCAAGTGAAATATGGCTCTCACATTTATGCTGATACCGACGCCAGCCTGACACTTCGCGTTTCGGCCTACTTTGGTCGACTGCTGGCTGACAGCTGCCCGAATAACTAATGTCGAATCTCGATCGATCGATTCCATCCCCTTAATTTCCAAATCCGAATGCCAAAGAGCAGAATCTTCTCTTCTATATGCATTTATCGACAAGATCATGTGATTACACGCATACTAGAATTCAGGTGACTCGATCATGTACTTTGCTTTCATTGGACTCCATCGAACGTTGACATGTACCTTACAGGACCAAGTCACATTGTCCTATGTATCATAACATCTGTCAGTCATTCTTTATTTAATCATATCTGACCATTTGTTTTAATTGTTAATAATTAATAATCCAAGTTCAGAATAGTACAATTGCAATCTCTCAAATAAAAAAGCCTGGCTTGAAAAATCAGCATTCAAATTCTTGATTTTAACAAATATGTAATAAAGATCTGATCATCGAAGCACACACACACACACACACAGAGGTATAAACACACACACATATATATTAGACATATGTTTGTTTCTTTGTTTTTTTTTGTTTTGTTTTTTTGCTTGCTTGCCTATTTATTCTATAGCCAACCAAACTGTTACACTCTGAGGGCTAAAATTTGCAACTTGATTCTACGATTAACATAGGGTGAGGATCATTAACCCCCAATATCCTTGCAGGTCAATTCATGGTCGGGTCTATTTATGATCTTGATATTTTTCAAAACACAAAACGAAGGGAGGCAACTACCAATTTCACCAAAAGGATGGGGGTGACTTAACTCCCATCGGCAATGTTGTGTTCGCATACCCGACCGGAGGGAGGCATATAAGTGTACATTCGCCCGTTTGAACAGAATCTCAATTTCTACTCGGAAGAATATGTGGGCCCAACTGGAGTGTGTGCAGACCCGGAGAGGGTGGTGTTTGGGGTCGCACAAGCATTCCCTTAATCTCATTTTATGTTATATCTATTTCTGCTTTGGGTGGTTCTACCCCGCGGTGTATACACTTTGCTTTTTTCGTTGTTATATTTCCAGGGTAGAACATAGAACACAATTTTCAACTCATTGTTAGACCAAATATGTATGTTTCTTGAAAGCATACTGTCTTGGTGAAACAGACGAAAAAGACCGAGATTATTTGGCCTTTGCATTACTGGCAGCTGTTTAGCACAATTTTAAGTGCATCATTACGTTGAAGTGGCTACAAATCGTTGGCAGGTTCGATTCCTGCAGCAGCCCCATTCTCTTTAATTGTTTATTCTATTTATGTTGTCAAAATTGAATGGTATATTAACCGTGCAAAGACGGGAGATAATTTCAAATAAGTTTCTGTATAATACATGCTGCAATTTATAATTCATTCTGTCGGACTACATACGTCCATTTTCGAAATACATACTGTCGCATTGAAAGAGAAGAAAATGACTGAGAATGAACGGGAATACAATTTGGACTGAAAGCAGTTATATATATATATATATATATATATATATATATATATATATATATGTGTGTGTGTGTGTATGTGTGTGTGTGTGTATTTATATATGACTTGAAGATAACTTGAAACATAACCATGTTCTATGGTACATTCCATTTCGTCCACTGCAACCAATGAAAAAACGATTATTTACACTTTGCCCACTTGAAAAAAAAAAGCTGTAACGGAATTAATATTCTGATGCACAAAAAATGAACAAATGATGTCGTCGCTTACTTTGACAGGCTTTCTGGAGATACTACATGAGTGTTTCTCCCATTGGGTCCTGGGATCCTGCCATAGAACAACCAATATGTATCTGTCCATGATAAAGGTATGGAGGAGTCATGAAAAGGCCTGAGATCTTGAGAGATTGTCTTAGTAATTTGCTTCAATCTCCAAACATTATAAGAAATGATCTCAGGTGACCACTAGTGACCGCCAATATCATTCTCACGTTACTTATAAGTTTCACTGTGAAAAGATGAATCCCAACGCCTAATTTCTGCGTTCTACGTGTGATATTGTGGTCAACAATGATATTGCTACTGGCTTGAACTGACCTCAAATGACTATCGATTTACCTTTACCCCTATGCTAAATTTAAGGTACATAGGTGCAAAATTGATCCCAGGAACTTGGAAAGTTGAGCATGAACGATTCTGATGGCATTGAATGATCCCTAAAGTGATTATATTTACCTGTATGCTCAATTTCCGTATCCTTGGTGCGAAATCGTGGTCCATCGAATTGAAATTGACTACAAATGACCAGAAATGGCGTCTGATGACCTCAAATGACCTCAGTAGTCAACTCCACATTGCATATGACTTTCGCTATGGGGAGATGTTCATCTATGCCCAAGGTTCAGTTTCATAGATACTACAATGTGGCCCCAAACATGGATTTTTAAAAAAATAAACGACCCGACCATCGGTGGTCATGTATAGTCTCTTGTGAAAATCATGTAAATTACATTCTTTTTTGTTGGCCTACGTGCAGAATAGTAGGTTGATAGGCCTTGTAGTTTTTGCGGAGAAGAGGCACAGATAAACAAACACATAAAGAAACGAGCAAAAAAATAAAGTTTTTATGTATACATATATATATATATATGTGTGTGTGTGTGTGTGTGTGTGTGTGTATACAAACAAGGAGAAGGAATTTTGATGCTAGACTTAAGTTCGTTTTCCTGTAATCGAGGCAAAAACTAATCCTTATATCAAAATATGGTCAACTGTAATTTGATCGTAGGATGAATTGTATAAAGTAATATATATACTAATATATATATATATATATATATATATATATATATATATATATATATATATATATATATATATATGATGAGACCGACGCAAAAGTTCCCAATTCTATCTCTTGTATAATGTTGGGGAAATCTTCGAATTTCTTCCTAGTTCACTTAACCTTTATTGTTTGCACAAAGGCTGGAAACTACATCAACCAAAATATTGTGTTTAAAACAAATAGACAACAGTGTAAAAATAGGAAGGAAACTGGTCTGGTTAATCATTCTATAGAAACCGTCATGTGACCATGCATTTTGGTAGCATGTCATTTTGGTGTACACTTACTGAAAAATTTAAAAGAAGGTGTAATCGACGAATAAGATACTTTGTTCTTCTTTTGTGGGCCGGTGATCACTAAAAAAGTCTGATTTTCCAAAAAGCAAGCGTAAATGCTGCCGGGCACAAACGAAAAGATTAATTAAGCATAAACAAAAAATTACTCTTTGTATACATAATATTGAGTGAATCTTTGAGATTTCCACCCTCTAGCCCGTCGGTGCAGCACGTACACGTGATACATGCATACACAGCCAGCCAGCAAAACTGAACTGAAAACTTAAGTTGACATTTTAGGTGACAGTTTCGATTGACAGTTTCTAATAATGACGATTAGTCATCTCAAAACTTGAAACAGCGACTCTAATGTAATGCCACCACACTTATACAAAAGGATTTGAAATAGAAATGCTAATCTGCATTGAATATGCACGTTATATCTTTCATCATTTGGCCTATTTTGCATATTTTGTGTGGTGTAAAGATACGATTATTTTCATACAAGCTGTACGTAACTTACAGGACATCTTCTTTTTCAAAGTGCAGACATTTGAATACCAATATTATTTATTTTTAGTGTACTGTATTTTCTTATCATCGTATAATTGACATTTTCAGCCTCTCATCTGGGATTTTTTTAAAAAGCCGGAATTAAACTATTCCACACAGGACTTGTGCTTTTCGTTCGAGCAAAATGAATTATTCCTTCATTCCCACAAGAATTATATTTTGAAAGGAATTAATAACGAAGGTTTTCTCATAACAACATACACTCACCCACTAAAATGAATGCGTCACATTTTTTGGTTTTGAAATTACTCTTTTTGATTGTATATTTTTTATATATTGGCAGTATTTTCTTTATCCCTGTCCTTTCCTGCCAGACGTTAATAAAATATTGTGATACAAAGCATACATCATCATCATCATCATCATCATCATCATCATCATCATCATCATTCTCTTAACGTTTGTCGTTGGACATAGACCTTCGCTGGGTTTCCCCACATTTCCCTATCGTAGGCGTCGCGGAGCCAGTACTTTCTGAGTTTGTCCAGCTCGCCTCTTTAGTTCTCTGCCGATCTATGGGGATCCGTGTTGTGAGTCGTGATGTCCATCGGTTGTATGTCATTCTTGCGATATGGAAGAAAAACAAATCAAAACAAAAAAAACAAAAAACAAAGAACATATCCTTCTCAAAACAACTATTTCTCAAATGTTGATGAAATGTGATGCAGGAATGGCAGGTATTTTTTTCATATCTGAATAGTAGTAGTAGTCTTTAGGAGTGTCAGGGAATGGTGGTTGGTGGAGTACTGTCTGTATCATACAGGTATTTACTAAACTTAACTTAAGGATGGTGAACCCAGGGATGATTGAATTCTGTAAAAAATAGTCCCCAAAACAAGCTTGTCAACCCTTACTTTGCAGTGTGGTATTTATAAAGCTTAGCTTAGTCTGGTACAGGGCCACAATTTTGGGCGACATAACTCAGGAGTAACAGTCTCCTATGGTAAGGAGCCCAACAATGCAAGTCAGAGAGTAAATCAAATACTGAACGATGCCTTTATTCACTAAGATTAATAGAGGATTTTACGTCTGCTATAATCTTTGCGTTTTTAAATTTTCCGAGGATCCTTATTTCCTCGCTGATTTCTTTGCTGTTACTTTCCCTGTTTTGTTCGTTTCATTTTCTTTCTTTTTACGAGTGGTTATCATGATCTGTCTTTTTTTTCTTCATATTTCTCAATCATCATGATAGTGGAGTGAAAACGGTCTTCAATATATATATGTATATATAGTCTGGTGGTGAATCTGAAATGCATTGTACATACATCTTATTTCCTAATCGGTTCGATCTATCGACTTAATTTCTTTGATTGTCAAACCTAGGAAGGGCCCTGACTGCCTAACTATAAATATTGCCAATTCATCCAACCTCTCTTCTTTCGCAGGAGATCAAATGACAGCAAGTCTTCTCAGGACCCTAATACTCTCCTCAACATTTTAGCTTGATTTAGTAATTCTTTGTTGAGGATTTTAATCTTTCCTCGGATTCCCCGTTCTTTCAACTTTTTTAAAGGCTATTTGAATGACTATTTGATGTTTCTACCGGTTGTAACTGATAGATTATACTGAAAATCAAATACAGGTATTAGTATTGTAGCTGTTTTTGTAATACTATCAGCATTTTTCCTAGCCTTTTTGGTTGTCTCTAAGGGTTCTGTCCCAACTTTAACAACGAATTCTTCACTTTTCTTGTGGGTTTTTCTTCTTCTTCTTCTTCTTCTTCTTCTTCTTCTTCTTCTTCTTCTTCTTCTTAATGATAAAATTTTTAATCCTGTAGAGCCAGTGTCAGATGGTCAGCATTCGTAAACATCATCTAAAACTATTTTTATATTTGAATTTGAAAAGAGTTACTCAACTCATTCTTGTCGCTGTGAAGATCTGGAGTTTGGACTTTTAAGAAATTAAAAGTGGTAACAAATAAACCGTCGCCGTAAATGCTTATTTTTCCCACGAGCCTATAGCTGCATCTACCACGGACAAGGACGTAATATCAGTTGCACAGTTCTCCAACTAAGTTGCATGTCACTTAAGCTGCACAGACAGCCTTATCGATGAAGTAAGCTCGTCAGCCACCATGCCGATAATTGGGATCAGTACCTTCAAGACATTTAGTTTGCTTACCACTCATGATTCAACGAAGTGTACACCCTTTGAAGTGATGTAAGGCCCCACTGACAAGCTTTCCATCGACTTGAGGTTTAGCAACGAAAGTGATATAGTACCGCTTCAAGACTCACCCAGTCCTGATGTTCTGCAAACACTTCGTACCATTCGTGTCCAACGCTCTCCAATGAGTCTGGTCAGAAGGAGAATTATGATCGTCACCATGACAGCAACAAAGAGATTATGGCAGGATCCATGGTCTTCATCATAAACAATCGACTTATCCACAGGATGGGATCCAAGTTGGAGTCTAGCTGGACTGAATCATTCAATTTTATGCAATATCTCAGCAAATGTCATGTAAAGCAAAGAGAATACGTGAACCAATGCGAAAACCAACAAGATCCTTAGTAACACTCACCACGCCAGCAACCTCAGAATCTACACTGATACCACATCATAATCAAATGTTCCGCGTAAACTTGGGCACCCAACCATTCCTGACCTGTAACAGCCTAGAAGACAAATCCCAACAACCCAAGGAACCAATTGCAGAGCTAGACGAGACCAGTGATACCTCAGAATACGCCAGCGAAAAAGTCGATCAAGATATTCAGCCTACCCTCCGTTGCTGGGAAGAAACTTGAAACAGGACTGGGTCTGACATGAAGTCGGTATATCTTGGCTGATCCTTTGAACAATCACAGCTAAAACAATTATACAAAACCAAAGGCGACGGGAACTGTTGCGTCCAATCTATCAGTTATATACCCACAGATCAACGAAGAACCGTAGCATCATTCGTGCAGCACATGAGAGTTAACATTACCACGAAGCTCCAGTACTACCTGACTCATATTTCTGTAATATCATATTATGGAATAAGGATCACCGATGCCAAAGCCTGGGCCATTGCTAGTTTGATTAAATGTAACATTATGGTATATACAATAATTGGCCACTCAATGCATTGGCTAACTAGCTTTAGTTAGAAGAGGTTGACAGATTATACTTTATATCTTTAGAATGTGTCAGAGCAGATCAATGTTGTGATCAGTGTTTGTAAGCCTCTCTTGCTGTTCTGCCGTAGTTATCTCAGATAAAATCATTTTATTTTTTTAATTGGCCAAAGGGACTTTTTTCCAAGTCGTTCGTTTTTATTTTCATGCTTTGTAATGCAAAAAATAGATATTTTCAGACGACGGATATGCAAATCTATAAGTATAACACAAATGAAAAAAAAAATACTTTTGATAAAATAGTTTTCAACAGAACACAGTTTCATCTACACCTAAAAATTGACAATGATCGCAATCTTTCTCTTGAATTATTCCCTGGAAATCAGCAGAAAATCTAGATGCAACACCTTTGTCACCCTTCACTACTTCTGCTATTTTAACATTCTTCACTCCTGCTCTAGATTCAAAGTTTTCAAAGCAACCCTTTCTCGATATGAAAGTTAAATTTTCCGCTTTATGTTCTGTTATTAACACTTATCCGTTCAGAATGAATGATTATTTAGTTGACAATAGGAATCTGAAAAATAAAATAGAACCATTTGCCATCTTTGATGGCTACGGTTGTTTAAAACGATTAGTTTCTTTATACCGAAATCCCATTAATCAGATGTATATATCCTCAAGAGTGTATAAGTGTAGAGATATAATGAAACGTTCATATACAGTCTTATGCATGGAATTCAAAATGGTGTATGATATTGGTTAATGGGGTGGAATAGACTAGCCTGATTTTTCTCAGAATATACCCGAAAAACAAAACATGCCAACCCACTTTAACTCCGTGTATAGTCCAGGCAGGGAATATAGTTTTAGGAGTTACATCGGATCCACATTATGGTCCACAGGTGCTATACGAGAGTTGTTGTCTTATCGACTGTACTTCCGATCGTTTCTGGGCTATTCTAAGAAGGGCATTTTTTGTACTGCATGGAGGTTGATGTTCCCTGGGATAAGGTCGGTGAACTATTCCATTCCCTTATCCACGAGTCCCAAAATTCAGATAATCACTGGTACTATGTTTGTCTTCATACCCCATATCCTGTTGATCACGATTTCCAGGTCTCTGTATTTGGACATCTTCTCCATAACTTTCACGGAGATATTCATTTCAGATGGAATAGCTACGTCAATGAACATGCATCTATTGTCTTTCTCGTGCTTGTTAACGGTGTCAAATTTTATTTGCTTTTATTTCTCTCTCAGTGTGAGTTTGCATGTCTCTGAGGATGACGGCATCACTGTTTTCAGTGCCAATGTTTGGTTGGCGTGTATAACATCTCTCAGATAGTTTCATTCTGCATTTCCAGTGCTTTTACCCACTGCCTCGTTGTGTCTGTCTATGTACTCGGTCTTCGCTAGTTTGGGTAGCTTGAGACAATGAAGTCGACCTTCTCCTCTTATTTTCTACAGATTCTGCATCGTTGGTCTATTTCAATATTGATTATGCAATTGTGATTGGATCTGGATGAGATGTTTTGGTCTTGTGCAGCAATGTTCAGGCCCCGTCACCGTTTCTGCTTTCTCAGCCACTGGTGTGTTCTTTGTAGGTCTACGTCTGTCCGTTGTAGCACTAACCACTGGCACCGCTGGGGGAATAACTATTATGTTGGACAGTTGAATGAAGACTCCCATCGCTACTGTGATGCCACCTGCCTCATCTATTCAGCTGTAGTATATATGGCCAGGTTTCAATTGGCATCAAAAGAGTAGTAGTACTCGAGTAGAACAGTGTTCGATTTGAGAAGACAAGTCGAAGTTGAAGTCGTTGTGCTTAACACGTTGAGGAAGACAGGTGTTACGGCCCAAGTAACTGACAGATTTTGTTACTATAACAATAAGAATACATTCACTGGAAACGATTTGTGTCCAGTCAGCACCGGGGACATTTTCGTACAGCCCTCTTCACAAAACATTAATTCAACCGAGGACAATAGGTCACATCGATAATATTCCATCATATGTATTTTCACAGCAGTAGAGCAATGTAGATATGTCATTTGGGGCCGTGCTTCCGTCAATCTACATAAATCATTACGATACTTTTCAGTATTTACAAATGTTGCTGCTTCTGATCTCCGACTGATCTAGTTGCTCAATGTGATCAAATATATATTTTTTATAGGTTGGTGATTTTTTTCGATGTGTACCATTTACTAAGAATACAACTCAGATTTCCACTATGTTTGTGAGTTCCGGCTCTATTCAAAAGAATAACTTGGTTGGAAAGAGAATACGATGATGAGCAAGGAACTACGTTTTTTCTTCAGTGTACGTAATCTATACGGGCAAAACATTGGCTCAGTGAGAACTTTGGCAAACCATTCCTCCTGTAACTACTCTAACAGCCAATGTAATAGGAGCGAAAATGTTCTCAAGTTGTTTTTTCTCGATAGGGGAACATATAAATATGTATTCATGTATGAGGAAAGTAAGTATGTGTGGAGTGACAGGGGAATGAACAGAAAGCACAAGACTGTGGCGTCACCAGAAAATTCAATATAATTCATTTGTTTTAAAAAGGCAAACGAAACTGGGGGCCAGTGTTCTGCACTTTGACAGAATTGCAGAACGAATTACTTTTCAGATCATGAAATAAGACATTGAATACTTGAAAATTATTCTTCTTGTTGATATTTCTTCCAGGTCAAAGTTTCCTAACGAACCTACACTTTCCACATTAACAATCAATTTCTCTTTCACACCAAGGCCACGAATTTTGGCTCTAGCTGGGTCAGTTCATTCTCAACATACCATGAACTACTCCTTTGTTTTATGACCGTATGCAATCATGGCCTAAAAATAACAAATTTGATATCTTTTTATTAATGCCTTCTGATTCTTGAATTATCTATTATTTCTCTGGTTGGCTACACTTCCTCATATGACTTGTTTTTTCTGACTGTAATACACCTGTCTCAAACAAAACATTGCTATTTGTCACTTCTAAGAAGAGAGCAATAATCCTCTATATGATGTATTATAATTTTCGTAACCTCTACAATTATTGATAAGAACCGATGTTGGATTTCTAAAATGTTGAATATGTTAAAAATGGACAGACAAGACCAGAGCGACCTTGCACTCGGTGCAAGGCAAACGCTCTCCAATTTTACAATTTATGAAATAATCATGTGATTCTATCTTTGAACAATTAGTGTTCTCTCAGACAGGAGAAAAAATATCTGCCTTTCTTGGTAAATAATCAAATATAAACGAATAAAAAGGCAAATTATCAGCAGTAGAAATAATTCCAAATCGATTCTTAGCACCCAATAGCCAATAGTAATTTTAGACTGTCTAGAATTTTCTCTCAATCTGCATATATTCTTATTCGATTCCTATCTTGAGCCACGAAAATGTTTTGAAAAAACAAAAAGTCTTTTAATAACTGAAATGGTAATATTGTACATTATTCATGAGGGAAAAGATTTTTAAAAAAGAACTTGTTTCGATCATTCGTCATCTTGTAAAATCCACGCAGAAGAACCGCTGAATTATGAGCTAACATCGAAATGAACAATTTTGTTCCCTGTTCAAGCCCATCATTAGATTCATTAGTATCCACCTTTTTTCCACATGTTGTATATTTAAGCGCAGAAATGTGTAGCTCTGTTTAGAACAATTATCCTAATATGGACAGGGTTGTCCTTCCAAATGTTGGACAAAAGCCTTTCCAATCTCCTTCTGTGACGTCTGCAACTGCGCAGACTTCGCCATATCTTACCTGCAAACCTTTCTATCTCATCCCTCAAGTTTATGTCCGGTCTATTTCTACTGAGTTCACTATCCAATTAGCACCGATCTGTTAGACTTTTACTCAATATGTTTTCATCCTGCCTTGCTAAATCACCATTCCATCTCAAGTTTTATTGCTCAATCATTTGTATTATATCATTCACCCTTATTAAATGTATTTTCTTACTTTCTCCAATTCTGTCTTTTCAATTTCGATCGTTATGTGATCATTTCTGACCTTCCTATTGCTGAAGTTCGTGTGGAAGTAGACTTTTGCTTCCTTCGTTCAGTTCATTGAGCATTAGTTGGAGGTTGTAGTGATTCTCTGCAAAAAAGTTGAAGTCGTCTGTAAATCTGAGGTTTCTCTGTCTGTAATGTTCAAAAAAGAAATCAAGTGAAGAATTGCTTTAGGATAGCAAGCCTTTGGCAGAGCAAGCTCAACCTTCAATCACAAGGAAAATCCCATTAGTCTTAGAGAGAAAAGCATAAAACCAATGCATCCTCCCGATAGTCACCTATGGAGCTGGGAAATGGAACCTGTCCAAGAGACTGATCCCCAAAATGAAAAGTATGGAACGTACACATGAAAGAATTATGCACAATATTACATGGAGAGATCACCAGACAGAACAATTTATCAGGGAAAAATAGGAGTCCCAGACATCGAAAAATCCATTCGAAAACTCTAATGGCAATGGGCTGGTCATGTGACAAGAATTGCAGACAACTGATGGACATCACACGTCACAACATGGATACCCAGAGATTACATGCGTAACTGAGGCCAGAGATAAATTAGACAAGTTCAAAAAGTATTGGCTCCTCGATGCCCATGATAGAGAGGTTTGGCAATTCTCAGGGAAGGCCTAAATCCTACGATGGACGAAAAAGACTGGAAAAAATATTTCCCTCACCTTAGTCCTACCTCTGATCATTTAGTATGAATAGACACATACTGAAAAACTCCTTGCTAATGAATTTGAATCGTAAAATTGGCAAAAGATGCATAATACCAGCTATGACTTACGTATGCAAAACATGGAAATAAACCAAGCGGACGTGGATAGAATGTCTAATAAAACAATAAGATTAACTATGAGTTTGAAGTTTTACAGAACTTTTGAATTTCTCAATTGATATCTCTTATGTAAATAGTTCATTTAAACTCTTTTTTTAAAAATTTCTCATTGCAGAGACTATGTATATAACTAAGGATAAAGCCAAATGCACATGTGCAGTGGTAAAAGATAAGAATGATAAATTCAATTTTTGCACGAGATTTGAGAGATTTCATCCGAGTTCGAAGTTTTGTAGCGCTCTGTATAGATTGTTAAAGGACGTACACATGCACACTTACATATACAACCATATACACATATGCGCACACATACATATATACTCATATATATCACGATCCTATCAGAGCTTTCTCGTGCCTAAAGCTGAAGGAGTCCAGTGCATTTTACAGGAATCTTTTCGGAAAGATTTGAAAAAGTATTTGACTCAGCAGCAAAAGAAAAGCGCCCTAAAAAGTATCAGCTTGGGGAAACTTTCCCTGTATCCATTAGAGACACGTTGATTGCAAAATACTTTTCGGCTCTTGGGTGGTCTAAGCAGGCTTTTCTAGGGAGCAGGGGGCTTCTAAATTTTCTAAAGAAAACGTTTCCCTAAAGAGAAAGGTATTTGACTCGAAGCTACATCGTCTAATGAGCATAGAGATAAATTTATGATGAAAAAAAAAAGTCGTTTTAAGATACACATATTGTGAATGACCCATGAAAATGCAAAGGTTGTTTGATATTAAGCTTTCATGTCTATCTGTGAGTGCATGCGTAGAAATTAAGAAATATACTGATATTTTCCAACAGAAAAAAACATAGATACTTAGATAGTTTGATAGATAGATAGATTGATAGATACAAAGAAACAGGCAGAAGAAGGTTATAGAATGAATCGGCCGAAACGTTGCATCAACATTAAAGATGTGAAGAAGAGATTAGATTGTCTGAACTAAACTTGGTATATAGATAGGTGTGATATTCTATGATACTTTTGTGTCGTTCTGGTGAAATCTATTCATAGCAAAATCTGATGCAATATTTCTGCCCGCAAAGAAACCAGACTAAAATATTCAGGTACCTGTCAGATGGTTGTGCTAACGTGATGGTTGACTGTACATCTCCAGAGACTAAACTGATTCGTATGAAACCTCCATAGGTAAGGTGAACAGCAGGCATCGGATAGATAGATAGACGTACGAGTCTGTGTATAAATATGTGCACTAGGTAAACTAAACGAAAAGCTAAACCGGATAAAATACAAATCAAATAACATTTAATAAGATGAATTTTATAGAAAAATTAGACTAGCGATATCCAGTTATTTACTGACTTAATATCCTACCATTATTCCATAAATATTTATCGGACAATTTTCCTTAGTTTTGTCTGCTCGAAAAGTGTAAAGGTTTGCACGTCTGCCTCACATGTAGAAGGACACGTGTTCTATTTCTATGCAAAGAGTGTGAAAAACTCTTTATCAGGATAAATTTCTCTGTGCACTCAGCAGGTTATTGAGTACACTCTAAGCTGTATGATTAGGGTTGAGGTTTTCCTTCGGTAGACTTGTATCCTCTTAAGGGTGTTGTCATAAAAAAAACTTGTGAGAATGAAGGCCCTGTCTTAACCAGACTTAAGTCTTGCTGGGATCACTAAGCTGACACAAGCAACAGAAACTGGGACTTCGTCACCGGCCACGTATACTTCGAAAGAAGTTTAAGTGACAGACTATATTTATTCAGCTTTGTTGTTTTAGTTCAACGTTTAGAATTATACTTTCTTCGGTGTTTACTTGGATTCGTCTAGTCTGGCACAACAGACGTGAGTTTTATCAAGACAGGAGGCTCCACACTAGAGATGCTTGTGTCGTTCTTAGCGAAAGATTATCAAATATTAATTCACCTCCCTTCATTGAATGTTGGATCTGATCTCCAGCATGCATCAGTTGAATCTAAGTGTTAATAGCAATTAAAAAGTCATTAAAAACGATAATCATGTATAGAATACGATAACAGGTTACCCTGCTATCCGAAAGTAAAATTCCAACAAGAATTCTTTGTGAGCCAAATTAATTTTTTCGCATTCCCTGACCCCAAAATGGTGATGATGGTATGTAAGGTTCAATGGTAGTAGGTTTGGTTGGTGGGAAGTACAAAATATTGGGATAGGAGAAAGGAGAGGGGTATGTGTGCTCTCTCCATAACAGCTCACTACGAAATAAACGCTGAAAGCTATTTTTGCTTTTCATCTATTAAAGTTAACTTTTTCTTTTACGGAAATAGGTAGTTGTCAGGTATATTCGACTTTTTAAAAAGACTACTGTAAATATTCACTTAATGTATACAGATAAATAGTCATGTGACTGATTCTCTTTGGAGCACCAACGAAATGACTGTGCCTTTGGTGGTGTTGTTTAGGGATATAATATAACTGCCTCGATGAACTGTCAGTCAAATGATAAATACTTGGCATATTAGCACTGTAATACGGGTGCTTACAAAAAACAAAGACGCTTGGTGGGGTATGTTAACCGACCAAAGGCTTTGATCGTACACAGCACATGTGGGAGACGGGTGCCCTTTAGGATCTTCATTTATCATAACTTTGTGCAGACAACTAGATACATGCTCAAAAGCGCTTGTTCAGGGACTGTTAAGCTCATCTGCCCACAATGTCAAGTCTTAGCCACCCAGGCTGTTTCTTGGCAGGCTCAGGCATTTGGTGGGGGGAGGGGGGAAGAGGGTGAGTGTTGAAAGTGGCTTTATATAAGTGGGTTTCATGAATGAGCGCATTTAAGATAAAACAAAAGTAAGCAGCGTTTGACTTGATCAGTTCTTAGATGGATCGCCGTTAGTAGTACAAATGTAAGAGGCAAACGTTAGGAAATAGTGAGTTCAGATGTGGTTACACGCACGTATGTGTAAATAGATATGAAGTCTTCAGATGTGCATGTAGAGAGATATCTTATTCCTGTAGATTAATAAACAGCAGTAGATAGATAGATACATAGATCTGAATAGACTAAAATAAGGTATTAATGTAAACATGCATATTAGGTGCTTTGCTATGGAGTAATGCTTGGATTAATGAGAACCAGTAGAGCATACAATTACTACTGTAGAGTGAGTTTGAACATCACTGTATGTCCGATGCTTGTGGCCCAGTTGCATAGTAAGTGAAGCTAAATAAATATGATCGTATACATGGCTTTGTGTTCTCACCATATGAGTTCGGTAATACTGTGAGGTATTGCACGCTAAAACTACTTAACGCAAGATAATCTTCTGATAAAAAGTATTGTATGCAATGTATCCAGCTACATACCTGACGTGATCGAAGGAAGATATTACAGACACAAAACGGGGCAGAATCAAACGACAAAGTAAGGACACATATATAAAAGTGACCAATACACACACACACACACACACACACACACACACACACACATATATATATATATATATATATATATATATATATATATTCAGGAAAACAGCAATACAAGTCTGGTTAATCACTCAACATGAATCGTCATGTGACCTATATCTTTGGGTAGAAGGGAGTATTAGGAGTTATCTTGCATCTCGTTGGGTCGTGATCACTGAAATGAATTTTGAATAAAAAATAAAAACGAGCGTGAACTCTACTGGACACAAAGTAAGGGACTAATTTTGCTTAATCTTACATTGCAAATTAAAACCCCATTACAAACTTATTTGTCCAGTGGCTGATTTTCAAAAGGTTTTCTCGATATAAGTAAATGTTCAAATTATCGACCCTCCAGCTCCATTAGTACATGATAGATACTTACATGTGTACGTATATTGCCAGCAAGTCAGCCAGACCAACTTGAAAACCAAAGAAACCTATGTGAACAGTTTTTGTGACAGTTTTAGTTGATGATTCCTTATAACTTGTACAATTCTGTATGAATATCAGCAATAAACAATTACCATTGAAATAACGGTGTTTCAGTCAAATTGGTAAATTGTCGTCTTCATCTTGTTTGTTATAATTACTAAGTTTCGGCCATACAACTGTTCCTGTTTTCTCCTAGAAATGGCAAAGAATATCTTGTCTTGGTTGATTTTTTTCAATGTATTCGTCTTCCTTGTGTCGCTTTTTGATTTTCCCCTTGTATGATCTGCAGAATGAGAAGAAAACATCCGCATGGATTAAATAAAGGCTCCAGATGAAATTCTTAAAAAGTGCGGAAGATACAACGGCCAGAATTGTGTGACAATAACAATCAAGATGAAGAACCGCTTTGAAAAAGATTGTACAATAACTTGTACATTCAAGAAACGTTTTAGACATTTTATTCAAGTTGAGCTGAGAACAAGGTTCCACGATATTTTTTGTGTATGAAATCGTGTTTATTTTCTGCACACCATCATCAGATACAAACTCCTGTAAGCCACGCCTTCGAGCCCAAGGGAAGAACCCACTATCAATCTAAATTAAGTAGACGTGCTGTTGAACAACTCAATATCCCAAGCGTCGTTCAGCTATTTCACAAATATATATTCTGACAGATTCCCTCTGCTTTGCTGAGTTCATCAAAGCTAGGACTGTTGGGTTCGTCCGTCAACGTGTATCGCAAATGACCTTCTCATACCCAAACCCAATCATATTTTGTCGATAACTTTATAAAAACGCCGCGAAATGAATCACCCTAAACGTTGTGACTACGGCGAGAAAAACAGTTTGATTTTTCTGAACAAAAGTTGGTAACAATTATATTTGCTTGAAAGTAAAACTTGAATTGTTTGATCCAATCTTCATGACACATTACAAAGAACGGACAGATGACTGTTTGGTCGTGCCATTATCTGCAAAACACCATTCACAATGAACAAAATAAGAGGAGATAGTTAAGGTTCGGATGAGGGGGGGAACAAAAATCTTTGATACGATTTTCGGCTTTATCACTTTTGCTGAATCTTATTCCCCCGCCCCACAAAAAAAAACTGATACTCATCTGAATTGTTATAAAACTTCAATATGAATAAATACCATTTGCTAAAAAGGCATTGATTTGTTAAGTGTTCATATAACTTTTAACCATTGCTTAAGTTGAATACGGATGCACAAATGCGAACAGAACTGATAGCAAATGATCAAACATAAGAACTGAGTATCTATTCAATGATTCACCGAATGTCCCTCCGTCCAACTGTATGTGCTTGCTTGAGACAAAAACAACGCTATATGAACCCATGAAATATTCCTTGGTTAGAAACCCTGGCAAGTTATTTTTTGAAAATAACCCCCAAACAGTTTTGGTTGTCGATTTGAGTTTCCGGTGTATTGTGTCTGGTCTCCTCCAGCTGCCGCTTGACTGCTACTGGAAAAAAGCTTCTTTCAAGAGCGAGTAAGTACTTTGTGTCGTTTTTAGAGAGGCTGGGAAAGTAAGAGAATGATTAGTTTAGAGAGGGACTGAGAGAAATGTGTTTTTACGAGGTTGCAAAAAAAAAAATACTATACATTTCACAATGAACTAACACTATGAATTTTCTGTATCTACGGAATAGATAGAGGGAAGGGCTTTCAACAAATTAGTTTTTGAAACTCTGCCCCTAAAATATATTGATCTTCTGAGATGAAGGGTGATCGATTAACAATTTCGTGTCAACGTTTTAGAAACCGTCAAACAAAACTGAATACATAGATTGTTTAGGCTGGTCTGACTGGTTATGTACAAATCGGGCATACACGCTGCACCAATGGACCTAGAGGGCTGAAAAAGACAACATAGCCTTTTTCGCCAAACACGACCTCCAACTAATTCTAGAAGAGAGCAAGAGAGTCGGCCTAGACATGAGCTTCAGCAAGAAGAATATCATGTGCCGCAATAACGTTCGAAATAAGAACACTAAGATCAACATCAAGGACACAGAACTGGAGAAAGTAGACCACTACATCTACCTAGGACAACGAATCTCCATGAGACCTTCAATAGAAGAAGAAATCAAGCGAACAATCACACTAGGATGGCAAGCCTTTGGCAGAGCAAGCTCAACCTCCAAAAACAAAAATATTACATTAATTCAAAAAAGGGGGTGTATAACCAATGCATCCTCCGAATAGTCACCTATAAAGCTGAAGCATGGAACCTAACCAAGAGACAGACCCGCAAATTCAGGACTATGCAACGCGTGCATTAAAGAATCTCGCTCAACCTAACATGGAGATACCACGAGACAGCACAATTCATCCAGAAGAAGACAAGTCTGAGATATCATAGAATCCATTAGAAAACTCAAATGGCAATAGGCTAGCCATGTCGCAAGAATGGCAGACAATTGATGGACATCACGACTCACGACAAGGATCAACGGAGATCATATGCACAACCAAGGCCGGCAGAGACAAGCTCGACAAATTCAGAGAGTACTGGCTCTGCGACGCCCACAATAGAAAAGTGTGACGAATCTTATGTCCTACGGCAGGTGTTAGGAGATTGATGATGATGATGATGATGATGATTCTTTAGTTTCTGTCCGGCTGTATTCACGCTTGGTCTTTGTTTTTGTTTTGTTTTTTTCAATTGAATTGTTTTAGTAATTACAGTTCAACAAAATGTGACAGATTTAACACGAGCATTGATCACCCTTTTTCCAATTTTCAGATTGATCATGCTCAACGCAGCATGCTGCCAAAAGATATTGGTCACCTGATAGTTTCCGTTGGGTAACTATCCGGGGCTGTTCGTTTATAATCTGAAGCTCGAGGCGATATTTTTCCCATATCTTAGGGATATAGTATCGTTCAATTTAAATATTTATATATTCTTTTTTATTGAATTAGTTTTTTAAAAAACGGAACCTAAAATGTGTTTTTTGTGGGAATGGGGAGGGAGTATATTTATAATTTTGTGTTAGCTTTTCTGTTTGATTTTATTTATTTTCCTTGATCGCCAAAAAATTAAACAACATGCAGTATTTGATATTACCTGTTTTGCCTTTTTTAAATTCCATATTATTTCAAAATGAATAATTATTTATGTATGTATGTATATACATATATATATATATATGTATGTATATATATATATATATATACATATATATATATATATACATATATATATATACATATATATATATATATATACATATATATATATATATATATATATATATATATATATATATATATATATATATACATATATATATATATATATATATATATATATATATATATATATATATATGCATATAACATCGGTTTGAATATATTCTATTTGCATGAATATAGTCTAGTTTTTTTAGTTTTTAGGGACCAGTCATCTATCAACTTGCAACGGACATCATTCTCTTATAGAATTGAAAAGGTCTATACCGATACCAAAGCTTCGCCCTGTTTCATTCGCTCACTTGGATAAATAAACTACGCAGTTTTCTTCTGATATCGATCAATAAATCACACCAACCAGAAACAGATGTCATGGGTTTTCTCGATACCTGAGGTACGTATGTGATTCAAAACGGTGCTGGTGGTCGTGTTTAGGTGAAAGTTGGAATCTTAGAAGCTGATCTTCAAGGCAGGCAGTTTCCCACCGTAGCTGAATTGGGGAAAAACGCCAAAACACAATCTTTTTATTTCACCTTCTGGCAGAATAAGCTAGACTTTGTAGATATCTACCGGGTGCAGCCTCACCACAAGACTCAAATGTCCAGGAACAGATGGATTATAGACGCAATAATATAACACGAATGGTTATCTCAGCCATTCCATTACATAATAAGGTATTTATAGTTAGATTAACAATCAATGAACTACTACAAACTTATCTGGGAACCATTTAAGTGATATTTTTGCAACTATAGTTCACAAAATCTACTGCATTTGTATGTTATAAGGGGAAACATTTACTCTTTATTATGTCTCAGGAAAACATTTTTGAAAAATTACCCCTAGATGTTTTTTTTGCTCAATTTGCTATGTCAATTTATGGTAAACAAATCCCTTAGTTTGCGTTTAGCAACGTCAACGCCTGTTTTTTTTTTAATTTTTAACTACGACTTTTTTGTTTATTAGTGTCCAACAAAATGCGAGAGAAATAACTGATCAATCAATCACCCCTTTTACAATATTTTTAATTGATCATCCCCAACCTGGCCTGATACTAATAGACGATGATGACGAGGTAGTTTCTACTGAGTGACTAACCAAATCTGTTATTTTTTTTTGTAATAAAGATATTCGAGAGGCGATCGATTTTTTTTTTTTCAATCTTGTATCATTTGAATCTTGAATATTAATATTTGGGTAGTTTTTAACGTTCTCGGGCAATTCATTCGATGAATATTTTTTGAATGAGTTTATTAATTAAATTCTTGGTATGTTTCTTTCCTCGAGACGTAAAAAAAAAACTTAGAATAAAGTATCTATGTATTTATTCATGAAATGAAGGAATGAAAAAAGATAGTGAAAAATACTTTACTTTGGAGATAAACAGGAGAAATTTAAAAACATTTCTGGAAAAAATGAATCAAACATACACACACACACAAACACATGCACAAGTACACACACACACACACACACATACACACACACATATATATATATATATATATGTGTGTGGTAATATTTTAGCCTTTTGCTCTTTTTTAAAACATTCCTCATCTCCACTAGAACTACGAGGCCTATCGACCTATTGTTCTTCATATAGACCAAGGAGAGCTTAACTTACTTCATAGGGTACGTGAGGATGATCTTGAAGGTCATCCAAGGTTGCCAAAAATTGTTTTAAATTTTTGGTGACAATTTAGCACCCAAGAAACTGGGATCATTGAAAGGTAAGTTCTGGTCGTTTGGAAAAACCTTTCAATCATTTGGCCACAATTTAGCGCCTATTCAACAGGTGCTGGACATAAAGGCACAACCTTCCATGTCAAATGTCAGATACAATGCAGGGTTGACTTAATCTGAGTTCACCAGAGGACACTTCCTGTAATTCGTAGCCAATTTATAGCGTTTTAGGTCATAACTTTGCACCAAGGATGCTGAAATGAAGAGTATGAGTACATCCTCCCACGGCGAGGATTGCACTCTACGTGAGGCTGATTTGGTCAAGCATCTGTGAAGCAAGAATTGGACATAGGCCTCCAATGTCATTCAAAGACAACAGAGACCATTTCTAGTCATTTCTACTCAATTTGCCAAGTTTTGGGCAATAATCATGAGCAACTTCAAAAGTCATCATATGTAACTGGGGTCAGTTTAATGGATTCCAGTCGATTTTCGAAGTTGTTAGTCACAGTTTTGCACCTGTGAAACTGATATTTGGCATTGAGGTAAATACTTTAACAAAGTGTACAGAAATGTGATTTTGATATCAGGATCATTCCGGTTCATTGTATGTCACTCTAGTCACTTCT
>OY735204.1:24656385-24698885 GCA_963457665.1 Thysanoteuthis rhombus | reverse complement strand
ACCTAATAAACTAGAAAGCATTTTAATATATCTCCCTTGTCTATTCTAGAGAGGATCGTACGTCCAAAAATGACGTAAGCCCAGAGAATTCGACTGCCATCCTGATTTTCAAAGGAAAAAGTTCCTCAGAGGAGAGAAAAAGCTCGGTCAACAGTACATATAAGAGAAGGTAGTGAAAAGTCCTCGGTCAAACCTGCTTTTCTAAATCTGACCGTCAGTTCAAAAATAAACGCAGGGATCCAAGAGAATGGCACTTTAGAATATAAAATAACATTCTTTCCAGCGGCAGAGACAAATTAACGCTCAGATTTCGAGAATTTGGTCGGGCTGTGGTCATTACCTTTTTGGTATGGTCGTGAACTTTTTAGTACTACTGCGTGTGAGTATATATATATATATATATATATATATGTATGTGTGTGTGTGTGTGTGTATGTGAATGTGTGTAAGGTATTGTAAAATTTGTAAATTTACAACAACGTAATAAACTGTGCTTCCATCTAAAGCCAGTGATCTTCCTTTTAATCTTTCAGTTAAGCGTGTCCAAAACTACGAATCAAGCTTTTGTCGTTGTTGTTGAGATCTTTTTACTCCAAGATGAAGAATGTAGGGATAATAAGTGGCTGAGCAAGGATTTTTTTTTGTTAAGCAAGGGACCCATTTAGTTTAACCAACCCCAACTGTACGGAAGGGCTTTAATGTTTTAAAATCTCTTTCTCACTCATTTTTATTTACTTACTGTGGCTCCATGGTTTCTTTCGAGATTTTTATGCTCGAAGCCATGTTTATTGATGTCTACTTAAATAATGTGACCAAATCATGTACTTTGCTTTCTTTCGACTACATATGAACTGATAAACCTCTTATGAACCAACCAAGCACACAAACACACACACACACACACTATATCCATACATATGGATGTCATACTACACACACACACACACACTCACACACATATGTATATATATATATATATATGGTGAAATGATAGATTCGTTACACAGACCAACTTATATCTCTACCCTTCGGACTTCGGAGCGCTTTTGTGAAGTAAAAGCAACACTCATCGTACATTGAATTACAGATGTATAACTTTGCAGATATATATATATATATATATATATATATATATATATATATATATATATATATATATCTGTACTTATATAACGTACTGCGGTATCACAATAAGCAAGCTTGTCCCGCGTTATACCCTTGTAACAGACCAAGTAAATAACTCTATAATACAACTCTTTTTCACACCGTTCGTGTTCTGCACTAATTTTCTTCATACGGCACAAAAAGAGGCAAACAATATATTGTCTGTTATTAATTTTTGCAGGGAAGTCTTTCCTCTCTTGAATTTTGTGGTCTTGTGGTTTATCGGTGTCTCGGTGAAATATTCTCACATCATTGTGGGTGGCAACAACGATCGCCAATCTAATCAATCACCCGGTGAAATATTTTTTATTTTGTTTCATTTATTTTTTGCTCAAATCTTCTTACAACAATATTTTTTCAAAGTTTTCATCCTCAGAAGATTACGTATTTGTGGTCTCAACGAATTGGGTGGCGTACTCTGTCAATAAATGATACATAATGGTAAACTATCGACTTTTTTTAAACCGTGACAGTATTGCGAAATAGCAAAAAATGAATTATTAAGAACCGACAGTCAAAACAATAATCAAAACTGCCAACATAAGTTTCTTCAATTTTCAAGTTGGTCCGGTTAGATGGCTGGCTGGCTTTTACGTAATATGTTTACAGGTTACACTGATGGAGCTAGAGGGCTGATATTTTCAGCATTCTCTAATTATCATGTCTACGATAAACATTTATGTTCCAGTGTTTTATCTCTCCCATAAATGGCCTGTTAGTTGGAGGTTAAGCGTATTCTAAACTGATATTTTTTCCTGCGTCCAGCAACATTAACGCTTGTTCTTTGAGAATTTAGGTTTTTTTTGTGATCATTGCCGAACAAAATGCTGGAGAAGTAATTGATCACCCCCAATACAATATGCTGCGAAATTTCGTTTTTTTTTAAATTTTTGTTTCTTCTTTTGTTCTGTTCGGGTTATCTTGAAGTAAATCATTTTGAAAATGTCAGTTCTCGTCTGAGGACTAATTAAGCACTTGGAACTGTCAGAAATGATATCTAGTGAGTAATGACTTCATCCGGAAATGATTGAACAGATACATCCAGAGGAAAAGTTTCTTTCTTTGTTGATAACAGTTATACAAACTTGTACCCATGTGCACACATACACACACACACACATACACACACACACATAGACACACACACACAGACACACACACACACGTTTGTGGATGACACAATAATATATATATATATATATATATATATATATACATATATACATATACATATATATATATATATATATATATATATATATATATATATATATAAGGTTGTTATGCATGAAATTTCATTTTTACATCTCAGAGAATGATTCTAAAATTGAAAGATCTATGAATGTAACTGCAAATTTTCCATATTCGATGCAAATAAAACTATAATTTGCTAATTTTGGAGCTGTAAACTACAATCGTGTAAGTCAAAGATTAATTTAAAAGTACGTACTTAAATAAGAACATCAATATTTTTCTGCCTGTATTACCCTGCCATGAGTCTCATGATTCGTGTGTTGTATTCAAAGAGGATTACTTCCTAACTTATCCCATTACATCACTAAATTTGGTTTCGTTTTTCATTTTTTTTTCTACGACATGGCGAAGAATAAATCCATTTTCAACTTTCCTCGTTGGCAGGTTTTTGTTTTCAATCTCTGATTATTCGTATCATCACCTTTTAGTCACTGTTTTCTCAGGCTTTCCAAAAGTGCCTGTCACATTCAGCATGAAATATACCTTCTAGGAAAAAAAATAGATGAAACCCATGATTTGATCCTGGAGGATATGTTTCCAGGACCATACCTGTTAAGTCTGGTGTTATGTCAAACTTATTCTAGAATTTACAACAGTTATTCTTCTTCTACATTCCTGTTGGCTTTTCCATTGAGCCACAGTATATTTCTGCACTGATCAAATAAATAGATGTGGTGAAAGACAGGAAGAATACGGCAGAATTTTTTTTATAGAATCCATGTACATGCTATGCTCTTATAACCTAATCAGTAGCCCTATCGTAGATATGACCGCTACTAGGGAGCTTATAATGAACCAAAAATCGGAGAGAGAAACTCAACTCAATAGAACATGTAGAGCTTACAGCATATCAACGTTTTTGGTTGTCACTTTTTTCTCAATCTACTTATTACATGAATGAGCCGAGTAATCTAAGGTAAATATGAGATAAAACATATACTGAATATTAGACTGTAAATAATACACACAATAGCTCTATCATCTCAATAACGCTTCGCTTAATTCCTGATCACAATCTTTTCAACTGATTATCAATGCACTTCTTTAGTAAAATCATTTCAAATGCATTTCTATAACGAAATTTTTTGTAATGTATTTTCATGATGAAATCACTTCAAATGGATTTCTATGGCAAAACATTAACAAAGCGTTCACAGTATGCATACACTCTCAGTAAAACATTCATTATGTTCAAGAAATAAAAATACTGCATGAGTATCCGCTAGAACATGATTAGTAGATGAGAACGCTTTTGAAGATTATCTGGTTCCATAGAGTTGTAAGGTCAATCCCTGGGTCAGTAGAGAGGTGGGAGTGGAAGCATGAAGATCAGTTTCTACCAATCTTACGGTTATATTTCATGTTTCAGCTCCGGTGACTATCGGGTGGATGTATTGGTTAGATATCGGTCTTTCTAGGACTAATGCGATTATCTTGTTCTGGAAGACGAAAGAGTGGGAGGAGAGAAGAAGAGAGGGAGAGAGAAGAGGAGAGATAGAGAGAATGATGGTCAACATTACATGGAGAGATTAGGACAGTATATCAGAGAAAAGGCAAGAGTCAGAGATATCATAGAATCCATTTGGAAACTCAAATAGCAATGGGCTGGTTATGTTGCAATAATAACAGACAGCCGCTGGACATCGCGACTCATAACTCACAATCTTGTGGAAGATTTATGTCCAGCGACGGACGCTAAGAGGCTGATGATGAAACTAAGATACTGATTCTCATGTACTATTTCAGATTGTAAGAAAAGAGATTTGTCAAAGGATTACCAGAAATATGTTATTTAATGTTCGGAAATCACTCTCTCTCTATGATATATCCTATATTTTGCTTCAGTAAGAGGTCAGTTCAAAGAGCACTTCAAACAAAGCATTTCAAAACATTTGATAGTTTTCTGCGCTCTATCATGAAAGTTGTTCTTCATTAGGGAAGTGTTTCATGTACTTTCAAGCAATAGTCAAAGCTTTGCTTTAAAAGTATGTGAACGTATCCCACCTACTACTACCTATCTCTATCTCTCTCCTCTCATCTCTCTTTCTCTGTCTGTCAGTCTGTCTCCCAGCACTTATTTCTAAAGAAGGCCTGGGATATTTAAAATAGAGTAGCATAAAGCTTCATTATTATTCATTTCCAATATTTAAGATTCCCTAATGGCCGTGAAATGATAGTCAGAGCACTTGTGATAAAAAGCAACTGAAATTAGGATGAAATAAATACTATTCAACATATAATGATATATTATTTAATAATCATCAATGGTTCATCAAACAATAACATTCCGTATTATATGAATAACGAATGTTTCTTTTTCTAAACCTAATCTGAACGTGTATCTATTCATGAAAATGTTTGATTCACTTCCATTTAATTATCAGAACTGTTATTGACAAAAAAAAGGTGTGCAAACATTTTGGGACACCTTATGTATGTTTTCTCATTATTTTGTTAAAAGCAGGTACGATTTTTACCTGGAAGCTAATCAAATGCTTCCAGAATGGAGATTAAAAATTCACTAACATCTCTTTTGTAATTTGTGGAAATTCTTTTCAACTGGGAAAAATTGTTTACAAAAATATCTTGGCAGTTTATCACTTATGAGATTGTAAGGTTCTTTTTTCTGAATAATATGATCAAAGTCTCTTCTTTTTTAACGTTTTCCATTATTCCGAAAGAGTTTCATGTAATAGTCATAGCTTTGAGCATCTGCTAGTGTGTGTGTGTGTGTGTGTGTGAAGGGTGAGTGATAACAGGGTAATTTGCCCAGCCCTTGAATTAGGCCTTCTCACTTAAGGTTCTAGAGTTGAAACCTTACAGGCAATACAGGATGATAATGCCGTACAAATGTTTTATGTAACCCCAACTAAATGAACATATACCTAAAGATAGCATTATTTATCATTCGACGGTAGAAGGATAGCTGCTAAGATATATTTGGAATCTATCTTTTTGCCCCTTTCCCAAAAGATATATCCCATCACCGCCTGGGAGAGTGGCTGCTGATGCCCACGACCATAGCTGCTATTACTTAAGCGTGCGTACATCTGGTGTGTATGCACCAATAAATATATTAGAGATTTATCTAAAATGAATGATTTGTTTGTCAATAACATTGCTTGAATGTTGAACATTTTCAGAATCAAATCAAAATCAAATTATCCTCTGACCTAGGAGATCGTTGGGGTACCATGCCGATCCTCCAGAGCATTTTTCGCGGCAATGGGAGTTACATTGGCCATCATGCTTATCTCCTCACCAAGTAACATGCTTGACAGACTGAGAGTACAGGAACATATCGTACTAGCCATAAGAAATAATACCTGGTCAATTAGGAGAGATGGGTCAATCCTTTTTTGAAGGGCATAAAGCAAAGTGAACATAAAGGCTACCACCGTAGCATCACTTTTAGAATTTTCTAAAACTTTCCATTTTGAATGCATAAGAGTGAATCGTCATAGAAACGTCGAGTGACTTGATTTCTTTTTAGACATTCCATTTCCTTTCTGTAGAAAATTGATTTTATTTGCATAGTATTTAGAAATGTCATTTTGACATTGTGGTCATTCGAGGTCACTATATAGATATTTCATCTGGAATGCTGAAATCCAGAATAAGGGTAAATCTTCACACAGCAAAAGTCCTAATCACGAAGAAAATCCCTCAAGATGGCTGGCCTTTGCTTGATTTCTCCATGCTTTTCCCATGGACAGCTCTATATCGATTGTTGTAGGGTTAGAACCCCAATCAATTTTCCCATAGTGGCACCCAATCAGAGGAATCCTTATGTAGTATATCCAGAAGCATCATCAAACTTAGTGACCACATCTTTTTTTATGCCTCAGAATATCTCTTCCGTTTCATCTTCATCCGTACAACGCGTAAATAATTGTTTTTTACTTGTTATGTTGTGTAAGATGAAATATATTCAAGAACATGTTTTTAAGTTATTTTCCACCCGGGCAACACCGGATATCCCAGGTGTAATATATATATATATATATATATATATATATATATATATATATATATATATATATATATAATACAGTTTTTCATTAGAATAAATGTCATAAGGAATAGTTATATCAGAAATTCCGTAGCCTAATAATAAGAAAAGCATTTATTTCACACAAGGTGTATTTCTTATCCAAGATAACCTCATTACACGTCAATGTACTTTATTCAGTATTCAGAATTGATTAAATAAATCGAATATCATAAGTGAATATTTCAGATCTAAATTTAGCTAATAACTACGTGTAATGCAGCAGACGCATTGATTCACTATATAATTCTAAAATGATGCTTTTTTCACATGTCCACAATGTCTTCTCTCCACAGATAGGCGTAGTGCACATTGTCAATTGACCAAGTTGCAAATATAAACGAACATATCCTTGTCATAATTTGGAAATTCAATTCAAGAAGCGATCGAATCTTGTGGAATCAACATTTTTATTCACTGAAGGGAAAAAAGATCTAGTGTTTTTGAATCCGTCCAATCCAATAGCCTCCAATAGCCGACATTTTAAAAATAATAGTCCTCGTCCCAATCAAGTAATCAGAAGAATCAATAGTACTATTGAGACGTATTTTTGTGGGGTCCCTGTAAAAATGTTGATCGTCGAAATTTACTTGGATGATATCTCAAGCGAGGGATAACTGATTGGAGTCTGCGTTGAGATTTGACAGACATGTGAATTCGACCGGCCGGAATTCACTGTCTGACAAGGAAGCTACCCGACATTGATTTTTTTAAGTGACCAACACTCAAGTGATTAGTCACTAAATGATCACCGTTTTTACATGTGACCTTTTGATGTTTCATCGTGATGCATCAATCAAAGCAATGTTTGTTCAATCAGAATGTCTCATAACCCGCTCACTGTAACTCCCATTAGACAATAACTCCTGAGTAAGGTCGTTCCCCGATGGGTGCCACCACCTTGGGTGAGTAAAGCTTAATAGATAAACTAAAGAAAAACTTGGAGAGTGCATTCATCTGCCACAGTCCAACATGTAACTCAGCCATCCATAAATTGCAACGAAAAACTCATCGATTTTGTCTTCAGTGTATTCTGAATGAGAGAATGAAGCTTACAAAAATGTTATAAAGAGAAATCCAGTAATCTAAAATGATATCATCTTTAACACGCAACATTCACAGCTTAACAGGATACACTGTTAGAAAGCCGATCAAATTCTTTTTCCTACAATTTACATATGTATATATCTCTACCTAAAAATTAATCCACAATTCATAGACTGTGGACTATGAAATACACAGATACCGAAAGGTTCTTTGTAAAGTGCTCAATACCCAACTCGTTTTTTAGTGGTAACATTTCATGTTGAACAGATACAAAGGAACACGATACACAGTTAGAAAGCTGATAAAATTTTTCCCCCGGATTTCATATATATTGCAAAATCCATTTGAAAACTCAATTGGCAATGAGCTGTTCATGTTGCGAGAATGTCAGTCAACTGAGGAGCCACTCACAATGTGAATCCTCGGAGATTCCATGCAAAACCATGGTAAAAACATGAGATGGCGTGACAAACTGGACAAGTTCAGACTGGCTCCACGACATCCATGAGAGAGAGGTCTGATGAATGTTGGGGAATGTTCACGTCAAACAACAAATGCTAAAAGGCTGATGATGATGAAGATAATATGTTAAACATAGTAACTATCTACTTGCCCGTTGTTTTTTCCTAAATTAATTAACTGCTCAATTACAATCATCTTCAGAAACAAAATGATTATTCGCGCAGCCTTACAGAATGATAACTATACTCGACACTTTTTTGCTTTGTTCAGTTTAGGCATACTTAAGTCTAATATTTTCAATATTACAGTTAAAATATTAGTATTCATTGGCCAAGTATTTTCATCTCTTCACCATTTTTTCTGCTGCTTTTTATCCTATTGTTTCTGACAATCAATTTTCTGGGAGTGGGGGACCCAGAAAAAAGCGTGGATTTAATACGCTGATTTTGTAGGTGAGCTGGCTTTCCCCACTTTGAAGATTGGTGTAACACTATCTCTTCATCAAAATTCTTCAATCTGACATAAATAAATTCCTAAACTAAGACTACACTTATCTTTCTGCGCTCTGGGGTGGCAAGCCTTCAGCTGAGCAAGCTCAACTTTCAAAAACCAGACGATCCCAATAATCCTGAAAAGAAGAGTATACAACCAATGCATTCTCCCGATAGTCGCTTATGTAGCTGAAATATGGAACCCAACCAAAAGACAGACTCACAGACCGAGAAGTATGCAACGTGCACACGAGAGAATCATGCTCAACCTTACATGGAGATATCTCAAGACAGCATATAAAGAAGAGAACAGGAGTCCGAGACATCATAGAAACTATTAAAAAACTAAAATGGCGATGGGTAGGCCATGTTGTAAGATTGAAAGACAACTGATGGACATCACGACACACAACATGGATCCCAAGAGATCACATGAGAAACCGAGGACGACAGAACGATGGGGAGGAAAAACTGGTTCCGCGACACCCATGATAGATAATTGTGGCGAATCCTTGGGAAGGTCTATGTCCAACGACGAATGTTAAAAGACTGATGATGATGATCTCTTGGAGAAAGGTTTACTGTTTTTGATCAATCAGGTAAGTTTTTAGGAGGCTTTAATTTGCAATCAAGGGTATGCTAAATTGATCCCTTATTTTGTGTGCAGAAGTATTTACGTTTGTTTGTTTTTGTTTTAATCCCTAATTTTTCGGTATTCACTGCCTTAGAATAGACGAGATGAGTAACTCATCCATTGATCTTCCTTATTTCGAACCTTTTAATTGATCACCCATAATGTAACATGCTGCAAAAAGAAGTGGTCACGTGACAATTTGTATCAAGTGACTAACAAGACCGGTTAATTATCTTATTGTTAGTTTTGAGTTAATGATCGAAAAATACATAGATTAACATAGTGTTATAAACATCAACTACGAAGCATAGATGAAGGGATATACTTTTGAGGTTTCCACTTTTCTAATATTTAATCGAAGTCATTGTCAGAGAGAATCAGTTAATGTAATTGTTAATGGAAACACAAATTATGCATTTCTTTCCATGATTTGAATTTGGTGTTAAAATCACATTTTTAGCCAGTAAAAGGAATTTACGTTGAAGGTAAAACTAATTACATATAATATAGAAATGACATATGATGATTCCGAATAGCCCCAATGTCAAAATCATTCTTCCAAGAATTTTGATCGCGAGAAAAAATTACCTTCGTGTCAAATTTTAGTTCCATAGGTGCAAAATTGTGGCTGACAACTTGAAAAATTGGCTAGAAATGACTTCCAAGGTCAATCACTCTTCGCTTGTTATGTTAAGCAAGTAAAGATGTACCCATAAGCTCAATTTCAGCATCTGAGGTTAAAAATCGTGGGCCACAAATTTTAAAATTAGCAATAAATGACTTTTGGTATACTCAAATGACCGTTATATCTCAGATTGTTTTTTTTAGGTTTGCCACGAAAAAATACACCCTTTGGGCAAATTTCAATTTTATAGGTACAAAATTGAAAGCTGACAACTTGGAAAATTACGTAGAAATGACCTCAGGTGATTTAAAGTGAGGTAAACTTTGGTGAAAGTCAGTCAACTTCACATTGCATATGAACTTTGCCATGGAGGGATGAACTTCTATGCTCAAATTCATTTTCATCAGTGCGAAATTGTGGCACAACACTTGTTTTGAATAACTGAAAATGACCTACGTTGACTTTGAATGGCCTTAGAAGTCAAAGTGACATTGACTGCAATCTTTGCAGTGAGAAGATTCACCCATATGCAAAATTTCATTATATTTGATGCTAAATCGTGGTGCACAAATCAGAAAATCGGATTGAAATGTTCAAACATAAACCTCTGAGTGTATCACCTCCGCCATGGATGTTCCGTTATGCCCAATTCCAGTTTCGGAGGTGAAAAATTGTGGCCAAAAACTTAGTGGATTATTTTGCGACGTTTCAAAATGATATCTGATGACCTTCAATGAACTGAAGGATCAGCATTACATAGTTTGCCATATTAGCTGTGGGAAGATGTACCCATAATCTAAATATCAGCATCTTTGGCGCAGAATTGCGGTCTGCCACTCTGGGAAGTATCAAGAAATAACCTAAGAATTGCTTCTAATAATCTCAACCTCGCATAGCCTACGTGCTTAATTGACCTTTTCTCTGTACACATACATAATACTAGGTCAATAGGCCACGTAGTTCTTGTGGAGAAGAGGTACGAATAACTGAACAAAAGACTCAAATATTAAATATTAGCATACATGCATATACATGTGTGTATGTGTATGTGTGTGTGTGTGTGTGTGTTATGAAAAGAATGAGTAAGAGAAAGATGGACAGGGTTTTTGCGTATGGATGACAGAGAAATGTATTCATGTAAAATCTTTCAAGACAGTAAATCCCAGTTCAGATACATATGAATGGCTGCTTTCCAAAAAAACCGGTTCACAAGTCCTGCCGTCTTGGCCGGTTGGGTCAATTAGACGGAAAATACGATTCACGTCGATAGTAAAACGGAAGAGAGATTAAGTCTAAAACATTCACACCATCGTATTTCATAGTTTCTAAAATAGATGTGCATCTTGAAATATCTTCCGATTGTTGAATTTCTCTGATATCATTAGTGCTGCTTTAGATCTTGTAGTAGTGAACGTAATAGTCTCAAGATGACCGAATTTCTCAGAGACAATGTTATTATCATTAATTGTTTTTCTTCCCGCTCACGTCTGTTGCAGCTCTCTGATTATCTTCACCTGCATTCTTTAACTGTTAAATAAACAGCAAGAATTGAAGGTGGAAAGTCGGTTTCTGACGAGACTCGAACTCCCATCTCTAATCCTTGGAATCTTGTCTGACCATAGGAGCTCTTTACTGTTTCGGCAAACATAGCTCATAATTCTTTTTTTTTTTTCTTTCTGATTTTTACTACGATTCCGTAGAGTTTATTCACGCTAGTATTTTAAGTAGCCAAATTTATTAGACTGAGTGATGTCATTATTATCAATTTTGAACTAAAAGATAAAATAAAACAAGAACAAAGAAAGATGTGCCAAAAAAATAGTAAAGACAAGGACACATCATCTTGAAAATCCTGACTACGTAAGACTAACACTTTTACTACCATAAGTAGCCTTAAACAAACAACAAAGCGAATGTGAAAGAAAGATAAATGAATATTGGTAACGAAAGTAATCACTCTTGGATTTGGACATCTTACGACTTATGATGAATCCTACAATTGGTGTTTCGATGCGTCAATAATTCCCTTACAGTTATCATCAGGACTGACTGATGTGCTCACTAAAAAATACTTAAAATGTTCTGACTATTAGAGAATGCTAAACATACACACGTGGAAAGCTGGAGAACATACTGGTCAAAGCGTTGCGATAAAGACAGCAAAGACGAGGATGTTAGTCCGAAAAATCACTGAGTAAACATTTGTGAGACACAAGTAACCATATATGCTCCATGATTTTTATTCAAGTACATCGAAATCAGGAACTTCAGGTTGAGTTCGATCCCCCATGAGTGCACTACACGTATATCCTTGTGCTGTGAACTTAGTAATATCTTTTAAACGGTTGTTGAAGTAACTTGATACGGTAGATAAGATTTATTGAAGAGCCTGGCTGCTGCCGGATCGAACTCTATTCCTACATCGACTTCCGTATTTGTAGATGTTAGACTTGTCAGTTTGGCTCTGTCGGTAAGAGAGTTGCCTACAGATCATTTGGTCATAATTTCAAAAAACAGAAGGAAAAATGCTGCTTTTATATATCGGTTTGGTGTAACATAACAGGACAAACAAACAGTGAAGGATTTTGCTCCAAGATTAGGCGAAGATTGTTCTTGTTAGTACGGTCGAAAAACAAAGTCAACTCTAGACCTGGATTTGGGTAGGAGTTACGCGATAGATATCACTATAACTTTCATTCACCCTAATGATTAAATACAAATTGGCATCACAAATTTCCATGGTGGGGTAAAATGAAATATCAAGCATAATTGTATTTTAGCACCAATTACTTATAAATCAAGCATAAGGAAGTAACCTTTCAGCTTTTCTTATTACTGCCCATTGACTCGAGCTACTTTGCTAATCCTCACCTCTAAAGAAAAGGAAAGTGGAGAATAACTGTATTTTGATGTACTATTGAGTTACCTCTCTTAGACTGGAGAGTTTGTTTAATCTACTTCTGGTTGGACCGCCATACTGATTTTAGGAAGGAAAAAAAGCCGGGCGTCAGGTTATTGAATGAAGAGAATAAAAACGAATTTGTAAGTTATATTTTGTTTTAAATCTGTTGAATCCGTCTTTTATCGACTAATAGTTATGTCAGTAGGTTTGAACGTTTGGTGATTGAATACCATCATTTGAATTTATTTCAAAACCTGAAATTCGTTCAAGCAAATTTTGTCAATTTGTCTGTACGTTGTGCATTGAAAATCAAGACAAAGCCACTGTCAGTGGTCAGGAATTATTGCAAGCATTTCTAACAGAACAAGGCTCTTATATGAACAATGCAGATGTAATGATGAGTTTGCTACATAAATGCATTGATAATGCGTTTACTATACAAACCTTTTGCCAAAGTTTTCACTATGGAAAAGAATTGCAAAATATTTTAATACTGAAATATATTGTAAATGATTTTATTATGGGAATGCAGGAAAGCCAGAAAAGAAGAGATTTTCTGAGGCAGGAATTAAGACTAGCGTTACTGATAGAATGTTTCTATCATGTGTAGAATGTAAATATATAGCTGATGATTTCGTCGTAGAAATGCATTGAGAATCAGGGGACGAAAGGGTTGCCAGTGGTTAGGAATTAATGCAATTATAACTAGCAGAATAGAACCTTTACATAAAGTATGGCCAGAGTCAGTGTTGACATTGTTACACACATACACATACACACATATGTGTACGTATATTATCAATATGAAAAAGGAAAATTATATAATTCAACCTTCCTTTATAAATTAGGTAACAAAAATATTGGAAAACTCTATCTGAAATCAACCGATGAAATATCCCCAAAAGATGGCCCTCTAAATAAAATACTCAATGGAAATACCATCAAAATAAAAAAAAAAGAAGTCTAAACACATGAATTAAAACAAATGATCAAACAAAGAAAAGACTGTGATTGTAAAAACAGACATATTCTCTAGTCGATCATTGTGTAACTGAACAATATATTCCTAGCCACAATATCCAAAGCTGAACAGCCAAATAATAAACAACCGTATATAGGAACATCTACGGTCAGTTGAAGATCTATGTATTACAACCACAAACATCTTTTCTCTATGGAAACTCCAAAACGACATAGTACTCTGGAAATACCTTTAGAACTGAAAACAAAAAAGGGCTCAAACCCATACTTAAATAGTCAATTCTTAGTCTCTCTAGACCCCCTAATAATTTGAATGATAAATGTCATTTATGTTTGGAAGAAAAAAAAAGAATTCTATTATCTAAAGACAAAAAGAATTTACTGAATCAAAAGGGTGAAATGTTCTCTAAATGCCGTCACATTGAAATATTCAAGTTAAAAGCAATGATGTAGAATATAGGAATTTCAGAAAAAGAATCACTAATTTCATTGATTTATCTATTTATTTAATTGTTTCAGATTAATAACATTACTAATATTAGTATAACGCAAACTTCAAATACTAGTAATGATATTTGTTAAAGAAGTGTTTTGATTACTTTACCAAAATTATTTTATAACTATGTTCGTTCTTTATTGGAAAATTTTATTTAGTAGGAATACCGATTTACCATTCAATTGTTTATTTGTTTAATGTATAAAGATATATAAATAAATTTAGATCTAATTCTAAATTAAGGATTTATATTTATCAACTTTATTTCATATGAATGAAAGGATTTAACCTTAAGAATTTGAGAATTATGTCATGAAAATAACAAAACATTCTTTTCAAACTTGAAAACGTTGACTAATCGAAGAATAATTTAGTAATACTCGTGATGATAACGTTTTGTCAGTCTTCATGAGCAGGATGATTTCTTTCACATATTTTTACTATATATATATATATATATATATATATGTACACATATATATGTGTGTGTGTGTGTGTGTGTGTGTGTGTGTGTGTATAGACGTATGAGTGAGATACATTTGTGAGGAAGCTGAAATAGACAGATAGATAGATAGGAGGAAGACATTAAAGTTTGAAGTTTTGAAAAAATTCCTCCGGTCAACAGAGACTCTGACTGCAGCTGACATGAGATTACAGTTTAACGAACGTAAGACAAAAGGTCGTTTGACGTCCGTATTACTTTTTGGAAATCGATTCAGACACTTCTACCTTGCAGACAGCGGTTTTCAGTGGAAATGACTTGCCTACTCTCCCGAAAAGCTACAATTGAAATTTAATTCGCTGTTTTCATTTTCTTACACTTTTTTTCTCCATTCATACCGTTGTAGTCTCTTCCTCTTCGCTTGTTCGTTTTTATTCTCTTTTTTTTGTAGATAGAGGAGTTTTTCTCTCTCTCTGTCTCTCTCTTTGTCTCTGTCTCTGTCTCTCTCTGTCTCTTCCCCCTTGAACGTGATTGGATTTCCATCCATTTCTTTCTTCTTTCTTCTTCCTTCCTTTCGTAATTTCATCACTTTTGTTTTCATTCCTCTGGTGGATTTTTTATCTTCTGCTTTCTTCTATTACTTTTTTCCTCTCGTTCATTCTTTCATATATCTGTAGTCGTTGATTTCGTTCTTTCTTTCTTTCTTTCTCTGTCTATTGTTTCTTTTCTTCATTGCTTCCGTGTATCCTTTTTCCTTTTTTTTTCCTACCATGAATTCCTTTCCCAATTCTCTATCTTTTCTTCCCTTTTCTCCAGTCTTTTTCTTTCTATCTATCTGTATTATTTCTTTCCATCACACTCGTCTTCCTCTCTGTCTCTTTCTGTTCTTCTATCCTATCTCTTTCTCGCTTTTGTTCGGTTGATTCTTAATTTTTCTATCTATCTTTGCTCTGTTCATTCTTCTCTCACTTTCTTTTCTCTCTCTTTCCTTTTCATTCATCTGTTTTTCTCATTTTTCTTCGTTCCTTTTTGACTTCTCATTATTGCTTTACACTTATTTCTTATTGATATCTGCCCTTCCACATGCCCTTCTCTTATTTTTCTTTCATTCTTTCTCTCTTCCTTTCTTTCTTAACCATTTTCCTTTTATCTGTTTTTCCTTCTTTTTCTTCCTTATTTTTTCTTTCTTTCTTTCTTTCTTTCTTTCTTTCTTTCTTTCTTTCTTTCTTTCTTTCTTTCTTTCTACCATAACCCCTCTCTCCCTTTCCTTTCATCTTTTAATTTATATTTGTCTTTTCTTTATTTTTTTCTTTTTCTCTTTCAATCATTCTTTTTATTCCTTCAGCTCTATCTGTACATCCTCTTTCTTTTCTCTTTCCTTCTTCCCCTATATTTAATTCACATATTTTCCCATTGTTTCTTTTAATCCGTACAAATATTTTCCTCTCTATTATTCCATCATTCACCCTCACCCACTACTCACTCTTTCTCACACTTTGTCTCTCTCTTTCTCTCTCTCTCACTCTCCCTCTCACTCTCACACTCTCTCTCTGTTATTTCCCTCCTCACTCTCTTACATCTTCTTTTCTCGCAACAACGTTTGCTAACTTTAATGCCTCCCAACCAATAAGATCTATATGATTACTGGACACAAGAGACGTCAGATGTGAAAGGTTTTTGAAAAGTCAGAGACAGAAATAAATCATTTTTCAAGTTGCCAAAAAGTTATTTCTGAAAGTCTGAGGCTCTCTTTTTGGGAATTGCATACGGCATTTCTCCTGGTATTTGTTATTTACATAACCAATTTCTATTGTTTAGTGATTTTCCCTGCAAAACTTACTTCTTTCAGTGCATGCATCTGTCTGTTGCAAATCTCCAAAACTTTGTGTTGATGACTTCATTTTTTACCATAACGACAAGAAAATTTACAATCCTCACCGAAATCACGCGTGTAAACCGATAAATAAAATTTACTTTGAACTCTCAACTAATTGATTAGCACGAGGTAGACTGAGCTATATATATATATATATATATATATATATATATATATATATATGTATATATATATATATATATATAAATATATATATATATATATATATATATATATATATATGTGTGTGTGTGTGTGTATGTGTGTGTGTGTCATGAAACAGATATATATGATCCTATAGAATGATTATAAATTGCGTTATATCATATAAAAACTTTTTTTTGAAATAATCTCCCGTCGTTACACGGTTAATGTATCACATGAACACGACACCATAAGCATAAACCATAACGTCAACATGTGTAAACCTTTTTATGTATATTGACGTATATAACTATCTTACTTCGTAACTATATGAATGTTCCATAATCTACCCATTGTGTACTTATTTCCCTTCCCTTACCCTGAGTTCTTTATATAGATATATATACATATATATACATATATATCATGTGTATGTGTGAGAGAGAGAATGAGAGAGGGCAGAACATATATCAACGTATATCAAACAATTACATATCTCATTTCTAATCTTCTGTTCAGGCAAGATAAAATTGTTGTTTTGACATCAGCTGGTGAAATATGTATATTTGTATGTATGAACGTATTTATGTACACACGTATATATGCTTGCATTTAAAAAAAAATATTTGTATGTATGTATGTATGTATGCCTACACATACAAATGGCCCCTAACATATGTTTAACAACCCATGGTTAGACACACACATATATGTTTGTTGTGTGAATGTGAGGGGATACGACAAAATGGTGGTAAATCGACAATGAAGAAAGTGAAGGAATTTTTACATCAAAAAACGATTATTGTCACGGGGACATGTTTGATGCATTTTGTTGGTTCACACCAACTTTTTCATAAGCAAATTGCAGCGATGCAGAAAAACTGTTGCCAGCAAATGTGTTGCTGTTTATATGTTTCGGGAAATAAATTAAAATGTTTTTCGTGTCCTCGTGACAATAAAAAAATTGAGTTATAAAATTAGTTTTTTTTTTTCTCCATTTTTTTCTCTTCCCATGTCAAAATAACACCACATACATAAATAACAAATTGTATATTAATGGAATAGCGCATCGAGGTGTTACTACCGGCTGGAGAGTGGTTTGGTTTCATTTCAACCATGTATATAAATATAATTTATTTGATAATTTAAAGGGAAAAAAACAAATTGATGGAAGTGAGACGATATACGATGTGGAAAAATTAACTTTGAGGTTAGTGGAAAAAATGTCAAATTTTTCGGTTGGAAATGTTTGTGAAAATCAACTCGATGAAGTTTTCCTGTGTAATAAGTATTGTTAAAGATGATATGAGTTAGTTTGCAAGTAGTTTAAGATTAAAACGGAAACAGCTGATTTAATATTCACACAGACGAACACTCAATAGAAGTGACACGAACAGCAACTCAGTTTTTACACTTTTCCCCTCATCGTTGAATACGTTTTTGGGGTAACTTATGTAAGTAAGCCCTGTGTCAAAAAAGTATAATATAACATCCATAAATAAAACATTGTGATAATACCCGATATAAAATAACTTATTACATGTATAGCATAAGCTAAATGATAAAATCATAGCTGAAAGGGAAATGGTGGTGCTGGGAGCCATTTTGATGTGAATGTTCTGTTTTCAAAATTCTGGCAACGGTTACATGGCAAATAACTGATGATCTCAAAAACAGCAAATTTACACATAGTACCATAATAACAAAGTATATGTAAAACATGTTTTAAAAAAACAACTAAGAAAATGGCATGAATCATATTAACAAATATTAGGAAATAACTTACTGAAGTGATACAAAAAAAGAAAAAGATTTTTTGTTTGTTTTTAATGTGTTTAGTGTTCAAAGCTGTAAAAAAATTACACTATGCGCATATATATATATATATGTATATATATATATATATATATATATATATATATATATATATATATATATATATACATATGTATATAAATATATATATATGTGTGTGTGTGTGTGTGTGTATGTGTGTGTATGTGTACGAGATATGAGCAAAAAGAGAACGAACCTTTTCAAAAACAAATTTATTGCTGTACTCACAATCTTATTAGACTCGTCTCCATCAAAATAGTTCCCTTCACTTTCGATACACCGTTCCCATTGTTTTTTTTTCCACTTTAGGAATTCATTCTTGGAATCTTTTGTGGGAAATTGTGCCGGTCTCTGTGGATGGGGAACGAGGGTTGTCTCGTGCTTTGCCAAAACTTTTGTTCATCCGTCAACAGACGCAGCACAAATTTTGCGGCAACACGATATATCATCAGTTTTCCTTTCAAAAATCATGTGGCACAAATTATCACAGAATACTAACCCTTTGAAAACTTCACAAACAGTTAGGCATCACTTTCCATCGATCACAGCACGCGTTTTATCGATGCAATCGTCTATTATTGACATCGGAGGTCATGCAGATTTGACATCGTTTTGATGGACGTTTTTCCCGATTTGAAACGCTGCCACAACTTGTAGCATTGCATACAATCCCCCCCTGAGACTTGTTGCAACATTAAAAAATACCCCCCTAAAGTTCAAAATAATTTGAAACAGCATTTCACCCGAACATGTCACCCTACTAAAACATTTATTGTTCACCTCCGGGGGAAAAAACGCCAAGTGCACTAGACACACTTTTACTCTGGCACGTGTAGCTCCAAAACTAATCAACATAACTTGATGCAATTTATATATATATATATATATATATATATATATATATATATATATATATATATATATATATATATATAATGGTCAGGGTAACAGCCACGTAACATTTCAGTCAGAACACGGTTAACGTTCAATGTTAAGTTTCTGTATAGACACCCCCTCTCCCCCCCTCTCTCTCTCTCTCTCTCTCTCTCTCTCTATATATATATATATATATATATATATATATATATATATATATGTATGCGTGCGTGTGTATGTGTGTGATTACGTAATTCTCAATTTGGGAAAACATCACATATTTTCCATTTTATTCGATCATATAGCTCTACTTTATCAATATTTAGTGCTATATTTTTAAAGACAACAAATCTAACACACACACACATACTCTCTCTCTCTCTCTTTCTCTCTTACTCTCTCACACGCACACATACATATATAAACATGCACACATATGAACGTGTGTGCGTGTGTTTATGTATGTGTGTGTGAGAGAGAGAGGGGGAAGTGTGTGTAAGATATATATATATATATATATATATATATATATATGTGTGTATGTGCGTGTGTATGTGTACACACGTATCTGCATACACATACACAGGCGTGAAGCACATATTAACTTGGTTAATGTTTGAGCTTAGGTAATAGCCTGTCATTCAGATTATCATTTTCAAGGTAGTTACTGTCGGCATGTAGACACAAAAGAAAGGGGAAAACGTCGGACTGAAAGGAAAAGAAGACAAGAAAAAGAAAAAGAGGATGGTTCTACGGAATCGGAAAGAAAGGGAGCCAGTAAAGACAAAAAAGATAAGGGATGGAAGAAAGGAAAAAGAGAAAGAAGGAAGGAAGAAAGGGAAGAAAAACAGGAAGGATAGAAGGAAGGAAGGAGAAGAGGTGGGAAGGGTGAGTTGAGGGCAACGCTGAAAGGAAAAAAGAAGGAAAATGATTCGAAGTGAAGTAAGAAAGATGTTAGGAAAGAATGAAACAAAGAAGAAGAAGAAGAAGAAGAAAATTTGAAGAAGAAGAAGAAGAAGAAGAAGAAGAAGAAGAAGAAGAAGAAGAAGAAGAAGAAGAAGAAAATTTGAAGAAGAAGAAGAAGAAGAAGAAGAAGAAGAAGAAGAAGAAGAAGAAGAAGAAGAAGATATGAGGAAAGGTCTAATGGCAGACAGGACAAAAAAATGAATCTACTAATCCAATTGATAAGAAACTAGGAATATAACGTCTAGGTAGGTTATCGATTTTGTCTACACTGGAAATCTGTTTGTTGTTCTAAACGCATCAGCATCAGTAGTCACATCGAACTCCTCCACTCCTCGGTCGTGTCCCCCCACACCGACCTCCGTTCACAGCTATTGTGCTCCTAATTTATCGATCTAGAACTGTCTGCCCCCGACTCGTCTTGTGGCGTGTACGGGTCGGAGCGGTAAGTGGGACGTGACCAGACACAACAATGACAACCTTCTCACTCAGACCGAACTTAAGAAGGTTAACGACCCCCCCCCCTTCTTTCTCCCTCCCTCTCTTCTCTCTTTCCCGCCCCGTCTGTCCACTCCCCTTCTCTCTCTCTCTCTCTCTCTTTATGAGTGTGTGTGTGTGTGTGTGTGTGTGTGTGTGTGTGTGTGTGTGTATGTTTTCTTTGTGTTTCTTCGTCTCTATGTATTTCCTAGCCGTCAGGCTGTTTCGTCAACGGCAGCTGGTCAAGATATAATTCTATTTTTTTTATGTCTACTCGTGTGTTACGTAAACAGTCACCATGAGGATTGTTGTTTACGCGCATCACTCGCTTTGCGTTATAGGCGTATATATATATATGTAGATTATGACATAATCAGCTGAATTTACCCAGTTCTGCTTCCCAAACACAGCACACACACACACACGTGATCTCTTTCTCACACTCACTTCATCTGTCACACGCACACACACACACACATCATCATCATTGTCGTAAGCCTTTAAACGTAAGTTGTTAGGCATATACCTTCCTCAAGATTTGTCAGACTTCTCTATCGTGGGCGTCGCGGACCAATCGTCATCAGCTTTTTTGAGTGCGTCGCTGAACAGTGACTTTCTTCAAGATTTGCTAGAACTCTCGCTCGTTGGATATCACGAGCCGATATCTGCGAAACGTGTCGAAGTCGTGGCACCATCTTATTTTCTGTCGGTCATGATTTCGTATATGTTCTCTAAGGGTCGATGTTGTGAGTCGCCATGTCCAGCAGTTGTCTGACATTCTTACAACATGGCCTGCCAATTACTATTTGAGTTTCCCAATGGATTTTATGTTATCTCAGAATCTATGTTTCTCTAATATACTGTGTTGTCTTGTGATCTCTCGAGGTGATGATCCTCTCTTGGGCATGTTGCATGGTTCTTAGTTTGGTAACAAGTCTTTGGGTTCAGCCCAATAAGTGAATGTTACTTGTTGACACTTCTGTACACGTATATATTATATATGCCTTAGCATCGAGCTGTGCTTAACGCGCTAATCTTTGTGCACATTGCTAGCAGTACGGGTTCGATCTTTTCTCAGCTACTTTGGTCTAAGTTAAGCTCAATGAATATCTGTATTACTTTTCCCATGTCAAGTTATTCCTTCAAAAATGATTGTCCAAATCTTGACTAATTCATCATGTTGCTTTCAAAAGAGATTCTAAGACGAATGTTTATTTCCATTTTTCAACAATGTGTACTATTGCATTCTTATCTTATAGTGACATAAATAACCCCAAAACACTAAGGTGCTCTGAGCCCCCCTCTTTCTTTATCTATCAGTCTATGTATCAATCTATCCACACACACATACGCACACATCTATACACACACACACACACACACACATATATATATATGTATATATATATATATATATATATATATATATATATATATATATATATATATATATATATATATATATATTTATATATATATATATATGGCCAATGTATCGCTTTATGGTTTACATGATAAAATAGATTACATCAATTTAATTCAACGTTTCAACAGAGCAAGCTAGCTTTTCCAAGAAAGTATAATGTAGAATATCTGAAATGGTGTTTTATACATGGTCCGCGAATTCTAGTGGTTTGGATTATTAACTTATCGAGCGAATTTTGTTAATTGAAATCAGCGTCTAGGCAGAGGTTTTTGCGTTGTAACCCGAAGAACACTAAAAATAAATGGCAGGTACAATGCACTCGAAATATATAGAAATAAACTAGGCTACAATTTCAACTTACGACATAAAAGATGAACGTCACAAACACGAAAGAAAATGTATCGAATTGCATACGTTTCCCAAGGTAACACCATTGACCAAAAACTCGGGTGCTCAAGATTAGTGAAATATTATCAAAGAACGCGAATTGCTGATATACAATATCAGCCCCATCGTATCGACCTTTGAATCACTGAAACTTATTCCATACTCACACACACTCATTCACCTAGTTTATCGATCCCATATCACGATAACATTTGTTTCCCCTTTTCACAACTTACACACACCCACACACACACATCATCATCATCATCATCCGACTTCAATAAAAACTTAATTGTTTGATTCATACACAGTCATTAAAATCTCTCGGATCAGGATGTCAACGACACCATTCCAATTTAAGGACATGGATCTTTCTGACCTCAAATCTCACTGCTTATTTTTTTGAATAATATCCCCAGCACCATATAGATATTGACAGCGCCGCCCCAACTTAACCCAGGTATCAATCAATCATATGAAAACCCATATCCCAAATCAGGATGCCAGCAGATATCACCCTGGGGACAGCACACGCAACCCTGCAGCCACTTTTCATACACTCGGAATCCACTTGATGGATTCTTCATCTTGCCAACTACAAATCACAAACCATATTTAAAAGTAGCATTTCATTTATTCTCTATCATATTTCCCTGATAAAGCCAGTTTACACGGGGAAAATGTTGAATTGAATTAAAGTAAATCATTTGCTCAACACATGGACTTCTAATAATGTCATTTCATTTTCATATATATATGTGTGACATATTGAAGAACACGCTTCTGAAATGAACAGTTAACGAGGCTCTGCTGAAGCTTAAACAGGCTTAACAAACCAGAAGCAGATTATAATAGATGCCTATTCCATGTCACTAGAAATCCGTTTTGGTTATTTTGAAACAAGGTTTTAGCCACAATTTAGCACCTATGAAACTGTAATTGAGCATAAACGTACATCTTTCCATGTCAAAGTTCATCTGCAATGCAGAATTGATCTTTGAGGTCATCAAAGGTCATTTCTGATCATAACTAGCCAGATTTCATAGTTACGAGCCACAATTATACACAAAGATCCAGAAACTGAGCAAATAGGAGTATCTTCTCATGATGATGATCGCAATTTATGTGACCTTGACGTCTGAGGTCAGTTTGAGTACAAGAGTGACCGAAATACAGGATGAACATTGGATTGATGGTTTTGACCTATGGTGACTTCTGAATATCATCATTTGATAAATTTATCGGTCATATGTGAGAAGAGTTAGTGTACAGAAACAAACAACTGTCGATATATGTTCACCTCTAAGCTATATCTGCAAGTGTTGATACTCTGTCACCAAAGACATGATATACGACCTTCTCAGTCAATGGGCCAAGGCACTACCGACTGATCGATACCGGATAGTAATAGGCAAATTCAGTCAATCTTTCTCTTTCCCCCTGAGAAAAATTAATGCGCAGATGTCTGCTTTACTGTCGCTACAGAAACCGCTGCAGCTAAGGTGTTAACCATACGTATAGGAACACCTACGTGTGTATACATGCATATACATATATATATATATATATATATATATATATATACGTGTTGATGGTTGTGCATTTATGTATGTATGGTTATCGAGCCAGACATATATTTTTGAATGTGTTATTATATAAAATAAAGATGTTATGCCGTAAGCTAAATTAATATTGTAAAAAACCTTCTCCATGACATTTATGAGTCTCCAATGGGCATACAGGCAAATACATACGTATATAAATAAATACTTGCATACAAACAAATATAAATGCACATATATATATATATATATATATATATATATATATATATATATATATATATATATATATATATATACATTCATGCATATATATGTACATACTTAGTTATGCAAATATGAAGATAAACAGATCTTGATAGAAACTGACACGTTACCAACATCCCTTGGCAGCATGCCTTGTTGGCGGTGATCGATCAAAAATTGCAAAGAGGGATGGTCAATGAATAAGTTATTTCTCTTGCATTCTCTTGGTTGGTGATCTCTAAAAATAAAATAAATCACCTATTGAAAACAAAAACAAGCATGAATGTTCCTGGACACAAACTTAAGTATGAATACCTCATTGCAAATTGAAGCCTCAATTAGAAACCTATAAGGGGGGGGGGGGTCAAAAAGCAACCAATACCACAAAACCAAACACTTTATAAGAGGTAACTATTCAAGTTTTCAGTCCTGTAGATCCATTGGTGTGGCCTGTACACAGTATACATATATATATAGATATCCAACCAGCCAGCCAGCCAGTTAACCCCTCTTGAAAATTGAAAAGAAAATCTATGTGGAGTGTTTTTGGTGACAGTCTTGAATGATAGTTTCTAATACAGACATAAATATTATGTGTTTACTACTCTTCTGCTGATTTGGATTATAATGATATGTTTTGTATTTTGTTTTCGTCTTATGTAATAAATTGAACCTTAACTTTGTGTCTTTTTCGTTGTTGTTTTGTTAGATACGCTCAGACCCACACACACACACACAAACACACACACACACACACACATACACACTCATGTGAATATATATAGAGAGAGAAAGAGAGGGAGAGAGAGGGAGAGAATGAGAGAAAGGAGGAAAGAAAGAAAGAAAAAAACGGAAACAGATGTATAGATAGATTATGTTATTCGGTAAGTAATGTCGTGTTTTTGGAGTGGGAATAAAAATTTTGTTCAAACGTAGCAAGCGTTAAAATCAATAGTCGCGAATATGATCATCATTAAAACCAAAGACAAAAAGCCCAGAGTCTTTTTCGCTTGGCCCAGCCGAACTGGATAGTTATACCTATAACAACCAGCACTGTTTTGTTTAGCTAATAAATGTAGATTATCATAAAGCTGAATTTCTCAAGCACAAACGAACATTTTCCCTGACTGTCTGACAAACCCAAAAACCTTAAATCAAACTATCATACTAATTTATCATCTTGTTTGAAAATCAACCGCCGATTTTATTTTATTTGATGTGGTGGAGACTGACGGAAAAGAAACTGAAGCCAATTACACTTGCATACTTTTTTTTACATCTAAGCAATTATGGCTTTATTTACATTCATAAATAAACGCGCATATACATTCCAGATGAGTTCATACGGATATATTTCGATTTGATCAAAAAGTTACCTCTTTCTGTGTTGTTGGGTGGCATTAACAGTTCTTGGTTTTAAGTAATTCTTTCAAAAAGATCGCTTTTGATTTTATTGTGGTTGCTGTCTAATCGGCGTACTTTGGGAAGAAAATTGCTTGTTTTTGAATATGAAAGATGAAAGGAAATAAGCAAAACTTTCGAAATATCATGCATTTTTTATATCATGTCAGGTATAAATGTTATTCGATTTCCAACAGATATTTTTGCAGCTTTTGGAGCAGGTGCTGTGAATGATTGAATGTGTCAAAATTGATTGCTAATATTTTTATTCCATGAAGTATTATAAACCATCATTATTTTAAATTATGGGGTATTCCGTCTGAGCAAAAGTTACGACAAAAAGCAACTAATAAAATTAAGATGAAAAGCAGTCATAAAAAGGAAAATGATAGTAACAGAACTGATTTCTTTCGTGCTCGAAATCTCTGGCAGGTAGGTCCAATTGAGGTCAAGTGCAATCAGATCAAGGCATCACTTGGGGATGATCAGTTGAAACAGACGACATACTCAAAACTTCAAAATCAGCACGGATAATCATTTGTACTTGTTTTACGTTATTCCATTTTATGTGTGGCTTCCACCTAAGCAAAAAAAAAAACTACTTGAATCCTTCCGATTCGATAAATAAGCGTTACAGATATAATCTGTATTTGATACAAATTGTAACAAGCGATAAAAAGTCGATATTGTATAACAACGTGGAACGAAGAGATTTGGGGGCAAGTGAAACAAATGACCAGTATTCACCCAAAGAAGATTATGCTGTGAATATGATGGGATTGCAAGGGAGTTCTCTGATATGAACTTCTTCGGGGTAATCAATTGATTGATTCGAACCAGCACTGCTTCCAATGAGACTAACTGACGACAGCAAGCAGTGAAAATCTAAAGCATAATATTTCAGTTCTATTAGCTTTAGAGTGAATACGCTCGAGAGGAGAATGGCGTGCTACGTTATAATTTACAAGAAAGCTCATGCCTTGCAGTATATACGACTTTTCCCGTGTCAACTGTCTCATGAATCCAGTCTGAATGTGCTTTGCTAAAGATAAGACGTTTCTTGATTGTTGATAATTCCATGAAAGCAGATTATAAAAGATAAAAAAAAGAATTGTAAGGCAATGTAATATAGCAGTATTATTACTCACAATGTTTGTCATTTCCACACCATAGGGCACCTTTTAGAGAGTTCTGTATTTTATCCGGCTTTTTAGCCTGTGCCAAGAGACACCATATGTTGGACGAAATTGTTTCTCCTCACTCCTCATGTAATAAGCTTTGGCAGCTGGAGGTTGATCTAAATTGGCCATTTCACGCCTGGGCAAGTGCGATTTGGACATTGAATGGTTATCAAATTTGCGAAGAGTCATTTATTGTAATGAAATTATGGCCACGACCACACGAGAAGGTAGTTAGAATGATTTTGGTTACGTCTGAAGCATTTTGTACGCTTTGTTTAGTACAGAACAAAGGTTGAAAGTAAGAAATCTTCACTGTTTGGTCTAATATTATAATTCAGAGCTGGGTTAATAGATACGTGGGATCATCAATCCGTTCGTAGCCAAATGATAAAAAAAGCATTTGTTTACACAACAAATATTCATTATCGACGTGATCTACGGCCTTATATATACACTTAATCAAGCGGTGAATATTTACCGCTTAGATCGAACATTATCAAGAGTAAATTTCAGAACAAAATTCAGCTGATAACTACGTGCCAAGAGATATACATATTGATCCACTGTCTCATATATATATATATATATATATATATATATATATGCGTATGTGTTCATCAGAGATTCCTGAACCATAAGAGAATAAGACAAAAATGTAAAAAAGAATATTTGGGAGGAATCAATTTTTCATTCACAAAAGATTGAACTTGATGTATCAGTCTTCATTCGCATCATCTGAAAATAACTATCAGAATATTAATTAGATATCAACACTTCTATCCTTTCAGTGGAATATTGATTATTTATAGGCATTATCCTCGGAGTAACTTATATCTTTTTTATTCATATTTGCACAGTGGTAGTAAACAGAATTGTGTGAAGATGCATACCCCGATTGGATCAGACTATCTCCAATAGCGCGATCAGTTTATTTTCCAGTGTTATTTTTCGTATGCCACGACTTTCTGGGGGAAGAATCTTATTTCTTATCTTACGGATCGTACAAATGGGGATGGTTTTAAAATGGATCCGAAAAATGTTGTAGTAACAAGAAAAGCAACAAAAAATGTAGTCCAAACTACTATAAGAATACCAATAAAGAATATAAATCACAATACTTTTTGATCCTCTATATATGCATATATATAACTTGGAGAAACTGCATTGGGTTGACGATGGCGATGATGAATCTTACGGTTGAAATCCAACTGACGGAGTCAAGTAATAATGTTGAAGAGACTGCAGGAGCGCCCTGGGTTTGTGGTTAGGGATGTTTCAATTATGGAAAAGCATTGGATTCATCCAATAAATACTTTGGATGGAACACCACTACAGTCGTCATTCCGCAGAATGTATACATACACACGTATATATATAAATATATATATATATATATATATATATATATATATATATATATATATATATATATATATGTATGTGTGTGTGTGTGTGTGTGTGTGTGTGTGTGCGTAACAAAAAGAGGTACCACGCTCTATTGCGACTTCGTTTGTTGAAACATTTGATTGTTTGAATTGATTCGAATATGTGTCGGATTTGCAATGAATTTTCATGTCCAACATATCCAATATTCATATTCATATAATGTTTATATTTGATAATGTTAGATATTTATTTAAGTTGTTAAAATTTGTTATAATATTTGCATTGGATGTTTGGGTCGGATGAATGTATGTTTCAAGTGCGTTCTTTTGGGAATGTGGAATGTTTTATCCAGTCGTTGGTGTTTTTGATATGAAGTAATATTTTTGGGGGTGGTCGAGTTTATTGATACATTAGTAGGTAAGACTTCTAGTCGCATAATCCATTTCTCTACTTGGGATTCTAGCGTTAATATGGTGTTATTAGTCAAGTCTTTTCATATCTTTCTATGACTAAATTTTGCATTCTCGGTAAAGTAATTCCTACCTAGTGAAAACATCGTTCTAAGGGAGTTTGTTGTCGTCTATGTATTGTTTAGGGTAGCTTGTGTATTCTAAAATGTAAATAACGTTTTTACTTATATAATCAGATTCATGGAAAATTTATAGATTTTTCGGTTGTGGAACTGTTGAATGAATTGTTAGATTTAAGTTGTTTGCAACATAGACTATACTTTTATTGCATCGTTGGCAAAATCTGACGGTTGTTTCAATGATTTTTTCACAGATAAATTAGTCATCTAGTATTTCATTACAACCTGTAATAGCACCATTATTTTTTTGGTTGATGGCTAGGCAGCATTGTCGTTCCTTCAAATATATTCTTCAAATCTGATTTCAAAGGGACATTGAACAGTGTCATGTTCGTGTGAACATGACGATGATTGGTAATGACCATTGAAATGTTAGTTGCATACCTTTATATCGTAGGAACCTTTTCTTTTTCAAGACATTTAAGCAGCGTTGTTTTATCCTATAATATCAGTGTTGACTGTGCTGTGTATACCCGGATTTTTATACAGGACTATCCGCAAGAAAAAGGTAGGGAGTTATTTTCTATTGTTCGAAGTCTTATTTACTGGACTATCAGAAATCCAGGTTTTGTATCTACGAAATGCATCTGTATGTGTGAATCAATTCGGCCGTGCCCTCATGTTACCGAGACTGATAGGGGAAATCTTGACTGTCCTTGGATATATATCAAATAACTAGAAACCAATTTCGCCAACTAAAGGCTCGCCTGAGATTGGTTAATAATTTCAATTTTTTATATACATTTCTTCTACGATTTTGAAGCCAATTTTGTTGTATTGAGTTTTGGTGGTCCCTACTATATATATGCATGTGTGTGTCTGTGTGTGCTTTTATACTTATGAGCAATACTTTTTTGAAAATAAAAGATGATCTTTTTATATATAAAAAAATTGCTCATTTGAATTTGAACGAGCACACAAACTGTAAGACTGCAAGGATCAAATTAACTTTCTAGTTTGGCAACTCTTCCAAATAGCAAGTTCATCTTTCCTACTTGATCAAGTCTGAATAAGATTCAAGAAGGAAAGGAAAAAAAACCTCTTTTTCTCATTAAACAGTGCAATTTTCCATTTGAAATTAAGATCCATAAAGCATGACTAATTTTATGCCTCGTTATGTTCATTACAACGAAATGTAGTTTTCCTTGCGTAATGTTCCCGTTTTAACCTCTCAGAATCAAGTGATTAGATCCCAAACGACGTTTTGTTCAAATGCTTATGGCAAGTACAATATATATATATATATATATATATATATATATATATATATATATATATATATATATATACATATATATATATGTATGTATATATATATATATATATATATATATATATATATATATATATATATATATATATACTTAGTCGTGGAAAACAGAACTAGATTACCAAAAAGCAATAAAAACAACAAAACTTGTTTAGGAACCAATTTTATTGCAAGAAAGAGGTGTGCCATTTGTGATTGCACGATATATATGCATTGGTATTTTCTGTTGTTATTCGAAACCAAAGATTGGTCCGATAATAATCTCTGGTGACCTCAAGGGACTTCAAGAGTTGGTCAGCTGGTGTGGGTAGTCGAATTTCATTGATTCTCGAAGCCAAATTACTGGTCAATCGTCCGTGTAGTTTTTGCGGAGAAAAGGCATGAATCGCTCGAATATGTACGTATATAATGAATTAAATAATTTACTATTCATCCACGTTTTTGTTTCTCTTCTTTTGGAATTCTCCAGAATTGATCCCTATTTAGGACTTTGCTGGAAATTATCTATTCTTCTGGTTAGAAAACCTCAAATTATCTTCTTTAGTCCTTTACAAACGACTAATGCAAAAACAATACATCGCTATCCACAAAAAAAAATTGAAACAAAAAGACAGCAACCTCACATCTTTAGTAAAATAGAAAATATCAAAGCAAACATACGTTTGTCGGAACATTGAAACCCTAAGTCATTTATGTAAAGATGAGGAATTAGAAACCGTCTCTTTCAACAATAAAACAAAAACAACAAAAAAATCATTGAATAGAAAAGATGGAGCAGCTTCAAAACGCCGGCACATTTGAGAGTACAAAAATCACAAACCATAATTATCTTCTCATTATCATTAATAATAGTTGTAGCAGCATTACAATTAACATTTTCTTCTTGTTCTTTTTGTTGTTGTTCTTCCTTTTCTTCTTTTCATTATTATTATTATTATTATTATTATTATTATTATTAGCAATTTGCAATCTCACACCAGTTGCCCGGTGGTTGAGTAACAGCAAGTCTCCTCAAGTCTCCAGCCCTTCTCTCCTAGTTCCTTTTGGCCACAGTAATACAGCGGTTTACAGTTTCTCACCGGTTGCCCAGTGGTCATCGCTGAAGGCTGAGTGACAATAAGTCTTCTCAGGTCTTCAGCCAACACCTCTTCTCTCTTTCGCCGATGATGCCAGTGCTGTGGTTCACATTTCCGCTCTCATTTCCCTTCCTCTGTTAGGCCACTCAACAGTTAGTGTTGCAGTCTTTATACTTCTAGCACTTTCCTCAGTATCCACGCAGTTCCTGGCAGTGCTGTGGTCAGTACAATATCAATCCTTCCCTTTATCCTGATCTCCTCCAGTCTCACCCTCAGCGTCTTTGGGACAGTTCCTAGTGCGCCCACTATGACTGGCACGACCCTGGCCATCATGTTCCACATCTTTTTCAGTTCTCCCGCTAGATCCTGGTATTTTACCAGTTTTTCACTCTCCTTCCTCTTTACTCCATGGTTTGGCAGATCTTCGTCTTCTTGTCTACCATTACCAAGTCCGGTCTTCTTGCCTGGATGAGGTGGTTGGTTTGGATGTCAAAGTCCCAGAGTAGTTTGCAGTGCTGATACCACTTTACCCTTCCTCAGCTGGGTCACTGATGACAGTTTACGTTGCAGTCCTCATATTATTATTATTATTATTATTATTATTATTATTATTATTATTATTATTATTATTATTATTATTCCGCCAGCCACTTTTTAGAACAACCTCATCCCCTTTTTATGATTATCTTGGATATTTAGAAACAAACCCGACCAAGAATATACAAAGAAAAAAAAGAACAAACATAAGATCATAAAAAAGTGAACCCCAACACGGGAGAGTAAAAGTGAGAATCAAATACTTCTTGAGAGGAAACATACTACAAAGAGCTGATGGTTGAACAACACGCTGATGCCTGTGACATCCTCGATTAATTCATAACAACCAATAACAATTATCTATTTCCCCTGTGTAAAATGAAACAAGAAGTGACCAAAATTAAATAATAAAAGGGAAAAAAGAAAAGACAGATAAATAGAATAAGAGGAATTTTCACCACTCTGGAAAATAGACGCCCCGCCGATAATATGCTAAATATGGATGGAAAGAAATTCGAATCATTCACATAAGGCCTAAACAGGACAGAAACATAAACATGTCTGTGCAGCGAATCCTTCATCTCCTCATACTTCAAACTCTAATCTAACTTAACTCAATGTTTAATGTTGAATGTACCCAGCACTTTATGAAATAAACCCATCACACATCGGATATTGTATTACTGATTTGTTCGTTTATATATATATATATATATATATATATATATATATATGTATGTGTGTGTGTGTATATATATATACATATATATATATATATATATATATATATATATATATATATATATATATATATGTGTGTGTGATTTAATTTCACCTTTTACGCCTTGAAGACTAATCTAATAAAGGCAGCTTCATCTCTGCTGCAATAAATAATTGTTGAAGTCTTCAACAAATTCGGGCTTAAATATCTATTCCTTCCCCGTCGTCCGACAGTCGATAATTGGTCAAAACAACAAAAGAGAAAAAAGAGAAAAGTGTCCAAAATGATATAACACCCAGACAGTGACTAAACAGATAATATGACACTAGAATGCTACAGCCTGAATTCTATTCTTACGATATGAACAGATGAAATGATATTAAAAATGAGAACAATCTTGGCTGTTGCAGAGTCAGACTCAACTCCTACTTTCATTCCAACTGAGGATGATTACGAAAACACCAACTTTTGCATTGTACATCTAATGGAGAAAAAATCATAAAAAATATTTTTTTAGAATAAATGTATTCATTTATTAGTACGAAATAAGCCTTTGCGAATCTGAGAGATAGATTTTTGTACATCACTTTGTCATGCTTTCAAATCGCAGTATGGAAATGATTATCTCACAAATGTATTCACTTATTAGAAAGAAATAATCAATTGTGTATTTCTAGGATAAATCCTCGTATATATATATATATATATATATATATATATATATATATATATATATGTATTCGAGGATTTATCCTAGAAATACATAATTGATTATATATATATATATATATATATATATATATATATATATATATATATATATATATATATATATATATATAAGACTTGTTGATATAGCCCAGTCGGTAAGAGAAATGCTTTCGAATCGCTGTAAGGGAATTTTAATTTAACATTCTATTTATCAGAGAGATTGAAGAGTTCACTCTCGTAAATTTCGTGAGGGTTGATTTCAAAATGGCCGCAAAAATAAATTCAATGTTTACCTAGGAAAGGCCCTTGAGCATCCCCAGATATGATAATGGTGATGATGGCATGTGAGGATTATTTATTGAAGGTTTAGGTGATGGGGGATGCAGTAAACATGGGTGTAGGAGAGAAGGGAAGAGTGCACGCGCTGACCCTAACATAGCACCTTGCAAAACAAATGTTGAATGCTATTTTCACTTTTTGCTTTTTTTTAATAGAAAAATAGGTATTGAAAAGCGATAATTCAAAAAAGCAAGGTATACCCGTATCAACAAAAACCTAGTTTAGTTAGGCACAGGGCCATAATAATGGAGCACTGAGCGAGAATCAAATTCACTCCAGTTAATGCAGTAGATAAGATACAAATCAATCAGAGCATGAGCAAAGGGTGAAAATGTGCGCACTTGTTGATGATTCATATTATTTCGCATAAACACAGGACATACACAATGTGTGACCCACAATTTAATTTCAAAATGCCTGCCAAAAAAATGCAACGTAAGGAATGGCGAGGGGTTAATTCTCATCAGCACACTGTCCTAGCCGTTTGCATGAGTTGATCAAAACTTACTTTGAATCATTGATTTGTCAACTTCTAATTGACACGGTTAACCGGTTTCAACATCAGTGTGTCTTGCTAGCACGTGGTGTTCTGTCATGGCTGATAAGGTTGGGGACATTTGCTACAAATCGTTGAAAATCAGTTTTTAAAGAAGTATCCAGCTGTATTATTTTGGGAGTTTGAAAAAACCTACTGGAAACTTAAGATCACAGTGAATATCCACTGGGGTGTGACAAAAATCACTTTTCATAGCATTTGTTGTTTTGCACCATAAATACATGCTTATTGGCATTTTGTTGCAGTGCATATTGTTCTATTTTTCCTGTCTAACACTGAGAAATTGAAAGATTGAATAGCATCTGTTAGATATACATATTGACTTAAGGTAGGCCTATGTTCTACGCATAAACAAACTAATTTCAGTGACTGCTTTTGATAAATAGATAAATAATACTTTAATGATATTGTTCATGAATAAATAATGATAAAATATTGTTCTAAAACAATACACATATTTCAGAATACTATGCTCGTTGAGACAAAGTAAAAAAGTTAATTGGTCAAATTCAATTTATTTTTAACATTTGCAACCGTCCTTGATTAGTGTGGCAGCTGTCCCAAGGGTCGGGTCCAGTTGCAACATCTGACTTCTTACATTTGAATTGATATTGTTGAGAATATGTCTCATGTGATAGTTTTTAAATGCTATTGGAAATTAGCACGCAGATGTATGTTCAGTATATGACAATTGGGTTGGTCCCTAGTCATAAAAATCCCAGGGTAACTGTGAAAATTACAAAAATGTTTCAACAGTCTTCAGCCTCCCCATGGACTTTTTCATGGCAGTCATTCTGAAATCAAGAAGGTGTCAGCAGTTCTACCAGATGGCAAATTTTCACATCTTTTTCGCATTTTCAACACTTCTGGTGGAAATTTTGCCCAATCTATATTGCATATGTTGTATTTTTATGGTGATCATTATGAAATCAAGATAGCAGCCGCGATTTCAGTCAGATCGTATGAACCATGTCTTTATCAGAAAGAACATTAAAAGTATCTACCAATGCACGAGGTTCCACACTTTTTCCTCATTTTCAACAATTTTATTTGAAATTTCAGATAATCCGCCATACTGTATTGGACTATATTGCAATCATTTTTATAGCAGCCAGTTTGAAATTAAGATGGCGACTGCAGTTTCAGTCGGATCATGTGTATCCTGTCTTGATACGAAAGAATGTTAAACTGTTCACGTATTTTCTTCATTTTGGACAATTCTTTTTGAAATTTCAGTTAATCTATACAGCAATTTTGTTTTTTTTGTGATGGCCATTTGAAAATCATGGCAACTGCAGTTTCAATTAGATTATGTGTTTCCTGTTTTTATGTGAAAGAACATTAAAAAAAACGAAACCAGTATGCTAGTTTTCACACGTTTTTCATATTTTGAAGAATTTAGCCCGAAACTCCTCCTAAGCCAATTGCGCTAAAACAAACAAGAAAAAGAACAGACTCTGTTCAAAACCTGCCATGATGTTTACACAATTTTTTGTCATTATTGTTTTTTAAAATTATATTGTTTCCAATTGATAGTTGAAGTTAATTAAATTAAAACAAAAATAAATCACCATGACCAATAAAGTAACACAAACATATTGTCTAAAATGCAATATAATTCATTGGAAAATGAACAAATTATGAATATATATATATATATATATATATATATATATATATATATATATATATATATTAGTTATAAACACCGTTTAGTTTTTCTTTCTATTTTCTTGTACTTTCTAATCTTTATTTCAAGCATTGATTTGAATGAGGAATGTTATGACGTAGTGTCACAAAAAAAAAAAAAAAAATTCCACTTTTTTCTTCAACTCTTTCTTCCCTCCATTTCTTATGAACGGTATGATTTTTTTCTCAGTTTGGTTTGGAAGAAAGAGATTTCAGCATTTATACCTGTCGACGTTCGTCGTAGGTAAAAATTTTCGGAAGAAATGAAGGTGATATTCAATCAAAGAAGATCATACTACGTAGGAAAATTAATTTTTCTATTTAAAAGAAAAATACACCGGATTTTACTAAACCAAATATTAATCAATTTTGGAAAATAAGGGAAAGCTTGGTTTTAAAACATTGGATTTGACATTTCCAAAACTTAGATGTAAAATTCTCTTGATACTCACGAGAAATTTTATTAGAGCTGTTAAAAACTGTGTGGTCTTTGCAACACAGACGGGGACTATTCATTTTGTCTCAGCCCAGATTGCCTCAACCGAGATTATCTATTTTCTCCCCTTCTTTCTTTCCACTTATTTTCCTTTTCTTTCTCTCTTTCTCTCTCTCTCTCTCTCTCTCTCTCTGTCATCACCACCCCCTTATTAAGATAACAGCTTTCTTTTTTGGTTAAGAACTCTGTCTCTCTTTAACACCATCTCTCTCCCTCTCCCTCCGTCTCACTATCTCTCTGTATCTCTCTCTGTCTCTCTCTCTCTCTCTCGATTTGGGTCACTTAATTCCTTGTAAATGCTGTTAACCGATTTGAATTTGGTCTTGAGCAAAAATCTTTGCAATCTCTGTGATCTCTACATGTGATGTTGAGCATGATCCTCTCTTGTGTACGTAGCATGACGCTTAGTTTGAGATGAGTTCGCATAGTTTCATTGTTTCAGCTCCATAGATGACTATCGGACCGATGCATTGATTGCAGACCCTTCTTTTCAAAACTAATAGGATATATTTGTTCTACTGAAAGCTTGCCAACCTAGAGTGACTTTTCGTTTGATTTATTCTTCTTCTGGAGATTTGATTGATATTCGTGAAATGTTCTGTGCTTAAATTGGGAGAAACGAACGATCAAGCTATCCTCGTTGACAATGCTGAACGTAGCCAAACGCTTCCACTGAAACGCAAATGAATCATAGCAAAGTGCCGACTCGGCCGTTACACGCTCAATGTTCTAATTTGAAATCCTTGAAAAGATTATTCATACTAATTTTACAGGTTTTGCTGACCATTACGATCGATGTTGAGTTACTTCCTTCGAGCCAAATTTTTATCATTATTATTTGCAAGTAAATACTTGGAACTTCTCAATAGTTAGTATTTTCCCAAAATGTACGAAAAAGGTTTCCCTTAATTTCTGACCTTTACAACGCCATCCCCCCATTTTTGACACCCTAAAGAGGCAAAAGTTGATCAGAATATGAAGCCTGGCGGAGAAAACCTTTCTAAAAAGTGAGATCAGAAGATGAAACCCCTTTCTGAAACACTATGTAACGATTAAAAATCACCTGGATTTGTCTTATCTTTCTGTTAGAGCATTTGGAGGGTGTGATGCTAAATAAACTCTGCCTATGCACCGTTTTTGCGGTCCACTTTACAATATGCATGTACAAACATTCATATATATATATATATATATATATATATATATGACTAGACTGATATTGACAGATTCAAATGTGCTAAAGGTAAAACATCCAATAAAAAAAGTCAAATATCAAAAAGGTCCAAAATAGTCCAAATAGATAATGTCTATTAAAAATGGTCCAAAGGCAAAACGACCAGCATGCAAGATGGTCCAATCTCAGAGCGTCCAATATAATAATGTCCGATACAAAGATGCATAAGAGTAAAGGGTTAAATACAAAAATTTACAGTGGTCAAATTTATACATATATGCACACAAAGTACACCCTTATTACATACTCATATGCACACGTGCTCACACTTGTCACGTTTGCGCACAGATATCCATAGAAGCATACGTACTGACACATAAGCAAACTTTACATGCAAACGCATGCCATACACAAACTACACGTGCACATACACATATGCACAAAAATACCGCATACATCATCCATACTGAATACGTATATGCATGTACATATGACACATACACAAACACGTAAATATACGTACGTACATACCAAATACACAAGCTACATACGCACATTTATACTGACATACATATGCTACATATACGCACAGATATGTACACAGCAGATACACATATACACGCACTACACGCTGGCAAATGCCACACACACATTCAATACAAATATAAACGAAATTTGAAAAAAAATGGTTTTCCGTAATCTGTTACTATTACTTAATTTGGTAGAAGTAAAGGAGGAAAAGGATTTCTTTATTCATAAACCAGAGCACAGGACCGGAGATAGACACCAACAACTTGAGATGGGCGTTTTTGCATAGGACCTTATTGTAGTGGTTGTTTGAGCATCGGACTTCCCTGCTTTTGACTTTTTCTTCATTTAAATTCGATTTGACCTGTAACCAATCTGAGAACATATCCTTACACAAACACACGTGCATCTAAACTGTCAATTGTACAGTTTAAAACGTGTTCATACAATGGTATATATATATATACATATATATATATATATATATATATATATATATATATATATATATATATATATGAATATATATATACATATACATATATATATATACGCACATACATACATATATGCACACACACACACATGCATATATGTATATATATATATATATATATATATATATATATATATATATATATACATAACTAGATAGATAATTATGTTGTTACACCTATACACACACAGAAGAATATATGTGTATGTCTGTGTCCCTATATGAGTGCGTGCGTGTCTTTTTGGTATGTGTGTGATATACATATATACTAGGTTATTCAGAAAACAATGTCACATTTTTCAAAGAAATAAAAACTTGCTCAAATATAACAAAACTTAAATTCATTTTTGAAGAACATAAACTTCATTACTAGCAATTGCCTACAGGGAACACTAATTCTTCTTTCTTCCATCAATACACAAGGTGGGTGAAAAGAAACTTTTTTATTGAAAATTGGTCATAATTCTATTATTTATTTGTCGAAATTAAATTAAATTCTACCGCTCTAAGGATGAAAATAAAATCTGTTTAAAAAAAAAAAAAATAACAGAAAAAGAAGAGCAGTTTTGCATTAAAGTTGCATATGATTCCTGACAGGGATTTTATTTTCACTCACCCTGTAGTTATACACGCGTACACATCGTCGAGCCTGCACAGTGCCTAAGGTAATTCCCCATCGGCACAAGTAGTCAGATAACAATTACGTACAATCAAGATTTCGAAGGCTGATTTTCAAGGCAGTCAGACCCTCAGAATCTGGATAGCGCGTACAGCAAAATGTTTTTGTTTCCCATTCTTCCCTGCTAGTCCTTGCATCAAGCCTGGTTGTCGCAGGGTCAAATTCCATTACTGCTCCGACTGAAGATGATAATTGAAATTATTATACTTATCAAATAAATTTGCAATTATTGTTAGTATAATGGATAAGTTCGTATATATATAAGACTTGTCACTTTAGCTTAAGTGGTAAGAGAGTCGCCTACCAATCACTGATTCCAACTCACGGTATTGAAATTCTGTGTATCGGTTTATTTGTAACGTGGTGTGATAAACAAATAATGAACAGTTTACTCTCCAAATTTGCTGAGGATAAGTTCTTGCTTGTGTTCTTGTACTTCTAGTTGTTACGGTGGAAGAAATAAAGACGATTTCAACTTGGGCTGGAGTTGGACAGAAAATAGGTTCTTCTTTCTCGGCTCAGTGAACCTATTGATTTCTGAAATTTCCTATAAGACAGATACATTGAAATCTAGATTGATTGATCTGGTCAATTTTTCTTTTGACATTGGTAGCATCTTGTATAATGGCTAAGCTTGTTTCTGGTCTAAAATAAATGCGTCTTTGGCACCACATTTGGTAATAAAGATAAAGATCAAATGCTAATTATTAACAGAAAAGTGCTTCCCTTGTAAACTATTGGTGCAAAATAATCTTTTTACGTTCTTGGTCCATTGACAGACCAACATAAGCTTAGTAAATGTTACTAGTGTTGTTCGATGACAAGGTGTCGTAGAGTAGGTCAAAACAACACGGAAGTAGAATAAGGAAAGCTCATGTATCTCGTTGACAGCAGCTTTTGTGTTCAGAATACTACAACATATTCCAACGTTTGTTCCATTTTAAAGTCAATCTTCAAAGACTTATGTCGGGATTATTATCAGCTGCTATACGCGTACTCTTCAATATGATCTACGGTATACAATCACTTTGGGGAATGCCAGGAGTCACTGGAGCAAGATCTGGGCTGTAAGATGGCTAACAGACCTGGGTAATACGATTTTATGCAAGAGACATGACAAATGGACAGGCTGTATCGCTGTTGATGTGACGGTTAGACAGTATACAAAACTGACTCAATGGTGTCTCACTACTGACTGTATTGAACCACTCGAGAGTTTCTGTTCACACATGCATATTAAGGCCAGGTAAAGCAAAGTTACATCAAGACTGTGCAACTGGTTCTCTACATGGCTGTCAACCTTCTAGATAGATTTTCTGTAACCGTGCTACCTGTCATTGCAAGCTCCGATGGTATGCGGCACGAGTTAAATTCTATTTTAAAGCTACTCCTTTGTTCTCAATTCGTTCAGTTTAATTGTTAACAGTGCGATTTATGAAATGATCTTTATTCAATGAGTTCCATACTGACTGACGATAATCGGATTATTTTCATTCCCTGATTTGATATATTGGGCATAAACTCAACCGAAAGCATAACACAGGAGAGTTTTGCTGAGCCTGGAAATAATGCCAAAAAGGTATTTTAAAAAAAGGGCCTTTTGTATTATATATAGACCCTTTGAACTATTTGCAACAGTTGGTAACTTTCAATGTTTGCTTACACGTACATGTGGCTTGTATGCCAAAAGCCATCCACGCAAATTTAAAGAATATCCGGAATACTTATGAGCCGAATGCTCTTCACCAAGCCACACCCTACAGTTTGACATTTTCACCATTTTTAATATTACAATCTATACAAAAATACAATCGCCATACAAGTAAAGTAAGAAATAGAAACGGCTATGTATAAAATATATGTTGATAATGATTAATTTGACATCTACATCTTTGAATAGTGTATTGTATCCTGCTCTTTCATACTAATTTTTCTCTTCTCTTTTTATACAAAAATTCTGACGCTATACCTTCTCCAGGCTTCTTTGAGTATCCGTCATATTTTCGAATGTCAAACCTTGATCCAAAGGACCATGCGCTTTCTGTCGCATCCATACCTCTACCTGCAAGGAAAAACAGTTTTCTTTTAAATCCCTCCAAATAAGTTTTTAGTGGGGATTCTATTTGAAATCTAAGTTTATGCCAAATTAGTTCCTTAGTTTGTGTCTGGCAACGATCATGCTTGTTTTTGGAAAATTTGAATCTTTTTCTGAATATCACCACTCGACAGAAGACAAAAAAAGTAATAAATTCATTTATCGACCTTTTCTTACAATTTTTTGATTGCTCAACCTAACACAGCATGCTGTCTAAAAACGTTGGTCACTTGACGGTTCTTATTGAGTGACTAATCTGGTCTGCCTATAATTCTGACATCATTCCCTCGGTGCGTTCCCCCCCACCTCTCTCTCAACACACGATCAGCTCTGATTTTAAATATTCTCTGCATGGTATTCAATAACAATCCATTGCTATTCATATCACAGCCCCAGGTCAAAAGGTATGTGTGTGCAAAATTTCAGATCAATCTATTTTGTATTTTCATAATCTTCACAGTCGGGATTCAGACATTCAGATACATTTTTTTGTCCGAGTCAACGAAGTTGAAAAAAGAAATATGCTTTTTCAAGAGATTAATCCTTGTTTTGACGGTGGCTTGTGTATCAGATTGAAAGGATATACGTACAGCACCTTTCATTTTCTTCTGATAAGACTACGAAAATAATCAACAGTGCAGATTGGTTTTAATGGAAATCTAGCTTATCCTAATGGTACAGAACAGTCATCATATAATTTCGATTGTACAGGTCGTGATTTTGATAACCTGGAAAGTGATTTCAATATCCCAGCAAGGATTCGAACACATTTCGCCGATTATGTTGACGCATTCATCTCTGGACTACGCAAATTCTCCTTTGCACGTACGTACTAACGTTCAGAATTATATACACTTACTCACCGACATAGAAAAAACTAACGCCCTGCACATTCTTTTTACGTCTGGTGTTTAAATTCAAGTCTGCTGCAAAAATAAAGTCGTCGTTACTCGCCCTTCAGGATTCATTACGCGGTCTGTATTTACATACTATTGCTGATGCGTTAAATACTTTTTGTTGAAAACAACTGTGTTTTCTTAGTTTCTTTCTTGCCACTGAACAGTAGCTCGGTAGCATCCAAGAAGGGCACTTGATTTTTAGTTTATTTGTCCTTTGGATATTAACTTACGACTATGACGCTAAGTGAATATTTGTTTTGTTTTTTGTTTGTTTTTTTATTAATCTAAACTTGTATACTAAACTTGATGGTCACTCACTAGGAACCGTCTCTAAA